>JAPQWV010000228.1:342500-869000 GCA_027422505.1 Craterostigma plantagineum
GAGAAAGTTACTATTGTTTCTCTTTCTAGAAATTGAATTGCCTTTCAGATCAATTTCCAAAACTTTCTCTATTGATGGCGATTGTTTACAGGGTATTTATACCAAACAAACTAGTTACAAATACAAGCTAGTCCTAATCTAAGGACAAATAAAAGAAACGCCCCAAAATACAAGGACATCTAATAAAATCTAAGCACAATTAGAATTGATCTTCTACATTCTCCCCCTTTGTGCTTGATTGGTTGTCTGCCCTAGTTGTCCTCATCGGGTGAAGAATGACCTGCGCAAGCCCAGTGCATGCTCAAAGTTCCTGAGCGTGTTCCTTAGCTCCAGTCGCTCCTCGATGTCCTCAAGTAATTCCATCAGGAGCGGCTGTTCTCTCACGAACCGATGGATCCTCAGCATCATGTCACTGTTGATCTCTTCCAACCTCTTTTCTATGTTTTTCCTGATGACCTTGAGCATCCCATCATAGAATTTGTGTATCTCAGTCTTCAGCATCATCCTAGTCTTCTTCACGATTGGATTGTTGTAGGTGATGCCTAGGACTGAGCTGATGTGCACGTGATTGTTGGGAAGCCCTTCGATCTCAGGTCATTTGTTGAGTGGAGTGGTCATGTTGACCTTCTTCATGTTGCTCTCCAGAGCCATCTGAAGGTCGTGTGCGGCGAAGTACTTGACTTGGCGCATCATGAACCGATAGAGTCCCTCGAGTCCTTCTTTCTTTACGAAGCCTTGAGAACCCTTGTACTTCTCTATGTAGAACTGGTAGAGACGGTACACCTCCTCGTAAGGAAGGTACGGTAGGTCGCTCTCGCTGAGTTCGTCTCGAGTTCTGTCTACTCTCTCGATTACATAGAACGGTGTTGGAAGTCCTCCTTTGGCGCAGTAGACACTTAGTAGCTGGCAGATGGGAGATAGACTCTTATAATGGTTCCTTCCTTGTGCTTTAGTCACCTTCATCCTCGCATCCGGTGCGAGATGGGTTAGCATTCAGAGATATGTCATTCTCTTTTGCTGATCCCAGCGAGAAATCCCTCTCAGCTCAAACTCATTCGGCTTCTTGACTTTGTCCGGTGACCTCCAAATATTTTCACGGACTTCTTCAAGGAAAGGTATCTCTATTCGAATATTCTCCCACGGTGTGTCGATCCGAACGGTCCCTGGCATTTGTCTTGTGGGGGAGGCCGCTCGTTGCGTGATCAGTTCTGGAAGCCCAGTGGGATCTTGTTCATGATCTGCACCTTCCTGAAGTTCATCGTCTTCCATCAACACGAGGTCCACCGAAGCTTGTTGCAATATTTGTTGAACTTCCTTGAGCCATTGTACTTGATGCTCCTCGGGCATATAATAGGTCGCCCACTGTCCTTCGAATATGAATTTGTCGAGGAACTCATGTGGATTGACGCCTGTCCTGAAGGGCCCGGTTGATCTGGAGCTACAGAGGGAGTAGCTTGGGTTTGCGCCAGTGCTACGAGCATAGCTGCATGCTTCTTCTTCCGGAAGTAAGGGGCTTGTCAGAGTCGGTGGTGTGGGTGGAGGCATCCTTAGGTGAAAGGATGGTGGGTCGATGTGGGTTAGAGTGGTGGTGCAGTGCGTGGTGTGGGTAGTTTGGGTGGTTTGTGTTTCACCAGCACCTGTTCGCATTGCGCCCGAGCCTTGGCCTTATTCTTGACCACTTGTAGATGTCTGTGGCCTCTTCTCCCTCTTATGATGGTCCTGATCGTCAGGATCGGCATGTCTGCGCCTTGAGCGGGAGCTTTGGCCTCGGCAAGTTTCACTCGGTGGCTCAGGATGATCCACCAATCGCCTATAAAGAGATTCTTCTGAGGCGACCGGATGGAGAGGCCGATCAGGCGGCCAAGTAGGATGTCATGGAGCTCGGTTAGGGGTATGGTGTATGGGTTGATGAGGATGGATGAAGTGGCTAAAGGGTCGGTGGGTGTGGGTTGTGGAGGTGTGAGGTTGGTTTGTGACGAAGGGCCTTCAGAGACAGGTGCTTTCCCGAAATCTCTTCGGGATGTCTCGATGGCGTGGAGTACTCTCTCCATGATCTTGCCTTCCATGCATTGTGCAATGGCAGAGAGAGCGGCCTGGAATTGCTCGTTCGTCACAAAAGGGGTGGAAGCCTCCGACGTAGATGTTCCAGGTCGACTGATGTCGCCTATTGTCAACACTTGAGCAGGCGCCGGCTCCGTAGGTTGGCTCGCAGTCACTTGAGGTTGTGACTATTCGAGACTTCCATCCAATCCTCGACTTGAATCTAGAAGATTAGCGTCTATGGATGTTGTGACAAGCTCAGATTGAACCTGTACGTCAGACATTTCGACGTTGAGGCAGGTAGTGATAGTCTGATCCTCGGCCCCGACCGCCGCTGTGATAGTAGGCTGCGGCTCTAGATTGAGCGACGAAGGGTCCTCAGCCCTAGAAGGTATGACCTGCGGCGTGTCTGACGTGGTGGAGACGACGGTGAAGAGGGACTCGATCAGAAGGCTCAGTCGCATGGAGTCCGTCTTATAAGTTGGATCTCCTCATCAGACTCAGTGTCTGACGAGGAAGCCGTGTGAGGTGTCGGTTCACGTGCTGCTTCTTCACCGGCGTGTTCCGTCGTCTTAGGTGGTGAGCTGTGCCCCGTTTCCACCTCGGGATGTGCCTCCTGAAATAGAACCTCCTCAATAGGCTCTTGGAGCACGCCTACATGGACGGGCACCTCCACTTGATATTAATGTTCAGGAGCCTCGAGCGCCATCTCAGTAGCCACGACATCTATTAGTGTATCATCTACATCGGGCATTTGCACTTCGACCAATGGAGACTCCTGTTGAAGCTCCTGAGCGACAACATCTTTCATCGTGTCGTCAGGGCTTGGTTGGTGTTGTGGTTGGGGAGGGCTAACTCCAAAATCTGTCGGGGGGCCCTCGAATCATCTCCTCGGTGAGGTTATTCTCCCGGCAGTAAGTTCGATACACGTCTCCATGGGGGTCGGCAAGACGTAGCAGCTCAAAAGAAATCAGCATCGACGGTTGGTCCAAGTCCGTGAGCCGTGGATAGTGGAATAATTTGAGCCTCCGTGGTTGATAATTTCCTCCAGGAGGTAGACGAGGGATGGACTCGTGCAACTCCATGAGTTCTCTGATGATCGCATTAAACCACCGAGCATAGGGCACGTTCTTGGATCTCTTATTCTCCTTTTGCCTGATCTGGTCTGCAAGATTATTTCAGATCAGCTGCGTGAAATCTTAGTTCCTGGAGAATGCGATTCCGTGGAACATACGCAGAATGTTGGCGTTGCCCTTATCGAAGCCTGTATGCTTGGGCGATAAACACTTGTCCACGATCCCGGACAGTGTCTTCCACGGATGAGGGATACCGCTGCTCTGGACCTGAGCTAGCTTGGTGAGCTGCGGTTGATATCCCATCTGCATGAAATCATGCACCATTTCTACGTCTGATGGGAGCGGGTCGTAGTTTGCGTTGTATGGCAAGTCCAGAATCATCCCGAACTGGTTCTTGTTCATATTAATGTGCCGCGTCCTAATTACGATTGAGAAGGAGAAGGCCCCATTTTCCACTGCTCCTCGAATGCATCCCCAGAATTGCTGTAGATAGACCATTCGCACCGAGGCGGTGACAGTTAATGCATGCCATATGGGGTGGCCTTGTAGAATTGATATGATGATATCATCTGGACACCGAAAGTGGTCAGATCGAGTTGAAAATTTGTATCCTGGACCTTCAGGTACAAATTATGGTCGTAGATGTGATTGTATCGTGGGTAGCGATCCGTCTGAAGCATAAAAGATATAAAAAGTTCATTAGTTCAAAATTTAATTTTAGTGGAAAATTGATTTAATTTCATCAAGCTATAATATTGTAACAAGTCATGTCATGTTTGATGAATTTTGAATTGAAATCGTGTAGTATGCATATAGTATGATTGATTTTGAAAAATGTAATGGCATGTTCGTAATATCGAATGAAACATATAACGCGTGGAAAAAACTTTGAAATTTTCTAAGTGTTTGATCGTGGAAAATGTCACTGTTCATGCCGAGATATTTTACGCTCGATTGATTTTCAAATTGATTTCCTATGCATTGTTTTCAATTGAAATAACTCCGCTTAATTTTGCGGTCGAAAAATTTTTATTCGCTTAATGCTCGCTACAGTATAAAAGACTTAGAAAAAAAACTAAGTGTTGAAGTCGGAATCATGGACTGTAGCCGACCAATTTTACGATCGGGAAAAATTCCGTATAAATTTACGATCGAGCGATACGTGATTTCCGATCCTAAGTAAACTTTTCGCTGCGATATTTTTCTATCGAGAAATTAGTCAACGAAAGAAAAACTAAGTCAATCGTCGAGAAATTTTTTCGATCAATTAAATCCTAAGCGGCGAATTTTACGATCGAAAAATTATGCGTTGAAAAATTAATTTTTCGCTGCTAAATTTTTGCGACCGAAATAAAATGAAATCGAAAATTATTTTGCGATAGTAAGTTTTACGCTCGATCTAATTTGCATCTGAATTGTCTATTCAACGCTTAAATTTTTCGCTCGCAGAAAATCCTAATTAGATTTCTCGACGGTAAGTGATTTTCGGTCAAAATCTTCTTTCTTAGCAACTAAGTCAGAATTTAGCGATCTAAAACTAATTCGATACAAACAGTATCTCAATTGAATCGGAATTCAATTAAGACTCTTTGCGATCGACAAAGTTCTTCGATGGCTTCAAACATTCAAATACCCAGTTTCTTACAAAACTCAACTTAGTGGTCTAAGATGCAGATTTTTCGAAAGTCTAAACTACCAGATTCATATAAAACATCGAAACTATCTTAAGTGCAGGCGTTAACCCAGATTAAACTCGTAAACATGCCTAAATTACTATAAAATAGTATACGGTTTTCTCAGTTGAAAAACAGTCGAGAATCTAATCATAATCATGCGAAAAACTATAAAATGCAGATGCTAATTGAGTTAAATGGCACGCAAATGTCAAATGAATCTCATTTCTACCTTAAACAGACAATTTGGTGTTGAAAATCGAAAGATTTGTGAGAGATTTGAACTGTCTGTGAAAGTTTTTCGAGAGAGAAATTTTTCCGCTTTAGGTTTGCGTGAGATAAAGTTTTTCGACTGACAAAAAGTGAACTTTTATTAACACGCAGTCAATGTTGGGTTTGCGATTGGACGTTTCGCGATTAAATGGATCAGGCCCATTACTATTTGCGCTCGAGAAATATTGATTCGAAAATTTCTCTTCAATTCAATTTCTCGTTCGCAAATTATCACGGTCAATCAAAATCGTTCCCAACCCTGTTTACGATCGAGAAACATATGGTTGCCAATTAATTCTTATATCCAATTTCTCGATTGTAAGTACTTCTAAAATTTTCAGATTGATCCCTATTTCAAATTAAATCTTGTAATGCTCCCCCTCATAATTAAAATAAATATAATTAACTCCCTGGATTTTATGTGTAGTAACGTCTAGCTCCCCTGGCAGAAAAAAATCTGTACCACTTAGAGAAAAAAAACGTTTGAAATAATAGAGTTAATCAACAATTATTTTTGGCATGTTTTCCTTTGAAATATTTTGTCTGTGACAATAGCTCCTTGTCTTGTAGTGTCGATGTCTCACTCCTTTATTTTATTTGAAGAAATTTGAAATACAAAGAGAAAAATGTCAAAAATATTTGGATCTAATGCACGATTTTTATATTTACTCCCCCTCAAATAATGCGGAAGAATTGACTTAACAAACATATGAGATCAATTCAAGTAACAAGCAAAAAATACGCAATTTACCTAGTAAGCACATATACATGGTCCCCAAAAACATGTATTGAAGATATGGCGTGAGGGTAAGAGCAATGAAAAATTTGTCGCATTTTAAACAATTTAGTACCAATGCAATCTAAAATTGCATTTAGAATGTGCGAAAAACTAAAGAAATTCGCATTTATTCAATTCAACGCATATGAAACATAACATTTCATGTCAAAATGTGCGAAATATTTATCTATGTATGGATATATATAACAAAATATTTTTTTATGAATATTAGTTTATTATATTACATGGTCAGATTATTTTGCTTTGATCAATCAGACCTAAAATTTTACGAGACTTTTGAAAGAAGAAAAATGCCGTCAAGTCACGTCCTAAGTCAACACAAACTAAAGTCCTAAGTTCATAGACTGGTCCATTTCGACAACTCTCACTAGGTTCACTCTAGCACTCTATTATTTTTAACTTGGGATTTTTTTAATATTTTTATCACTCAAGTCAACACAAGCAATTTTAAGTCAAACTACCTGTGATCGAGGCATTTTTTTAATCATTTCACCTAAGCGAGAAACCGTCGTTTGGAATCAAAGGGTTTTGTAAGGGTTTTAGTTTGGCTAGGACTTAGAAGGGAAGGAATTTAGAGGAAAGTGAGCTTATCTCTTCGTCATCTTCCATTTCTACGTCCGTCTCCTTTTTTTTTCGGCGGCTTTTATTATTATATTATTCTACGTCTGTCTCCTTTTTTTTTGGCGTCTTTTATTATTATATTATGTTTTTTAATCTTCTCTTCCTCTTTTCTTTTAATATCTATCTATTTTTTATGTTATGCTCAAGCTGAAGCTCTGCTTCTCCACGAGGCTATAGGAGATTATCGTAGGCGAAGTTCTTCTTGTTGGTTGTCGGGCCGATACCGTGCTCCTCTTCTCTTAATCCCTAGAGAGGTTTCAGAGATTATCTTTTCGGAAAAGTTCACGGTTATGGAACTCGTACCCAAGGCTGCGCTCCTCTTCTCGTTTCCCGATATAAGACCGGATTATCGTTGGAGAAGTTCACTTAGTGCTGCTCCTCTTTCCAGCCGTTCTGACGAGAGTACGAGATTATCGTTGGAGAAGTCACAGCAGGATCGATGCCACCTTCTAAGAGATAGTCGGAAGGCAGGTTCCTTTGGTCTGATTTTACGCGTTGAGCAATGCCTTCTTTTGTCATCATCACCCTTTTCTTTTGTTTTCTCCCCTTCCTTTTCTCGTTTGAACAACCATCCGAAGAGTATAGAATACGGTTGAAGGCTAGGAATGGCATTCAAAGGAAGAAAAGGACATCGGAGATGGCTCAAAGTGAATGACTAAGGGCTAATGTGAGGCAAAAATTTTATAAGGCCGAGTGAGGAATAACCTAAGTGCCCTTATCATTTTCCTAACGATTTCAGGCAAGGTGAGTATGTAGCCAAGTATCACTAGTTAAGGCAAGTTATCAATGTGTGACTCACTCGATAAATAGATCCAAAGAAAGGAAAATAATAAGGCTAGAATCCTCACATATGTATAGTGGCTTTGTGTCTAGTGGGGCGACCTAATGACCTTTAGACACACGAATGCGACTTAGACTGACAAAATTAAGCAATTAAATCGATCGCATGTCTGGGTAAAATTCTAAATGACTTTAGATCAAAGCATCCTAAAGGATTTCGTCATCCCCCAAAACTATATATATTTATAATGTTTTTGAATTATTTTATTACTATTTTTTTAAAAAAGAATATTTATTTCACGCAAGATAAAGCAAATAAGCAAAAACACATAGCATAGAACATTTAGTAGCACAGAAGATCAGGTAAAGCACATATTACTGAAGATTCAACATGCCTAATTTTCCGACAAGGAATTGAAATCGTTTTTCATCCAATGCCTTGGTGAAAATGTCCTAGTTGGTACTCCGTGTTCACAAAATACATATCTATGGTGCATTTTTCTACATGATCTTTGATAAAGTGATATCTAATGTCTATGTGTTTTGTGCGTGAGTGATGAACAGGATTGCAAGTGATAGCGATGGCACTTTGACTATCACTATATATGGGTATATTATTTGAAATGCACCCATAGTCACGAAGCTGAGTCCGCATCCACAGCATCTGGGAGCAACAACTGGCGACAGCCACGTATTCCGCTTTGGTCGTCGAAGTTGACACACAGTTCAGCTTTTTGATGACCAGCTGACCAGCTTTTCGCCTAGAAATTGAGAGCCACCGGACGTGCTTTTCCTGTCCATTCTGCAACCTGCATAATCAGCGTCAGTATAGTCGATAAGTTTGAAATTCGTACCCTTTGGATACCATAGTCCAAGGGTAGAAGTGGCCTTAAGGTAACGTAGAATCATTTTAACTGCGAGCATATGGGATGCTTTGGGATCGGCTTGAAAACGGGCACATAAACAGGTGGCAAACATGATATCCGGCCGGCTTGAGGTGAGGTAGAGAAGAGATCCAATGATGTTGCGATACAGTGTGATGTCGACCGATTTTCCAGAGGGATCGGCATCCAACTTGCAGCTTGGTGACATAGGAGTGCTGAGAGGCTTGCTCTGATCTTGATGGAATTTCTTCAGAATATCCTTGATGTATTTTGACTGACTGATGAAAATCCCATCTTCGAGTTGCCTGACTTGTAGTCCTAAGAAGAACTGCATCTCTCTCATGTGACTCATTGCAAACTTGCTTGTCATTAGATCTCCAAACTTCGTGCAAAGCCGTGGATTAGTTGATCCGAAGATGATGTCGTCGACCTATACTTGGAGGACCATCAGATCTTTGTCTTGCCGTTTGATGAAGAGGGTTGTGTCTATCGTTCCCCGTATGAATCCAGACTTCACGAGGAATTCACTCAGGACATCATACCAAGCACGACGTGCTTGTTTTAGTCCGTAGAGAGCTTTGTCCAAATGATAGACGTGATCGGGATGCTCTTGATCGACAAAATCTTCCGTCTGAGCGATATGGACTTCTTCTTTTAAAATGCCATTGAGAAAGGCGGTCTTAACATCCATTTGATAGACTTTGAAGTCTTTGTGAGCCGCATAAGCTAAAAGAAGGCGCATAGCTTCGACTTGGGCAACAGGAGCATATGTCTCGTCGTAGTCGATGCCTACCTGTTGATTGTATCCATTCGCAACTAGCCTTGATTTGTTCCGGATCACTTCACCATCTTCATTATTCTTGTTTTTTAATACCCATTTAGTTCCGACAATTGTTTTCCCATGCGGACGGGGTACTAAGGTCCACACTTGAAGATGTTCGAATTGATGAATTTCATCATGCATCGCTATTACCCAATCCGGGTCTTGAAGTGCGTCTGCTACCTCGGTAGGCTCATTTTTACTTAAGAAGCAGCTGAAAAACTGTGTTGACAACGTGTCCTCACTCCATCCGAAGGATCGCCATTTATCTGATCCTGACATCTGGTCCACTTGCGCTCATGAGGCAAGGCTGAAGTCGATGCATCAGCCATCTGTGGGTCTAGATTTCCTATAGTCTCCGATTGATCTGTTGTTTGAGGAAGTTCCAATTCTGCACTTAGATCGATCGTCTCTGCTGATTCTTCATCAATAACCAATGTATGTTCTTCGTTATTCTGTGGCAATTCTGAATCGGGTGAGTTAAGGACGTGAGATGAACTTGGTACGTCGATCTCGTCGGGTGGAGAATCCACTGTAGGTGTAGCAGTGTGTGACCGATATACTGGCTCGAAGAGAGAGTCCAAATCGTCTAATGCAAGTCTCGTTGCTTCTTCTGACGTTGAACTCGGAGTTGTTGCCATCTTCTGTTGGTTTTGTGCCAACACACCAGTGAAAATAGGTTTTGAACTGTTATATTCAGAAGCTATCTGGTTAGGTACGGGTCCTGAACTGAGGTGCGTAGGAGCCATCGGGTTAAGCACGGGTCCTGGACTGAGTGACCGGAAGCCATCTCTGCCACTTCGTGGAAAGTGACATTGTAGCTTTCTTTGATCGTGCGATTGGACTTGATATATACCCTGTACGCTTTTGAGGTTGAAGAATACCCGATGAAAGTGGCTTCGAGTGCTTCATGGTCGAACTTAGCACGGTGCTCTCTGTCGTTCGCCACAAAGTACTTGCACCCGAAGACTTTGAAGAAAGAGATGTTGGGTACTCGTTTGTTGATAATTTCGTACGGAGTCTTGTCGAAGCGCTTGTGAACCACCGTCCTGTTTTGAGGGAAATAGGCGGTATTTACTGCTTCCGCCCAGAGAAAATGTGGAAGACCAGAGTGGATGAGCATCGTACGCACGGCTTCCACTAGAGTTCTGTTCTTTCGTTCGACTACCCCATTCTGTTGTGGAGTTTTGGCGGCTGAAAATTGTTGACCTCCAAGTTTCTGATAAAACTCACTGAGAAATTTGTTCTTGAACTCAGTGTCGTTGTTCGTTCGTTCGAATAACTTGGACAGTCTGTTGCAGCAAATTTTGAATATAGTTCACGAAATTGACGATCAAGTCCTCTGTCTCATCTTTTGTCCGGAGGAACCTTGTCAATGTGTAGCGAGAGTAGTCATCGACTATGACCAGCAGATTCATCCATTTATGCTCTGTGTCTTCATTGGTCCACAGAGGTCCATATGTAGCAGTTCCAGAGGACGTGAAGTAGAGCCCACTTGTTTGATATGATGCGCTGCTCGCTTTATTTTTACTAATTGACACACCGAACATTGATGCTCTTTTTGTAAAGTTATAGTTGGAAGACCGTGAACCAACTTTTCCGTTGAGAAATGTTGAAGAGATTTGATGTTGAGATGAGACATGCGTTGATGCCATAAGCTGTTCCTCTGAATTACAGTTTGAGAAATGAGGCGAACAGCTGTCGAGGGCCGCACGGACGTCGGGTTTATCGTGTATAGATTTGATTTCGGAAGTCCTTGAAGGAGTTCTGCGTCCTGACTATCCAAATTCTGCACCGGTCAGCACAAAGACCCCCTGGAACCCTTTGTCACAGAACTGGCCTATGCTGAACAAGTTATGGCGGGGGCCTTCGACGTAGGAGACATCTTTTAGTCAGATTCTCCAGAATGATATCCCCAAGTCCTAGAATCGGGGCTGATCGTTGTTTCGAGACCTGACTTTTCCATTCAGTCGGTCTTGATAGTTGCTCAGCAGCTCCTGATTTCCCGTCATGTGTCTGGAGCAACCAGAGTCAAGGTACCACACATGATGGATCTACAAAAACAATTTTGAGAGATTTAGGTACCCACTTAAAAATGGGTCCTCTCACATTAGCAGATTTAGATTTTGGTTCAGATATGGTTCCTAAGTTATTATCGATAGGAACTTTAGCGACCCAAGTTGCCTGAGGAAGTAACTTTGGGTTTTGCTATAGGAGACTTAGCCTTTATGGCTTTTGTCTTCATAGGAGTTGTTTTAGGAACCCAAGTGGGTTGAATCTGGCAGGGAAGTTGAATTTCAGCACGAGCAAATGCACGAGTTGGCTTGAGTGAGGAAAAGATCTTTTCATTGGATAGTCTCCTAAGGTGCTTGGGGGGTTCAATCTTAACGGGATACCTCAGGTGAGAACAAGCATGTATAGCGCCATATGCTTTCTTTATGGCTGGACCTTCTTTCCTACGTATCATCCTAGATGCATTTGTCTTAGAATTATTAATTTTTGTTTTCGATGTGGAGCCTATTTCAAAATTAGTGCTTTTAAATGTGATTGGTTTGAGGGAGTGTGTAGAAGCAATTAATTGAAACGAGGAAATGGCTCTTTTATTTTCCCGAGTGTCTTTTATTTTTGCAGAAGGAGAAACAATACTGGAAACATTCAAATCTATTGATTCCTCTATTTTTATTATTGACACCCACGCCTTCGTATCTAGTGCTGGCCTTACGCTCCCTGTAGACGTAGGTGAAATAGTGTTAGGCTTAGCACTTCTAATAATACGTTATCTACCGAAGGCGCTTTTTCAATTTTCACGCTTTTTGGCATAGCGTGGGAAATAACTTGGGATGTTGAAGAAGCTTTGAGATTCTCAATCTCTTTTAGGAACTTTTTATTTTCAGCTTCAAAATTCTCTCCTTGTATTTCTAATGAGCCTCTTAACTCCTCTATTTTCCTAACAATAGGTGGTATATAGAGAGAATTTTCAGAATGATGATTTTGTGCTTCTTCTTTAATAGAAAGATCTTCGGGCAGTTTAATTGACTCAAGACTCCAACCTTTGGGAAGTTCACTAATGTTGTAGCTTTGATTCAATTCGGTGTAGGAGAAGGGAATTTCAACCCTAGTCTTGGCTTTTCTTTTGGTTTCTTCTAAAGCATCTATTTCTTTAGCATTAGTAAAAACCATCAGATCTGTTAATCCTAAACCCATGTAATGAATGTCGTAAAGTTGCTTACAATCGACTTTTGACAAACACCGCTGGTTCTCGAAGCCTAAGCCAAATTTATAATCATAAAATTCTAAGTCCATTGGGTTGATTTAAAAATATTGTCTGTTCAGTCTGTCCCCTTCTAACAAGAAGATCTTCTAACTTTTTAACCTTAGTATATAACTTCTTTCGTTCTTCCCCAAAAAGAGCATTGTTGGTCCCGATTGCACCAAACAAGGAATCAAAGAGGCTTTGATGGAATGAGAAAGGGAGAGGTTCTCACCTTCAAGTGTGTGTATTGTGTGAAAAATGGGTTTAGCCTTTTGATCTTTGATTATCTTTCAAATTGTGTTGGTAAAACCTTATATACCACATTAACCCTAGGTATATTAAGGCCCAAACACTAAATATTAAATAATTACATTCTAGTTCAAAGCCCAAGCTAAAAGGATAATTACAATATTAATCCTAAGACTTAACCTATTGACACGATCTATAAATATCCTAACAATCTCCCCCTTTGTGTCAATTGTTGGGAGTCTTGGATCTTGGGCGTCGTGATGGTGGATTAGCGTGTTAGTGTTTCGCGAAGTCCTAGCTTGAACTCGAAGGCGCGGAGATTCCTTCGAAGGACCATTCGTTCAGCTATAGCGTCAATGAACTTCGCGAACTTGGATAGGCAGTGTGGATCTTCTTCCGAAAGAATGCTGCAAATCCTCATGAGTTTGTCTTGGATGATGGTGAGCGTCCCATCTGATAACTTTGCCACTTCTGAGCAGCGCAGCAGCCTCATCTTTCCCTTGTAGTTCGAGTAGGCGACCGCCGGATCATCTCCGTCGATCACATCACCTTCTCGGTAGTCGTCCGCGTTCTTGAAAGATGGGCGAGTTAGGTTCACCTTCTTCAGGTTGTGCTCCACCGCCATCTGCAGATCGTGGGTGGCGAAGAATCTGACCTGTCGGAGCATGTGGCGCTTGAGAGCTACGTAGCCCATGGTAACCGGTTCGGCCCGTACGAGATGTCCAGAACTTATGAGGACGAATCTGAACTGCTTCATGGATTCCAGCATGCTGTACAGGTCACCCAGGCGCAGAAATTTGAAGTCCGCCTCACTGACTTCACTGTAGCTCTCATCCTGCCTCATTACCGTGAACACTGGATAGTGAACACGTCCTTTCGACTCTTGGCAGAGGTCAGTGACTTTGCAGATGAGGGCCCGATTCATTTCCAGAGCTATGTTTTCTTCATCGGGCCGTCCTCTTTGTGCACTTGTGGCAGAGAAGGCTCCATCGATAGAGCTTCTTCTTCTCTTCGCTCCAGTTTTGGATGTTCATCAGCTCGTATTCGTCGAAGGCCATTATGATCTGCTCCTTGCGCCCCAGATCCTCTTTCTGATCTCTTCTTGGAATGGCACAGTGATCATTTTGTTTTCCCACCGTGCTTCCGGTATATCTTCCGTGGGCACATCCGGTTGAGCAGTAGGAGTCTCAGCTTGCTGCGCTTGAAATTGTAGAATGTTCTCGAGCTCGGCGGGTTCGGCGTCATACTCCTCTCCGTTCTCGTCGTCTGCAGTGTTGATCAGCGTAAGTGAAGCTTCTTTTAGCAGACGTCGAGCATTTTCCACCAACTTCCTGGCTGCTACTGCATCGGCGGGTGTGCACATCCATTCATCGTTAAAGATGTAGGCCTCGATCTCGTTCTGTGCGCAGTAGACGTCCTCGGAAGCTATATTGGAATCGGTATTGAGAGGGGTATGGCTGTGTGGTGGCGAGGGTGTTGCGTCGGAGGAGTGTGCGGATTGTGCAGATGGTTGTGGTGGGGATTCTGGTGGTTCGGTTGAGGTGATGGTTTTGGTGAGGATGATTTGGGTGTCGAGTGGTGTAGATGTGGTGATGGCCTCTAACGTCGATGTGACAGTTAGAGGTTCCGATATTGTGGGTGGAGAAGGTGTGGAGGTGGTCTCTAACGCCGATGTGACGATTAGAGTTTCGGAGACGGTAGTGGGTGGTGGTGAGGGTGATTTGGCTAGTGGCTCAGGGTAAATAAGGTGGGATTTGTGGCTAGTGGGGTGTGAGGTTTCTGTTGCGGGTGTCGTTTCAGGTGCAGAGGAGGAAGGCGGCGTCGATTGTACGGGTTCTTGAGTTTGTGTGACTTGCTGCCTATTCTCCCCCTCGCGGCGATCTTGATCATCGTCTTGATCGTCGCGCCTGATACCGCTAGACTCGCCTTGAGTGCGGCAAGTCATGGGTTGAGTCATTATTTTCTTCATCTGCTGTTCCTCCTCGTCGAGTTCCGTCATTGACTCGAATCTTGCTCGTAGGAGGTAGAAGAGCTCCTTCGCGGAAATGGAGGAGAGAACAGCTTCAGCGTCCACATTTTGAGTTGGTGGTGGCGTCTCCGATGCCACACATTTGCCTTTGTCGATTGTGGACGCATCGAGACGCGCATAGACTTGATCGAGGATGGATGCCTCAAGAGTCTTTGCAAACTCTTGAAGACGAGTCTCTAGTGCGGTCTCGGTGACGAAGTGGGGTAAGTTTAACAAGTTGGAATCACGAAGAAATCTAACTGTCACCGAATCGGAGAAGATAGCCGATCGGCCGCCAGTTTGCGCATGACGGGAAAAGACGGGGTCACTAAGACTTCCCGTTGGCATCATCGATGAGACAGACTCAAACGAATGATCGCCTAGGCTCACGGTTGTTGTGATGTTGCCCGTGCTAGGTCTTCCGCTCTTAATCACAGAGACATCATCGAGCGTTCCGACAGAATCACGAAGACTCTGTAGTGCAGTAAAAGGTGTATGTGTCCTAGAAACGTGTGAAATTATGGAGAGTGAGGGCACTAGACTCGATGTGATTGAAGAGGATGCAGTCTGAGGCGAGTGACTGCTCGTTTCAACATTGACTATCTCCAAGTGGGATGTCGATGGCATAGGTGGCTCCTCGTGGAATGAAATATCTTCCTGTAGAGAGGAAGATAAGTGGATTGGTGGGTTGTTTGCGTGGTTGAGCCAGATGCCACGTCTTCTACTCGGGAGGTGAACACATCACCTCATGTGCCTAAGGGTTGGGCTCGGCTTGTCTGTGACTGAGGAGGTCGATCGTGTTTTTGTTTCGATCGACGTTCCGTGGGGCGGCTTAAGTCATCCTTACGCGACCGTTTTTTCGGTTCGCGGGTGGAAGAGGATGCGGCGCGACTCGATGACCTTTTAGAAGTGGTGGTGGGGTTTTGGCTAGTCCAGGGGTTAGGAGCAGTGGGGTTGATCTGCGCCGTAGGGACAATGGATAGTGGATGGGGGCTTTTGCGGAATGAGGCTGTGGAGGCACGATATTCTCGGACGTGCGGATTTGTCGGGTCTGCATAAGTGAGAACGTTGTTCGGGATTATGATTGCGTGTCGATCTTTTTCCGGAGTGTTTTTCTTGGCAAACTTCTCGACAGTGGGGATTATGAAGTGTTCGGTTGCTGGGCGGGTGCGGATGTTGGTGGAGAACAGACGGAAGTGTTTGATGAACGCTGGGAGCCACCGCATGTAGGGTACGAAGCGGTTCGTGACTCCCTTGGCGATTTCACGGTCACGACGTTGAATCATGGGGACGAGATCCATCCATATGACATCGGCGTAGTTGTACTTGCGGTTGTGGGCGACTCCGGTTAGGATGGTGAGGATTTGGTGGTTCCCACGGTCCTGGCCGGCATGCTTCCCTGACATGCACTTGTTCAGTAGAAGATATAATGTTCGCCAGGGTTGAGGTAGGTTGCGTGTGGTGACTTCACTAAGCACGAGTGGGCCCTTCTTTTTCTTGTTTTCTGGTTGATAGCCCAATCTGTCGATGTCCTCGATGAGTTGTTCATGGGTTGGTAGTGGGTCGTATGGTGAATAAACAGGGAGTTGAAGCACTTCTTGGACAATCTTGCGAGTGAGGACCACAGTTTCTTGATCGATTTTGGCGGACAATGTTTTAGCAAGGTGGAGTGGTCCAGCTATCTGCAAAGTGTGCCAGAACTGTTGGAGATAGACTTGAGCTTCTGACTGGCCATGAGAGAGGGCGTGTCGGAGGGGATGTCCTTTGAGGATCTCTATGATAATGGGGGCATCGCACCGAAAGCTGTCCAAGTCCACCATGTAATTGTTGGGAATCAAGCTAGCCCATTGACTTGTTGGGAAGACCTGCTCGATCGGTGGGACATAGGTAAGCGTGTTCTCGATGCGAGCGATGTCTCTTTGGATTGCAGCCGCCTCAAGTGCTTCAATTGTATCTTGATTTTTGTTGGTCATATCTGTGCTTGACAGTAATTATAACAAGATTAGTATGGATTAAATTGTGAGAATCATGGATATAAGTGAGTCGTGGGTGAAACAACAAAAGGAGACATAAAAGTGCCCAAAATAGTAACGATAAAAATAAAATTAAGATTAAAGCTAACTTAGAGTCCTTTTTCCAACACTTAGAAAATATTTGGATTGAAAGTATTCATGTGATGTGAGACAATTTTGGTACATGAAAAAATTTCGCGTTTGGTGTAGAATTTCGCATAGGGAAAGAATTTTCGCACGTTAAGAAATCTCGCAAGTTGTTCACAATTGTCGCATGCAATGGGAAAATTCACTGATTATCACACATAGCCATGTTGAGAGAAAATTCATTTTTAGAGTAAAATTTCGCATGTATGAAAATATTTCGCAGGTTATGAACTTTTACAAGTTATTCAAAAATTTTCGCATGTAATGTTAATTTTCGCATATCAAGGAAATTTCGCATTCAGAGTGAATTTTCGCATGTAGTGTTAATTTTCGCATATCAAGAAGATTTCGCATTCAGAGTGAATTTTCGCATATAGCAAGAAGATTTCGCATTCAGTGGAAATTTTCGCATGTAGTGTTAATTTTCGCATATCAAGAAGATTTCGTATTCAGAGGAAATTTTCGCATGTAGTGTAAAATTTCGCAAGTTATAAAAATTTCGCATGCGAAAAGATGTGATATGAAGTGAAGGGTATGAAAGTTTCGCGGGACATGATTCACTTTAGCAGCAAAAGTTTTAATCGTGAAAAAATTATCGGATAAAAATTTTCGCGGGGCCTTACTCACTATAGCAGCGAAAACTAATGTTTAAAGCAATTTTCTGGAAATTTTCTCGGATAAAATTTTCGCAGGATTTCATGTACTGTAGCAGGGAAATTTAAGCGTGAGGAATTTTGGATAAAAACTTCCGCGGGACCTATCTTACTGTAGCAGCGAAAATCTAGCGTTTTCTGAAAATTTTCTCGGCGAAGAGCTCTGTGCAAAAACGTTCGAAACGACGCAATGACTTTTTGCCTTAGACCCACTCAAATCTTAACCAAAGTGCAAGAATCTGGACTCAATCGACTCGAAATTGGACGGGCAATATATATTTGGGGGTTTTAAACATCATAAACCTAACATGCGTCCGATTTAAAGCCGAGATAAATTAATTTTAACCCAAAAAAAATAACTAAACGGGGCAAAAACTGGATTAAATTGAACGAGAAGCAGTTTATTTGCGATGTATTCATACCGAAAAGCTGATTTTGACGATGGATAACGCAAAAAAATGGATTTTGAATGCAGATTTGAGGACGACGACGACTTGAGAGGTTGAGAAATTTTCGAAGGGTAGGGTGCGAAATTTTTGAATTTTTCTCGGGTATTTGCAAGATTGTGAAAAAGAGTTAAGTGTTTTGGGGTTATGTGACTGTGCATGCGAGAATTAGGGTAAATGGGCCGAAATTCGTGGGCTAGGTCAGAACCACAACTGAGCTGAATTTCGCAGGCTTGGTCAAAATTGGGTCCAATTGGTCCAATTTTGACGGCGTGGTACGAGTTCCCAAACTTATAAACGTTCAAACTGATTTATTTCCTCCTGCATTGCAATCAGCCAATCAGGATCGTTGAGAGCTTCAGCTACTCGTGATGGTTCGACTTGTCTGAGATAGCAAGCGAACAGACTTTCATTCATTGTAGCCGAACGCGTCGAAACACCAGATGTGGAATCCCCAATAATCTGATCTGTAGGATGAGAGCGAGCCCAAAGTGGTACATTGGTCTGAGAGGAGCTGGCCGCATTTGTATCGGTTGGAGGCTCATTAGATTGGTGTCCGGTGTCCGAAGAAGAGATCTCAACACTAGTAGATTGAGAAGGTTCAGCATCAGGATCAGCAATGTTCCCAGGGTTGGGTAAAATGTCGTCTTCATTGAGATTGAGATCATCCAAGTCTGGCAGGACGACATCATTGCCGATAGCTGGTGGTGTAGGTAGGGTGTGTGCACCGGTAGTTTGAGTGGTGGCGACGGGAGTCTTGGGGACTGGATAGAAGTACTCGAAGAGCAGGTCGAGATCCAGTTCACCAGAATTGCCATCAGATGACGAAGTTCCCGTCGTTGAAAGTTGACCTTTTGTCAACGACTGTAGAAGAACTGGTTCTGGACTGATATGAGCAGAAGCCACGAGGTCTCCTTCGCTTTCGTCAAAGGTGACATTTGTGCTCCCTATTACTGATCGTTTCTCCCTAAGATAGACTCTGTATGCCTTCGAGTTCAGCGAATATCCAACAAAGATGCCTTCAAATGCTTTTGGATCAAGCTTCCCAAGATGTTGGCGATCATTGGCCACAAAACATCGGCAACCGAAGACCCTTAGATAAGATATATCGGGGATACGACGGTTATTCAGCGTCTCGTACGGGGTGCGGTTGAATCTCTTGTGGATTGAAGCTCGATTCTGCGTGTAACAAGCCGTTTGAATAGATTCACCCCAAAGAGAGTGAGGAAGTCCGGATTGGATGAGGAGAGTCCTAGCTGCTTTAACTAGTGTCCTATTCTTACGCTCAACGACACCATTCTGTTCTGGTGTCTTCACAGCTGAGAACTGCTGGGTGATGCCTTGAGTGGCATAGAAATCACTGAGCTTCTTGTTCTTAAACTCAGTTCCATTGTCAGTTCTGATAGTCTGAACCTTCTGTTGATGAAAAGTTTGGGACGTAACAACAAACTCGATGATAACTCAGGAGTGTGGCCGATCACAATCACAAGAATATGCCGTCTTCCTCCGAGTGTGGCCGTAGGCATTGGGCCACATAGATCCATGTGTAAGAGCTCAAGGATGAGCTTAGAGGACGCTGTTTCCTTGGAAATGTGAGACGATCGCTTCATCTTCCCCAATTCACAGGCAGAGCAGAGGTGTTCCTTATGATATGTCAGTTGGGGTAGACCGTTGACGAGTTTATTCTGATGCAGTTTGTTGATGGTCTTGAAATTGAGATGTGAAAGACGCCGGTGCCATAGATCGTTCAACTTGGGTGCGGCTCGAGAGAGAAGGCATATTGGTCGAGAGGTCGTAAGATTGAGTACATAAAGGTGAGACGTGCGCGTTCCAGAAAGAAGAGGCCGTCCCGAGGCATCTATAATGCTGCAGATGTCAGATTCGAAGAGAAGCTTGTATCCTTTGTCGCACAAACGACCAATGCTGAAGAGATTGTAGCTCAAACCCTCGACGTAAGAGATGCTCTTAATCGTCACTTTGTCATGGACGAGATCACAAGTTCCGAGAATTGGCGCCATTTGACTGTTTCCGAAGGGACCCTTCCGAGATAGCGCTCGGAGAAATTGCTCAACAGCTCCTTGTTCCCCGTCATGTGTGTGGAGCAACCTGAGTCTAGATACCACACATGACAGACCTGCAATCATCAGCAAACGTTGGGTCCCCGTTTACGGACGGGACCTTCTTGTGATACAAGTAAAATTTTCATGCACTTAACGGGAAATGTGGGGTCTAAATCAGGTTGTGTGTGATCTAATTTAGCTTTCCCTTTGTGATTTGTTTGATGAGGCGGGATTATGGTTTTTCTAACCCATATTTGCCTAACTTGCGCTTGCATATACGTTGCCTTATTCATGAATTGGCGTGGGTATTTTGGTTGTTGTTGTCGTCCTTCGGTTTTAGTCGTCTTTTTCTTGCGAGCAGTAGGTGACTTTGTATTCAGCGTCGGAAGGCGTTTTCGCTTAACCGTAGGCTTAGACGTACTGGGAGAATGCAAATGCGTTGTAGAGGAGGTTTGCTTGTTTGGTCGGAGTGTTGCGTGTTTGTGTGCTTCATATTCATGGAAACGTGGAAGAATGAAGTCATTGCAGCAACACATAGACATAAATTTGGCAAAGGAAAGATAAGATTTGGTAACATAATTGTCTACGTCCTTAAGATGTTGGGATTAAGTACATAGAGAGGTAAGACGAATATAGGATGGTCTTTTCTTCTTGTCATCGAAGAGCCGGTTCTCCTTTATTTCATACGAACTCTCTTCCAGAGACGTCGAACTCACATTCCCTGTATCCATAAGAATACGAGAGTTAGTGTTAGAACATGTGTCAGCTTCAGGAGTCATCTTCGCCGTCCTCTTACATTTACATGTTTGAGAATCGGGTACTTGACTTGACGTAGAAGGTTTGTTCGTATTGTGAGATTGCTCTAGGGTAAAGATTTTGCTAAGTAGATCTTCTCGCTCTTTTGCAAAGGCTTTCCGCTCTAATTCTAGGGTTCGTTCTAGTTCTGCAATAACCAGAAGTTTCTCCGGGATATAGATGCGAGAAAGTGCTTCTCGAAAAGCAATTTCCTGTTCTTCGGTTGGGAACTGAGACTTGATGTCCTCGGTGAGTGAAGATTTTTTAGTCTTGTAGCTAGTGTTTAATTCTGCGTAGTCATATGCGATTTCTGCCCAGAGAATGTTCTGTTCCCTCTTTTCTTCTGAAAGGACAACGGAGGAGGATCTTACAAACGGCATGAGCTGTGAGGGAGTACCTTTCCTCGTTTGTAGGAATGATGTACTGTACATGTTATACCTTTTAACAGTTAGCGGCGTTGGATCGCAGTTGCTGGCTAGGCCGATTCCCATCCGGGCGTCGTAGAATTCTGTTTCAACTGGTTGATTCAATAGGCATAAGATGTGTGTGGCTCTTTTTCTAAGGTGAAGTTGTTCTTCAAGTTCTTTCACCTTTTGGTATAGCCTAACTCTTTCCTTTGTAAGCAGTTCATATTGGGAGGCCGTCAGGAGACGAGATGTTTCACATGAACTAATGGCCAGTGTGGTTTCCTTAACCTTAGTCTCACTTTGTTTATTCTTGCTTTGCAGACGTTTGACTAACGCTTCAGAGGCCCTTAGACGTTCGTTTGCACGAGCGAGCTCTTCTACTTTTAGGATAAGTAAGGCATAGGTGTTTTCAAATTTTAGCTTAAGTTCATTATAATCATTAGCGTCTACGGTGGGTTTGTTAATGGTGTGTCGGTGATTAAACACATCATCGAGTTTGAAATTCGTACCTCAGACTCAGCGTTGGTAGGAGTCTTAGCTGTGTTCTCATCGGTGTTACCCATCTCCTCGTCCTCGTCATGTTCGACCAGCCTTTCCATGCAATCTTCATCCTTAGGCTCCTCGTCTTCTGAAGTGTCGTTCACCCATTCAGCTTCTTCGGTGAGTAGAACTTTCCCACTTTCCATTTTGCGGGTCATTCTGCCTTACGGTCGTAGTAGCCAGAGTCCTTCACGCGTGGGGCATGGCATTCCTTGGCAAAGTGGCCTGACTTTCCACACCGAAATCACTTCACAGACTTTTGAGGTGCTGATTCCTCCTCTTTCTTTGTCGGCTTAGCTTCCTCCGTGGGAGTGGTCTTTTTGGTGCCACTAAAGGTTCTTTGGCGATTGGAGGAAGATGATGATTTTTTCCCGATCTTCTTTGAGACCATCTTTGTGAGCATTGCCAGTTGTTTGCGTAGATCACGAACATCTTCATCAGATTCTGTATCAGCTTCGGATCCTGAAGAGGAGTTAGATATAGGGTTGGCAATGGGGTGGGGATCCGCCCCGAATGGGGCGGGGAATCCCCGAGATTTTATCCCCGCGGGGCGGGGACGGGGAATGATGTCTCCCCGTGGGATCCACGTGGGGATCCCCGCCCCGTCCCTGAACCGTCTTTTATATATTATAATATATATATATTACATTATGATTTAAATAATAGTAAAATAATATCAAAATATAGATTAAAAATATTAAATAATATATAAAATTATATTTATATAATATTTATAACAAAAATATATTCAAATTTATATATTTTTTTATAAATATTATTTATTTAAAGAAAATTAAGGGGCGGAGAATCCCCGTGGTAAATCCCCGCCCCGCGTGGATCCCCGTGGGGACGGGGACAGGGACGATTTCGTCCCCGAATGTATCGCGGGGACGGGGACGGGGATTAGATCCCCGCCCCACCCCGCCCCGGCCCATTGCCATCCCTAGTCAGATATAACAGCTGGTAGCTTCCCTTTGTTCTGTTTGGTCTTAGAGGCGGAAGATCGTTCGGTAGTCTTGTTCGAGAGGAGAGCCAGTGGGTCGACTCGAGTGTTGGTGAAATGGGGTTGCACGTAAGGAGCATAGGCAGACAGACTGTCGTAGAGAGCATGGATGGAGGTGTTAGAGAGGTCCTTACTCTGAATCATCATCACGATTGCATTGCCCCAATGTGGTTTGAGGCTACCAAGGAAGCGGTTGTTGATATCGAATTTGTCCCTCGAGATCCTGGCTTTCTTGAGTTCATTGATGACCTTCAAGTATCGGAGGTATGTGTCACGCAGTTCCTCTCCTTCATAGGCCTGGAAGTGTTCATACTGTGAGAGACATGCTGATTTCCTCCCCTGAGCACTTTCAGTTGTGCCTGCCATGATTTCCACGAGTTCATCCCATATTTCCTTGGCAGTTGTGCAGTACTCTATGTGAGTGTAGACTTCGTTGCCCATAGCTTGGAAGAGATATCCTTTGGCAGTCTCATCGGCCTGTAGGCGAGCCTCTTCATCCTCATTGATGGGACCTCTTGGAGTGCGGCGTTCAACCATGGGAGGGTTTGCGTTTGGTTGAGCAGGGATGATTGTCCAGAACTGTGTTGGACCGTTGAAGATGGAGTCCAGTAGGTACTGAGAGAGTGGTGCGCCTTTGTTCCTGATGAACGTGAGGAACTTGTTTGTCCATATGCTGTAATCGCCTTGTCGCAGCATTGGAGGCCTGGTGTCGGAGCCCACTGTTGAGATGTCATTTGTGGCAGACATAGTTGGTGCAGTCGAATCGTTCGTGGTTTTGATCTTGTATAGATAAAAGGGTTAGTAACGAACGAGATGAGAAATATGAGTTTAACGTGTAGAGTTTAGAGTTTTGAGAGAAATCGTTTAAAGAATTTCTTAGAACTAAGTGAACGTGTGTGATGGTCGAAAACGTATGAAGGGAAAATATATCTTGAGGTTCGAAAAAGTTCTAAATTTTCTTTTTTTTAAAAAAAATGAGATTTGAGGAGTAAATTTTGTCAAAAGTGGTCTAGGGGGATAGGATTAAAGTGTAAGGATCAAGACTTCGAAAAGTTCGAGGAAAACATTTCAACACGAGAAAGAATTTAACCCGGAAGAAAAAAAAAAATTAACGCGAGAAAAAGTTTAAAACTTCAGGAAAAATTCGTAGTTTGAAGAGACGTGATTGTATGAAGAATTACCCAAGAAATTTGGTTGAGAAATTTTCGTGTTTGTGTGAGTTTAATTAAAAATTCTCGGATAGAAGAAGGAAAAACGAATTCTTTGTTGAAAATGATTTTCTCGGATTTTAAAGCTTGTTATGTGAGAAGGTTTCTCAGTTGAGAATTTTAAAACTTCACAGAAATTTCGCATCGAGAGTTGAAGTGTGGTCTTAGGAAGTTTTCTCGGATTTGAAAGAATCGTGGTTTTAAAAAACTTTCTCGGATGAAATAAACTTTCTCGGTTGAAAATTTCTTGGATTTAAAAAATCGTGGTTTTGATCAAAGAATTCTCGGAAGAAAGAAACTTTCTCGGCTGAGGAATTTTGGTTTGACAAACTTTCTCGACTTAGTAATGTTCTCAGTTTTTGTGAATTTTCGCGGATAGATTTTTTTTTAAAAAAAAAAATTAGACATAGAGATTTTTCGCGATTTCGTAAATTCTCGGAATCAAATTTCGCAGATTTAGAGTTTCTCGGATTTTAAGAGTAAACAGTTGAGAAAAATGAAGTAACAGTGAAGTGAAACAGAGAAATTTTCGCAATTTTAGAAAGATTCTTGGAATAAAATTTCTCGGATATAAAAGTTTCTCGGATTTTGACAAGCTAGGCAGTTGAGAAAAATGGAGTGAACGTGAAATTTTCGCGGTTTTGAAAGGATTCTTAGAATAAAATTTCTCGGATCAGAAAATTTCGCGGACTTGAATAGCTCAGCATGAAATTTCGCGGCCAAGAACACACGATTACTATTACATTGCTTGTCGCGAGCTTTACCAGAAAATCGTCCGTTTTCACTCAAATCTCAACCAAAATCACTCAAACTTGAACCAAAACTTTAGAAATTCTTCCCTAAACACATATTCGACCGATTTGTGAGCTAAAAACAACAAAAAGCGGATCAAATCGACCAAAAACAGAGAGAGGCCGAGATGACTTTTTCTGAGAAATTTTTTGCTTCGAACTTGCTCAAAACTCGTTAAAACTGATCCAAAAGTGTTCTAAAAACATGTTAGGCATAGAGTCGATCTGGGGAAAGGTTTTAAACACAAAAACGAAGTATTATAACCCCAAAACGAGCTCAAAATGCCGAAAGTGATCTTTTGCCCAAAACACCTTTGATCTTTCTCGGAAACGAACGAAACTGGATTCAGATCAATGCAGATCGATCCATGTTTGCTCTGATACCACTTGTTGGTCCCGATTGGACCAAACAAGGAACCAAAGTGGCTTTGATGGAATGAGAAAGGGAGAGGTTCTCACCTTCAAGTGTGTGTATTGTGTGAAAAATGGGTTTAGCCTTTTGATCTTTGATTACCTTTCAAATTGTGTTGGTAAAACCTTATATACCACATTAACCCTAGGTATATTAAGGCCCAAACACTAAATATTAAATAATTACATTCTAGTTCAAAGCCCAAGCTAAAAAGATAATTACAATATTAAACCTAAGACTCAAACTATTGACACAATCTATAAATACAAGCATAGTTATTTTCTATTGTAATTTTGGAGACTTGACAGGCATCTTTCTACACCAAGTTTACTAACTTTTGCTTCTTCTAATTGGGCTTCTTAGTCAGTAATCGTAGTGGTAGCTTCAGTTATCCTGCAATTGAGGGTCGCTTTCTCGTTGAGAATCCTAACCAAACAATTGTAGTTATTTGCTAGCCTATCCTCCAATTCTTTAATCTTCACACTATACTGCTCTGTCTTAGATGAACTAGTCTCCATAGAATGTAAGCTCTTAGTGAGTTCCTCTATCTTCGTATGGGAACTTCGAAGTTCGAATTCGAGACTAGTGATCTTCTCTTTAGACCTAGACAATTTGTCTTCTACTTCCTTTATACATTTCTGCTCATGTTTCATGTTAGCATATTCTATTTTATACGATTCTAACATGGTCAATAATGTGGAAGGGGGGTCTACGTCTTGTGAAGAGGTGGATGCGTTTTTGTCTTCCATTTGATTGGCGGTTTCGGCGTCTGATTCATTGTCGAGACGGGCCATGAGGGCTTTTCTTCTTCAGAGCTCGACGTGTCCTCGAGCCACTGGTCTTGTTCGGCCATGAGAGCTACTCCAGCTTCCTTCTATTTACTCAATTGGAGCTTCCTGGAGTGGTAGTTGGCATCTCTCTTCTTCGGAAGAGTGCACTATCTGGCAAAGTGACATGGCTTGCCACAGTTGAAGCATTTGTTAGCTTCTTTTGGCATCTTGACTTCGGAACTCTCTGGTGCCCGTTCTTTGTTTTTAGAGCTTGTAGTCCGAAGTCTGTTGGCTGAGGTTGAAGACTTCTTCTTGAAGTACTTCTTGCTCATCATCTTTTCTATCAAGGCCAACTGCTTCCCTAGGGCTTTTATATTTGGCTCAACGTCGGAGTCCGATTCTTCTTCCGACTCTGAAGGTGAAGGACGCCTAACGATCTTTTCTTTTCTTAGCTTTGAGCTCCTCTTCTCTGAGACTAAAGCAACAGTGTCTTCGATCTGTTTGCCCTTCTGCTCCTTTTGAATCTCGCTTATATCATCCTCATGTTGTGCGAGATTTTCATACACGGCATGGATATCCAGCTCCTCCAGATATTTATTCTGTCGAATTTGAGTGGATATCTTTTTCCATTCCGCGGGCAGGAAAGAGAGAAATATGATGTTTGTCTCCATGTTAGTCTTCGTGATTTCTATCTTCCTCATCTCATTGAGAAGAGTGAGGTATCTTTGGTAGATCTCATATAGACTTTCCTCCGGCTTTGCTTTAAAGGAGTCGTAAGCAGTGAGGATATTTGCCTTTTTGGCCTTTATGCCGACTTCCGTGCTCTGCATCATCCTATGCAGTTCGTCCCACATTTCTTTAGCCGATGAAAGGCTATCAATATGTCTATGTATGTTGTTGGGGATGCCCTGCGTAAGAGTATTCATGGCTACTAGATCAGCCTTGGCTCGTGCCCTCTCCTCAATAGAATACTCCCTAGGCTCCTTCAGTCGCCTAGATGCGGGAATTTGAGGAGTCACTGTGTCATCACCGGGGATATTAACCCAAAACTGTGCGGGTCCCTCTTCTAGTGAACTCAGTAAATTTTCAGCTTGATCTTTCAAAGCTATGAAATTGAAGAAGCGGCTTCTCCAAACGGTGTATTTGCCACGTAGCAAGATCGGCGGTCGGTTGTCATTTCCAAGCGAGTATGCACCCTTTATTGTTTTGTAGTCGAGTTGTTGAAGGATCTTCGTTAAGTGTTTTGAAGGTTTGAAGATGATGTAAGGTGCTTCACAAGTGACAAAGTTCGTTAGCATTGTTTGATTTGTAAAATAGTTCGAGAATTATTTTTGATTCAATCTTTAAAGATTGATCGAAAATAATTTCGTCGAAATAGAATAAAATGTGTACTGTTCTCGTGCGAGAAAGTTTATTAGCGAAATATTTTTCGAGCGAAATAAATTGCTCAAAATCGTTCGGTCGAGAAAAATTTCGGTTCGTGAATTTATTTCGATCGTAAAGAAACAGTTCGTTAGTAAGTTTCTCGACATGTCAAAATAAATTTGTTGACTAGAAAAGTTTCTCGCGTGTAAATGATTTTCGCCTGGTCAAACGTTAAAGGTCTGACCGAAATAGTTTTTCGAGAGAAAGTTTTTACGCATGCAAAGTCAAAATTAGTCTCTCACAAAAAAGATTTTCGCTGAATAATGCTCGAGAAATATTTCTAACTAAAATCGTTTCTAGTGTTGATGATTCTAGCGCTGACTTCGTATTCTGACCGAGAAAAATTCTCGCACCAAGTTTTTCGATCGAAAAATTAATCCGATCGTAAACCTAGCGAGAAAAATTAGAACGATCGAGAAAAATCACAGAATACGATTAACACAAATTCAAGCAAAAACAATGAATTAGACATTGAAATTTCAGGTAATTGCTCGCATTCATTTACTAACTACGCACGAACAAGCAATTAAACACGTTATGAAGCCAAATATGTCGAAATTGATCAAAATCAGAACGTGTTCTTCAAGCTCTTCGCAAATAGTAAATCACATAATCAATTTAATCCTTAAAATGAAGTTCAAACAGCTACAAATCTGATCGCAATCAACATTTAGCACTTAAACGACCACAGAAACATCAAATTCAAGTCAAGCACAGAATTAAGTTCTTGGATCGAAAATAATTTTTCGCGCCAAACTGTTCTTCGATGAACAGTAATCAAAAAATGATTTTATATCCAATTCAAACAATTTTCGATTCAAAACAGAACGAATCTGCTTTGATACCAATTGTTAGGTCCTACGATTAACAACTCTATTATCCTAGGCATGAATTCTAAGTAATTCGATGATAATGATTGACATTGAGATTCGATCGAAAAACTCGAATGAAGAACAAGAGAGAGAATTCGAGTAGAGTGAGAAAGTTACTATTGTTTCTCTCTCTAGAAATTGATTGCAAGCCTTTCAGATCAATTTCCAAAACTTTCTCTATGGATTGCGATTGTTTACAGAGCATTTATACCAAACAAACTATGTATAAATACAAGCTAGTCCTAATCTAAGGAAAAATAAAAGAAACGCCCCAAAATATAGGGACATCTAATAAAATCTAAGCACAATTAGAATTGATCTTCTACAGGCATCTTCGGGGGACACCGGGTAACCCAACAGTGGTATCAGAGCGGTGCTCGTGATCAGAATCATAACGTGTTTAAATTGAAACGAGGCGGGTGGGAGACGATCGAAAGCCAATGCGGTTGGAGCTGCGTTAGGGCTTCACGCTCAAAGCCTTAACGGGCCTTTTATTGGGCTTTGTCCGTTTAAGGCCCAATTTTTGTTTCTTTTTAAAATCATGTAATTGTCAACGTGCTCATCATGAATGTGATTTAAGACGCACTTGCGTGTTTTTTGGTTTCCCGATCATTTGTTAAGGGTAATGTCGCCCGGGTTTTATTTGTTTTATACGGGTTGTTCGGGACTTATGATCCCCCGTGTTCTAATTTACCGTTTTATAAGATTAGCTTAAATACGAATACGAGGGCCCATTTGATGGTTGACAACCCCCGGCGGTGACAAGGTGGTGGATGTTCGGTGACTTTGAGGCCGTTCGAGTGACGAAGGACGTTTGATGACTTCAAGACCCGTGCGACGACCCGAAGTTTTTTGAATACGCATGTAATAGAGATAGACTAGAAATAACCCGCTTGTGTTGTCTTGTAGTTTATTTTCATAGGGTTAATTTACTACCTACGCGCGTGTTGGTTTTTGAAGTGATATGCATGTTCAATGTGCTCTTATGTGAGATGGTTTATTCTACCGTATGATAAATACTAAGTGCGTAAAGGAGTTGGATTCTTGTCTTCTATCATGCTCGAGATGTCTAGCGTTGGGGGTTTTGTGATTTGTTCCAAGTAAATTGGCTCGTATATCCCGCCCCAGTGTTAGCACCTCAGGTGCATCTTGGACGCCGCTCGTCATACTAGTCCGTCCCCCACGAAGCATATGGCAGCAATGGGCGGTACATTCTGTGCAATTTGAGCATAAGTTGATAGGTCACACTTAGGCAGTTATACCCAATAAGCAGGGTTAGCCGTGAGGGTCAATGATTGAGACAAAGATAGTTGAAACTCTTATTGGATAAGTTCACGTTTGACGTGACTTCGATAGGATTAGATGAGCAAAATACTGCGTTAAAGGTTGAGGCGAATCTAGTTGAGGCGGGGACATCAACTCCACTATGAAACTTTCAACGAGGTTTCCGAAACTCTTCTCGATAGGATAGTGTTTTTGAAAATAATAGTGGGAGTCAAGCGAGACGAAAACTCCTTGTTTATGCTTGATGAATGATAAGATAAACCTAATTAGATTATTTTCTCCAGCTTTACTTTTCTATCTATTTACTGCGATGACGAACATTATTACTATGCTGCTTGAGAGAAATTGTTTGGTGGGATCAAACTATGTGGACTGGCTCTGTAACCTGAGGATAGTCCTAGTATGGAATCGTTAACATATGTCCTCGATTCTGCCGTACCGTAAGTCCTAGGGGCTGATGCGAGTGAAGAAGATCGGGCTGCGTATGCCAAGTGGTAGATTGACGAGCCAAAGGTCAAGGGCTATATACTTCTTTTAATGAGCAATGAGTTGCAGCGCACTCACTCGGAAATGGAAGTGCCATTTGCTTCATTTGAATGAGCTTCTTGACGAACATTCTAGGAGTGCTCGCTATTCCCTTATAGAGCACTATTTCAATGCAAAATGGTTGAGGGTAGTGACGTCGGAGAGCATGTGCTCAAGGTGATCAATTGTATTGAAAGACTCGAGGCACTGGACTTTATCATGGATAATGAGCTCCAGAACGATCTGATACTTCAGTCGCTCCCACCTTTCTTCAATTCGTTCATTGTGAACTTTAATCTGAATAAGACCGAGATGACGTTGACTGGGTTGATGAACCAGTTGTCGGCGGCGCAAACTCAGATGAAGAAGGTGAAAGGAAAGGAAGTTGTTCTTGTTGCGTAAGACTCGAGGGTCGAGTAGAAAGAAAAAGTCGGACAAGCCCACTAAGGCCTAAGGACGAATTTGGAAATGCAAGGCCTGCAAGGCCAGGAAGAACGTGTTTAAAGGCGCCAAGCCGACAGACAAATGCCTTCACTGATATGAGCTTGGCCATTGGAAGTGCGATTGCCCAAAGCTAGCCGCCTCAGGTAAAGAACTTAACGTTTTAGAAACTAATTGTTCTATGACAGGTAAAGAGCTAGTACTCACATCTGTGTTTCGATCTACAGTCTAGAACAAAGTAGGAAGCTGGCGGACCGAGATCATGATCAACGTAGGAAGCAAACATAGTGTACCGACGACTCACATTGGATCAACAACTCTCCTTTTATCTACTAGACATAGTTTACTGCTTTCCGAGTGTTTAGTTTTGCCCAAGGGGCTTAAGAATATTGTTTATATTCCCATTTTGAGTGGACGGTTACGAGTTCCGTTTAGTAATAATATATGCAATATTTATTTTGGAAATAATTGCGTTGGAATTGCAAGTTTATTGAATGGAATACATTATCTAAATGTCGAACATAAAACAAAATTTGTGAATACAATCACTAACAAACAAAATTGGAGTCGAACTCGAGACTACTGTGGCATCTTCAACTCGGTCATGCCGGAGAATAGAAGATTCTCGAGTTGGAGAAAACCGGCATTATAGAGCCGCTTGGCTCTGATCCCTATTCGACTTATGAATCTTGTATCCTTGCAAAGATGACCAAGTCGACCTTCACAGGGAATTTCACAAGACCCGCAGAACTTCTCCATTTGATCCACATGGATATTTGCGGACCGTTCGGGGTAGCGGCTCGTGGTAACCTACATTATTTTGTTATCTTCACTGATGATCACTCTCACATCGGCAAGGTGTATCTCATGAAGCACAAGCCTGATACGTTTGAATTGTTCAAACAGTACAAGGCTTTGGTAGAAAACCAAACTGGAAAGAGCATTAAAGCAGTTCGATCAGATCGAGGCAGCGAGTACATGAGCCTCGAGTTTGATGAGTTCTTGAAAGAGAACGGGATGATTTCACAGAAGACACTGCCCGAAACACCGCAGTTGAACGGTGTGTCCGAATGCAGAAATCGAACTCTATTGGATAAGGTTCGATCTATGTTGAGCTATACAGACCTGCCAATATTGTTGTGGGGTCATGCCCTGTTGACAGCGGCACACATTCTGAACAAGATTTCCTACAAAGTCTGTCGATCGTATTCCATATCAGATATGGGCAGGACGAAACCCGAGCTTGAATCACATTAGAATTTGGGGTTGCCCCGCATTTGTGAAAAAGCTCAAGGCAGATAAAATGGAATCGAAGGCTGTGAAAGGACGTTTTGTCGGGTATCCTAAGGATTCCATGGGATACAAATTTTACTTCCATGACGATCAGAGAATCTTTGTAGCCCTCCAGGCTTACTTTCTCGAAGAAGAGTTCGTTCGAGAAGGTGGAGCGGGTCGCGAAGTAACTCTTGGAAAGTCGTCAGAAGCGCTTTCACAGACTCCAGTGTCAGATGACGCAGTAGAGCAGTCCGAGACGCAACCTGAGTTATGTAGGTCGGGTAGAGTGTCTCGCAGCCTGAGAGATACGGGATGGTCCACATCGAGCACAAGATTGTTGCAACGGAAGGGAACATCGAAGACGATCCCACTGCCTATGACTAGGCAATTAGGGATAGAGATTCGGAGAAATTGCTTATAGCTATGCAAGCCGAAATGGATTCTATCACGAAAATCAAGTATGGACTCTAGTAGACCTCCCAGATGGTTTTAGACCCATTGGGTGTTAATGGATCTACAAGGGAAACATTGGATCTGACGGATTGGTTGACACATACAAAACTAGGCTTGTGGCAAAAGGGTACAGTCAAAAAGAGGTCATGGACTATGAAGAGACCTTTTCACCTGTCGCTATGATGATGTCCATTCGAACATTGCTTGCGATAGCTGCGCACTATGACTATGAGGTCTGGCAGATGGATGTGAAAACCGTGTTCCTAAATGGATACCTCAAGGAGGAAATATACATAGAGCAGCCCAAGGGTTTTACATCGCAAGGAGATGCTCATAAGGTATGCAAATTAAACTCGTCCACTTATGGACTTAAACAACCCTCCAGAAGCTGGAATCTTCGGTTCGATGAAGTGGTAAAGGGCCACGGATTCTTGAAGAACGAAGACGAACCTTGCGTCTACAAGAAAAGCAGCGGGAGCAAAATATATTTCCTCGTATTGTACTTGGACGACATCCTTTTGATAGGAAATGATATTGGAATTCTCTTGATGGTGAAAGCGTCGCTTTCGACCGAATTCTCCATGAAAGACTAGGGAGAAGCTACCTACATCTTGGGTATTCGCCTTTATAGAGATCGAGTGAATCGTATGTTAGGACTCTCACAGGCCCTTTACTTAGAGAAGGACTTGAAGCGATATAATATGGACAACTCTAAGAAAGCGTTCCTGTCTGCGACATGGGATTCACCTTTCCAAGGCTATGAGCCCTCAAATTGAGTTGCAGCAGAAAGATGAATGGAATCTCGTATGCATTCGCAGTGGGTAGCTTCATGTACGCGATGCTTTGCGTGCGACCTGAATTTGCATACGCTGTGAGCGTAGTCAGTCGGTTTCAGGCTAACCCTGGTAAGGAATATTGGAAAGCAGTCAAGACTCTCCTCAAGTACCTCAGACGGACTAAGGATATGATGCTGGTCTATGGTAATGGAGAATTGAAAGTGGAAGGATATACGGATTCGGATTCCCAGTCTGACGTGGACGACCGAAAATCCACTTCAGTTTTCGTCTTTACGCTCAACGGTGGAGCATTGGAAAAGTTCCAAATAGACCACTACTGTAGATTCCACCTGCGAAGCAGAATATATAGCAGCCTCAGAGGCAGCTAAGGAAGGTGTTTGGATGAGAAAGTTTTTGGAGGACCTTTGTGTCGTCACTGTAGCAGATAGGCCATTGCCATTGTGGTGTGACAATACTGGCGCTATTGCTCAGGCGAAAGAACCGAGATCTCACAGCAGGTCCAAACGATAGAAAGAAAGTACCACGTGTTACGTGGATTCGTTGAGAAAGGCTACATAGCGGTGCAGAAGATTACGACTGCGGAAAACATGGCCGACCCGTTCACCAAGCCTCGATCACAGGCAGTGCTGGCTAGACATCTCGACAAGATCGGTATGAGATACTGCAGCGCATGGCATTGAGTGCAAGTGGGAGATGTTAGGAATATGCCCTCAAATGCTATACGAGGATAGGATTGTATAGGATAATATTATTTATCATTCGACCTTTTTATGTAATAAGACATTTTAGTGTGTATAATGAATGGCATTATATGTTTATTGGATATGAGATTTATTTGCTTAGCATCCGGTAAAGCAATAAATAAACAAATACAAATGTGTCGAGTTGAGTCACTATTCTCGATGGGCACGGTAGATGAAGGCACTAGTGGACTCTTAACCTTGAACATCAAAAGTCCATAAGCTTGATGCACCAGATGGGTGCTGGATAATCTATCACGGCTTATTTGTCGATGACCTATCGTGTGCCGATATCCCGCTTGGAAGCGGAGGTCATGACTTGTGATACGAATCGAATCAAGGGATTGAATCGTTTCATGGACACTGACTCACGGGTCGTACTGTCGAACATGGCTTATTACTCAAGGACTGTCAATGACCGACGACGACACTATAGTAGTCTATGTGAACCTTAGACCGACTTAGGCTTTGACGGAGTTGACTTCAACGTCTCGACTGTCACTAGTTCCCCTCGACCCGATTTGCCGTTGCATGGGTCAGCGGGCCAGATGCGGTCTTGATAAAGATTTGTGATTGTCGGGCTTAGATAGCCGAGTACGGAGTCACAGTCTCGAAAGTAATCGAGATAAGTGTCGTATGAGTACAGCGATGGAAAATTACGAAATCATTGGCCAAGGTATTCAACTAACTTATGTTAGACATGGAGGGTAGTTTGGTAATTTGCCTCGTCTCCATTTTATCATAGAATCGAGTTTAGTGAGTTCGACATAGAACATGGCTCTCACTCGATTGGGACACAGCAGAAGGGTTTATACGTAGCACTATCATCTATAGTGAGGTTTTGGAATAAAGACTGGGTCGAAATTCGCACTCGAATCGGGTTACGATCCGATACTACGGGATTGGCTAGGTAACTACCAGACTCTTGCATTCCTCCCTTGCCGATTGAGTCGAACCTAGAGAGTCTGACTTAAAAAGGATCATCAAAGTTCACTAATAAGGAGAGAAAGTGTTTTGGGCCTTAACGGGCCTTGGGCAGTTGGGCCACGCCTTAATGGGCCTCGAACCATTTATTGGATCAAAGTTGGACTTCTTATGAAACTAACTTTAAGACTGGGGCTTGGCCTAGTGCTTAATGGGCTTGAGGATAAAATTGGATTTCACCTTAAGCTGATTTCGAAATATGCCTTTGAGGGTATTTTCGGAATTTGCATATTTGACATAAATAAATATGAAATAAAATATTTGGAATACTATTTATTTAAATTTAGAAATTAATCTTGGATTAAGTTTCGAATTTTATACCATATTTAGATATACTTAGTTTGACTTGGTATTTAAATTAGTTTTCTAATAATAGCAAGTTTCCTTAAGTTTGGATTTGGAATTCAAAAGAGAGTAAGATTTGGCAAAATTCTCTCACACTTTAAGGACTTAGAAATCGAAATCCAAGCCTTTAAATAGGCTAAATTTCGTGCTCCATAGGTAGAGAAAAGAAGTGATTTTTTAAATCAACAAAACACAGCAATAACACACTTCTCTCCCATGCGACAGCTCGGTTCTCTCTAGCCAACATTAGCGAGCTGATTTCGTGGTACACTGATAGGTCGGCGTGACGATCTAGTGCCATCCACCACCATCGATGAAGTCTTGAAGAAACGGACGAGGAGCTACGAGGGTTTGATCCGCCCTATTCTGTGCCTACGTGTTAGTATTCGGATTCGAGCTACGAGGGCAATCGGGAACCCGGTAAATTTTTATTTTGCACCGTACCAGGAGGACGTGACGTCTCCGGGAGACACTAGGTAACCCAACAGTAGTTGGCATCACTCTTCTTTGAGAGTGCATTCTCTGCCATAGTGACCTGGCTTCCCGCAGTTAAAGCACTTGGTCGGTTCTTTGGTTTTCTTGACTTTGGAGGTCGCAACCGTGCCTTCGATAAATTTGCCCTTCTGCTCCTTCTGAATCTTGCTTATATCCTCCTCGTGTTGTGCGAGATGGTCAAACATGGCGTGGACATCCAACTCTTCAAGGTCTTTGTTTTGTCTGATTTGAGTGGATATCTTCTTCCATTCTGAGGGCAGAGAGAAAAAAAATAGTATGTTGGTTTCCGTGTTCGTCTTAGTGATTTCTATTTTCCCCAGCTCATTCAAGTGTGAGATATCTCTGATAGAGATCATGTAAGAATTCCTCGGGTTTAGCTCTGAAAGAGTCTTAACCTGTGAGAATATTTGGCTTCCTGGCCTTGATACCGACTTCTGTTCTTTGCATCATCTTATGCAGCTCATCCCACATTTCCTTAGCAGTTGGAATGCTGTCGATCTGGCGATAAATGTCGTTTGGAATGTCCTGCATTAGAGTGTTCTTGGCTATCAGATCAGCCTTAGATCTCACTCTTTCCTCTGCAGTGTATTCTCTAGGCTCTTTGAGTTCTCTAGAGGCAGGAATTTGAGGATTAGCAGTGTTGTCACCGGGTACATTTACCCAGAACTGAGCTTCACCTTGCTCAAGTAATAAGAGAAGGTCACCTGCTTGATCTTTTAGCTCGATAAAGTTCAGAAAAGGGCTTCGCCATGCTGTGTATTTGCCTCTCTTAAGTATCGGGGGGCAGTTGTCATTACCAAGCGAGGCATCCATGTTCTTTTCTTGAGTTGATGTAGGATCTTCGTTGTTGTTTTGATGAATTGTAAAATGGTGTGACGTGCTTCACAAGTAGCAAATTTGTTAGTAGCGTTTGATTTTAAAATAATGATCGAGAATTATTTTTGATTCAATCTTTAAAGTTTGATCAAAAATAATTTCGTCGTTTTAGAATAGTGTTACTGTAGTGCGCGTTAAATACTGTTCGCGAAAATTTTTTCGAGCGAAAACAAATTTCGATTCGAATGTAATTTTGCGATGAGAAACTGTTTAAACAGTGAACTCAATCGAAAAATTGACTCGTCAAGTTTTGGGATCGAAAACTTTAATCGTCGAAAAATTTTGTTGACCTGAATTCAAAATGTAAACTTTTTCAAAATATTGATTGGAGAAGTTGACTAAATTTCTCGAGTGCACAGTTTCAATTTAGCGCTAGATATTCGATATAAAAAATTTAAAAGATACGTGAAGTTGTTACACCTATCGGTCCAGTTATCAGACTGTAAACAATCTGATCTCGTTCGTTCCATAGGTATATACTTTCAGTCAAACTGAATTTTGAAAATTTGATCGAAATCCGGCGGTCGAAATAGTTTTTCGATGCGTTAATTGATTTTGGTCGTCGAGAAACAGTACCCAATTGAGTTTCTCGCTGAGTCAAAGTTGATAGGTTGAACGAAAAAAATTTACGAGCGAAAATTCCAAAGTCAAACAAGGAATGTCTGACCGAAAAGTTTTTCGAGAGGAAAAAATTTGCGCGGGGTCAAAATCGTCAATTCTCGTCGAAAAATTCAATGCTCGAAAAATTTTCCGCTAAAAACGTTCTTGACAGACTTCAGTAGTAAATCAATATTCTTAATTGAAAAATTTTTCATACGTAGTTTTTCGATCGAGAAATTAACCCTGACCGAAGAACTCGAGAAAAATTGAAATCACGCAAATAGTCACAGAATACGATTTAACACTGAATTCAAGCAGATACTGGAAATTAATCAACGAAACTACAGGTATATTCTCGAAATCAGCTACTGATTACTCACAAACAGAAGAATAAACATGTTTGAAGCAAATAATGCTCAATTTTGCAAAAATCAGTACAGTTGTTTAGCATAGGCCAGTTCTTCGATAAAAGATTACAGGTGGTCTTCCTTGCTGACCGGTGTAGAATTTTGGACTGTCGGGACAAAGACCTCCTTCAAGGATTTCAGAAGTCAAACCTATACACGATCAACCTAACGTTAGTGCGGCCCTCGACAGCTATTTGCCTCATCTCTTAGACAAATATTCAGCGGAACAGCCTGTGGCATCGAAGAGTGTCTCATCTCAAGTTAAAAGCTCTACAACGTCTTTCTACCAACAAGTTGGTTCACGGTCTACCAACCAATTTGACGGTGCAAAAGCATCAATATTCGGCGTGTCAGCTTGGAAAAATGAACCGAGCCTCGCATCACATCAAGCAAGTTGCCTCCACTTCACGTCCTTTGGAACTGCTACACATGTACATCTGTGGACCAATGCAAACACAGAGCATCAACGGACGCAAGTATGTGCTGGTAATAGTGGACGACTTCTCTAGCTACACATGGACAAAGTTCCTCCGAACGAAGGATGAGACAGGGGACTTGATAGTAAATTTTGTGAATACGACTCAGACCCTGTTGCAGCAGACTATCCAAGTCATACGTACCGACATGGCACTAAGTTCAAGAACAAGTTTCTCAGTGACTTCTACCAAAAACTTGGGATTAGTCAGCAATTCTCAGCCGCAAAGACACCTCAGAATGGGGTAGTTGAACGGAAGAACAAAACCCTAGTGGAAGCCGCGCGTACTATGCTCATCCACTCCGGCCTTCCACACTTTCTTTGGGCTGAAGCAGTAAATACCGCTTGTTTCATTTAGAACAGGACGGTTGTTCACAAACGGTTTTGACGAGACTCCGTATGAAATACCCAACATTTCATTCTTCAAGGTTTTCGGGTGCAAGTGCTTTGTGGAGAACGATAGAGAGCAACGCGCTAAGTTCGACCCTAAAGCATTCGAAGCCACATTCGTCGGCTATTCTTCAACATTGAAAGCATACCGAGTATACATCAAGTCCAACCAAACAATTAAGTAAAGCTACAACGTCACTTTTCAAGAAGTGACGGAGATGGCTTCTTGCCACATCAGTCAAGGACCTGCCCAACCCTGGCTCATGCTCACCTCAGTCCAGGACCCGTGCCCAACCCAATGGCTCCTGCTCACCTCAGTTAACGACTCGTGCCAAATTTGTTGGCTCCTGACCATATTAGTTCAGGATCCGTGTCTAACTTGATGGCTTCTGAACACGACAATTCCGGACCCGTGCTCACCGGAGTGTTGGCACAAGACCAACCGACGATGGCAACAACACAGCAATCATCGCCTAAAAAAGAACTGAGCTCTAGAAGACTTGGGTTCTCTCTTCGAGCATCTTTATCAGCCGATCAACCAAATTCCTACAGCTACAGTGGACTTTCCACTTGACGAAGCCGATATACCAAGTACATCAACAATCCCCACCTCACCCGATTCAGAATCACCTCAGAGTACTGCGAATCCAACATAATTTGTTGAGGGAAAATCATCAGAGCCGTTCACCTCAAGGGCAGAAACGAACATTCCTCAACTAACTAACCAGACTCAGATCTCTGGATCTCCCGCTCCACAAATGGCTGATGCTTCGAACTTAGCTTTGTCTAGTGAGCGCAAGTCGACTCGAGTGTAGAACCCGAGTCCCGTGAGCCAGCTAGCCAATAAAATTGCACACACATTTCATGTTTACGTGACTGCATAAAAAAATTCGCATACACGTTATTATGCCTATGTGACTGTATGAATTTTCTGCATTAATTATGTGCGTACGTGCTTGTATGTATTTCATGCATGAAATTATGTGCTTTTGATGACATCTAACTTTTTTGGTAATTTTTTAAAATATGGAATAAGGAAAAGTAAGGTAATAAACAACACAAAACAGCCTTAGCTGGAATTTCGGAGCTTTCTCTCTCTTCCGCCATGGCGAAAAAGAAGAAAACGACGAAGCAACGGGCAGCGCCGATCGTGCAGATGACGCCGTCCCCTAGCATTGGAGATTTGATTGGGCATACGACGAAAAGTTAAGCGATTGGACGTTGTAATGAGTGCCGGTATGAAATCAATCGGAGGCACTGTTCCATTGGGGGAAGTCGCCAGTTATGAGATTGAGGCGAATGTCTCGGCAGCAAAGGTGTGGCCTACCCCGAGGGGATCTGTGGGTAGAACATCGGCGTCGAAGGTGAAAACACACGGAGGTGCTGTTCCACTGGGGAAAGAAGGGTGCGATGAAAAAGAGGTGAATGTCTCAGTGGCGAAGAGGTGGCCTACTCCGGGGGAATCTGTGGGCAGAATGTTACCAGCGCAGCCTTCCATTGGAGGTTGCTCAGGGCTGACGCAGTAGAGTGTGAATTGTGGTATGTCATGGGCCAATTTTACTGCAAATCTGTTGAGTAATCAGGATACTAGGCTTGGATTCATTGAGCCTATATTGGAAGATGGTCAGACAATTGGTTGTGTGGATCCTGAGGAAATTAAGGATGAAGTCCAACATTGGAACTCTGCGGTGATGTGTTATGTTTTAGGCGTCTATCCACCTTATGGTGTTATGGCTGGGTTTGTTAAACGAAAGTGGGAAAAGAAAGGGCTCGTGAATGTCTGGCAAGTTCGACAGGGATTATTCCTGGAACGGTTCGATTGTGTGGCAGCTCGAGACAAGATATTGCAAACAGAGATTCTCCACTTTGATCGAAAGCCGGTTGTATTAGCACCATGGTCTGACGATACTCAATTGACCAAGGTGGGGGTTGACAAAGTACCTATTTGGGTCCAGCTCCTGCAGGTAGATCTGAAGTACTGGTGTACAAAAACCTTGAGTAGACTGACAAGCTTGATTGGCAACCCGATCATGTCTGATGACTATACTAGAAAGAAGGAACGAATCCACTATGCTCGAGTTCTTGTTGATATTGACCTTACTAAACCAATCAAGGACAACATTCAGTTCTTGAATGAGAAGGGACAATTAAAGGAGCAGCAAGTCACTTGTGAATGGAAACCGGTGTTGTGTTCAACTTGTGGGAAGTATGGGCATGAGGCAACAAATTGTAGTAGGGATGTTAAGAAGGTGTGGCAGCCGGGTCAGAGAACTATTAATAATGAGATCAATTCTGAGGAGGGAGGCACAACACAGGAGAATGCTGTGAGTGATTCAGGGCTGAAGAGGCAAAACAGCTCTGAGACAGAGACTGGTCAGAGTCTCCCAGTCAAAACAGTGGGGGGATCTGAGGGGAATGAGAAGCACAAGAGAGCGTGGGCTGACATGGTGCAGAATGAAGCAACAGTGGGGATTACAGCTACCCCTCGAACCCTTCCGAGCAGAAAGTCCATGACGATGGTCATGGATAGATGTGCAGTTTGGAATATTAGGGGCCTTAATGGCCCCGCAAAGCAGAGAGAAGTGGCGTTCTTCTGCTGTAAATACATGCTGAATTTACTTTGTCTGTTAGAAACTAAGCTGAAGAGAAATCATGTGGTGGAGGTCATGAATAAGACCTTTTGTGGCTGGCAAGTATGTCACAATTTAACTGAACATCCTAATGGGCGAATCATAGTATCATGGAGAGGTGGGCTGGACCTGGAGTTAATATCCAAATCCAGCCAACATATGCACTTTAGGGTCTCTAGAGGGGGAGCATTTATTTCTTTTCTTACATGTATATATGGTTCAAATGACCATGCTGAGAGGGAGAACTTATGGACTGCCTTGAAACCGGTGAGTGATTCTATGAATGATCCTTGGATGCTTTGGGGTGATTTCAACAATGTAAGAAGCTTGGAGGACAGAATTGGGGGTGCCCCAGTTGCTATTACAGAAGTTAGAGAATTCAATTTATGCATACAGCATTGCCAAATCGAGGAGATTAGAAGGAATGGGTGTCACTACACATGGTCAAATAACCAGAGGTTGGGGCAGAGAATCTGGAGCAGAATCGACTGGGCTCTTGCCAATGAGGAATGGTTTTATAAGTTTTCTGATTATGCAGTGACCTTCCTAACTGAGGGAATCTCTGATCACACTCCTCTATTTCTAAGGGACATGGGACAATCTCAAATCTACAGGCAGCCTTTCAAATACTTCAATATGTAGAGTATGGCTCCCTCTTTTCTACGGATTGTAGCAGAATACTGGGGGTAAAGCGAGGGTCAACTATGATGAGTGTCTACGGCAATCTTCAGAAACTGAGGGGTCCACTGAAAGCCTGAACAAGGTACTTGTTGCCGACATTGGGCTCAGAACAGAACAGGTGAAAAAGCTGTTGGAAGAATGCCAGACTGCCTTACATGGAGATCCTTTGAACTCTGACCTATTAAATAGAGAAGAAGCAGTCATACTACAATACATGTTCCTTAGCAAGGCGATGATAAGTCTTGAGACAGAAGGCTAAAGTTAGATGGCTAGACAAGGGTGATCATAATACTGCGTACTATCATTCTCTGATAAAACAGAGGACTTACAAGAATAGGATCCTAACTATTACGACTTCTGATGGTCATATATTGTCAGATAGTGGAGATATTCATGCCCATTTTATAGACTATTACCAAAGATTACTGGGCGGCAGGAGCACTGCGACTTATTCACTGGACCAGCAAGTTGCTAAGGCAGGGTACATGCTTTCTCTGCCAGACCAGCTGAAGTTGATGCAGCCGTTTACTAGGCAGGAAGTTGCTGATGCCATGAGAGCTATTCATGCAGAGGCAGCTCCAGGACCAGATGGATATGGCAGTGGTTTTTTCCATAAGGCTTGGGGTATTGTTGGGGAGCACATCACTGATGTAATTCTGGAATTTTTTGATTCTGGGAAACTGCAGGCGAGGATGAACAATACAACTATCTGCCTTATTCCAAAAGTGAGTAATCCAACCACAGCACTGGATTTTAGGCCTATATCATGTTGCAATACCATATACAAATGCATATCAAAGTTGTTGTGTGCAAGAATGAAGCCTGTCTTGCCCCTGATCATTAATCCAAACCAGAATGCGTTTGTGACTGGTAGATCTATTATACATGACATTTTGTTGTGCCAAGACCTGATCAGGCTCTATAACAGAAGAGTGCATCTGTTAGGGCTCTTTTTAAAGTGGTTCTTAGGAAAGCTTATGAAACTTTGGAGTGGGATTTTCTAAAAGCATGGCTGAACCTACTTCGATTCCCAAGGAAATTTATAAGTTGGGTCATGGAACGTGTATCCACAGTAACCTATACCATTTCTCTGAATGGGATAACAGGTGGTCAGTTTCAAGGTGCTCGGGGGTTAAGGTAGGGGGATCCCATGTCTCCATTACTATTTGTGATTGCCATGGAGTATCTCACTCGGTTGCTACAAGTCTCAGCCAATGACCCTCGGTTCAGGTTTCACCCCCTGTGCAAACAGCCTAGTTTGAGCAACCTTTGCTTTGATGATTTGATGATCTTTTGCAAAGGCAAAAAGCAGTCTGTGCGTGTGATAAAAGAAGCTCTAGATCAGTTCAAGAAGTTGTCTGGTTAGGAGGCAAATGATAAGAAATCAAGTCTGTTTATGGCTGGAGTCTCCCATCAAGATGCTCAGCAGATTATGCAAATTACAGGGTTCATGAGGGGTAGCTACCAAATGAGGTATTTGGGAGTACCTTTAGCTCCTACTAAATGGAGCAAACAGGCTTGTCATACCTTGGTAGAAAAGATTAGTGCTTGCATTAGATGTTGATCTACGAGGAACTTGTCATATGCAGGCAGATTATGCCTTATCAATTCTGTGTTGTTGGCTACTCAAGGTTTTGGGGCTCTATCTTCTTACAGCCATCAGCTGTATCACATGAAATTGTTAAGATATGTTGGGCTTTTTTTGGGGGGAGGAAAAACCCATGACAAGTATGTTCCTCTGATTAGGTGGGATAAAGTGTGCTTGCCAATGAAATATGAAGGGTTAAATGTGCGAGACTGTCTGTCCTGGAACATGGCCTTAGCTGGCAAACAAATTTGGGAGATAACCATGAAGACTGACTCTATGTGGATCAAATGGATCCATGCGATCTATCTGAAAACACTAAGTTTTGGGAGTTTACACCTTTAGATTCGTGCTGGCATTGGAAGAAGTTATATAGAATCAAGAGTCGATTTCAGGCTGGACATAAGGGGAATTATTGGTCTCCTTCCTCGAATGGGAAATATACTATGAGGTCTGGGTATGACTGGATTAAAGGTTCTACTACCAAATTTCCACTCTGCAATGTCGTTTGGAATAGATATAATATACATAAACATCCTTCATTTTTTGGTTGGTTGTACAAAAGAGATTGCTAACAAAGGATAGGATGCTCAGCTGGTGTCTAACCATTAATGACAGTAGTTGTTATCAGTGGTTGTGTCTTGCAGAGTTAGCACGATGTTGCTGCAGCTGTTGAATGCATGGCTAGGAACTAGCTTGGGATTCTGCTCATGGGAGGGCTGCTGTGAATGGTTGCTGATAGCTGGTATGAGAAAGAAGCCTCCACGCTGGATTCAGATCGCATGTTTTTCGGCTATGCTATACCATATTTGGAGCGAGAGAAATAGGAGAATGCATGGAGTGGGTTCTTTGAATGAGGAGCAGATTTTCCGTATCATTGCAAGGGAGATGAAGATTAGACCTAATAAGGCCTGTTGTGTGAAAAATACTACTGGTTTTGGACATTTATAAACGGGTTTGCTACTCTGTTTAGCTGTTTTGATTCTAGATGTTTGTGTTGATGTTTAGCTAGTTGGCTTAGCTGTTTGTGGTGACGTTTGTACAACTTAGTTCGGTTGGTAATGAATCTATCATTCTATCAAAAAATAAAAAGAAAAGTAAGGTTTAGTGAGAATAGAGATTTGGGCTATAGTTATGATTTGGGCTGGACTTAAAAACTTAGGCCCAAATAAAGGTCAAACCTTACGAAACAAAGTTCCTTAAGTTAAGGGGAATTCACGTCAATATGTGTCATCAACCATGCCCTTGATTTCTTAAAATATCTAAGCAGAATTGCCACACTAAAAACATAAGTAGAGAAGGAGGAGAACAGCGACTTGGAGTTAGAGAAGATATGAAAATCTACTATGTGACTTACGTTTATAGCTGGTAAATCAGGTTATTAGCTCGGATCTAGCATGTTAAGAGTCTTAACTCACGAAAACATACTCAAAATCGTACTCTTTAGTTCATTTGATTTTTAGGGTTTTTAGAGTTCATATGATCTTCAACATGTTCTTGAGAAAAAGGACGTGTTTTGATCTTAAGATGTGGTAGTTCGTGGGCCAAAAGATGTTTGGATAGATGTGAGGTCGTTAAGTGTAAACTTCACGAACTCTAGTTCCCGAACCCTAGGCAAGACGAGGGTTGCGAATTCCATAAATGCCGCGAACTAAAATATAGGCTTAGAGGGTTCGTGAAGTTCGGTGGTTCATGATTGGGACAAGTCGCGGGTTAGTGAAGGTTGGCGAATTGAACGAGGTTTTGCGAAGCCTGAACATGGCGAATACATGGCTTTCGCGAACTAGAAACCGAGCAATGCAGTTCGCGAATCAAGAGAGAGGTTAGACAGAGTTCGCAAAGCAGAGTTAGTCAGTGAAGTAATGTAGTTCGTAGTAGAAGTTAGGATTGAAACTTGGCGAACTCCAAGGGTCCATGCGCACGGAATTCGCAAAGTGGGCTTTGGGGGCATAGTGAACTGAGGGTGCCGCGAATCATGTGTTCCATGTCATGAACTTCGTGAACCGTCAGAAGGGTTCACTTGGGGAATTGATGAGGAACTTCACGAATCATTAATGACCTAAGCTTTGCGAACTAGGCAAGGTAGGACAGGGTTCGCGAAGTGACCATGCAAGAAAAACCTAACTTGGCGAATCCAGGTGCTTCGCGAATTGTGTGAAGTTAACATCATGAATTGAGAAGTTCACGAATTCAAATAGGAACCTAATGGTTCGCAAAGTAAATTGAATGGTGTTAGACTTCGCGAAGTAGGCTTGGCGAGCTAGGCTTCGGGGTTGATCAAGTCACGAACCCATGGTGTGAAGTGGACTTCGTGTAACACCCGGGTTTCCCGTAAGTGTTTAGGGCCAATAAATTAGCGAAATATGATTTTGTGCTCTATGTGCATTTATGCTATTATGTGCATTTGTGTGATTTACGTGCATTAATGCGACTTACGTGCCTTAAGGGCTTGTGAGACTTAGACATCTCGCAGAAACTAAATCGGGTCACATGGTCCCCGAATTTATTAGAATTTCGAAAATAGGCCAATAAAAGATTAGGCTATGAGGGAAATCACAAAATTGAGAACTGTAGGTGGACTAGAGATGAAGAATTAGGCCTAACAAGGACCTAAGGGAAATATTTTGAGACAATCAGCCCTAAAACAAGGGATATTTTCGTGACTTAAGGCTTTAGCCACTTAAATCTCACTTAGAAAGCCATTTCAAGTCCACTCAACTCCCTAACCAAGGAACTAACGAGAGCTCAAGCCAAGAAAGGAGAGAAACGAAATCGACTTTGTGCTTTGGAAGAGGTAAGAAATTCTAACCCTAAACCTCACGTTCTTGAGCTTAGGGAATGTAAGGACCTTACAAACGATAAAACCTTAGAATTAGGTACGAGATTATAACATATGGTTCTTTGAATTTCGTTAGGTTGTGACCAACGTAGACCCGTTTCAGAGTTGCTACCCGATTTAGAATGATTTGTGACTAGTGTTAGACGTTTGGAGCTAAAGAATTACCAAGGAACTTGCGAACTCTGGATAGAGGAGCTATAACTTAGTTTCGATGGGAGGAACAATTTGAAGCTTTCGATCGAAAGTGAACATTAATTACAGAATTTCGATCGAAGGAAGAAAAATGTATGAGGGTTTCGGGTAAATTAAGACCTTAGAAATAATTAGGTTTCGATCGAAACTCACCTCACAATATGACTTTCGATCAAAATGAATTATTTAAGCTACTAAATCGAATGGAAAGTCTCGGCGATTCTCAAGTCGGGCGAAAGTAAACATTGGTCGAAACTTATACGTTAAATTGATCGAAAGCGAGAATTATCAATTGATTTACGAGTTTCGCCCGAAACTAACCCTAAATCATCAACATCGGCGAAACTGAGGGTTTTAAGTTCGATCAATTTGAATTGGTGAAACCTCGGCGAAACTAACGAAAAATAGAATCGATCGAAAGTGAGTTTCGATGCTAACAGTTTCGGGCGAAAGCAGGGTGACGACATGGAGACGTCAGGTAACGGCGAAAGTGGGATTTCGATGAATTTTCGAACGAAACCCTAAATCGATCAAAATCCCATATCTAGTTTCGACCGAAACCCTGATGACATCATGCTGACGACAGAACGCGGCGAAAGTGAGCTTTCGATGAACTTTCGGGCGAAAGTGAGACACATGCACGCGAAATCAATCGAAATCGACGAGGATCGATGTCATCATGCGGCGAAATCCATTCCTTGACCTGGACTTTCGAGCGTGACCAACTTAGGATAATTACCAAATCGAAGTATTTAAATGTGGTTTTATGAATTTCGTAAATTGATTGAAGTATTTAAATGTGGTAAGTCTATGTTGCATTTACCTGCATCTGCATATGCATACTCACGTGCACACACGAACTCGTGAGGGAGGGTCGTGGGGTTGAGTGTGCATACTATTATGTCGCTTGTATGCAACTAAGACCCGCCGATATAGGCCAGTGTGTCGACTCGTAGTTGAGTCATGGACGACTTCTATGGCACCCTATATGGCGTACGACGCCGATTATTATTGAGGCAGGAGGAGCGACCCAGGAAGGAGCGACCTAGCTATGCTAGCGTAGGCTAACTGGCGTAGGCAACTGCCCTATTTGCGGAAGGAGCGACCTGGAAGGAGCGACCTAGGGGGAATCCTAGAGTAGGCTACCAGGGTGGGCTACCGTATGACAGAGGGGACGACCTGGGAGGGTGCGACCTAGGGAGACCTAGCGTAGGCTACCCAGCGTGGGTCGCTGTCACGATCCTATTGAGGACATTCGAGCTCTTAGTGGTGCATAGTAAGTGCGTCGCGGGCCCTGAGTGACATTAGTCTGAGTACATTGGTATGATTGTTGTATGCATCGACGCGGATTGTCGCTGCGGGGGAGTGTCACATGCATACCTGCATGATTTCTGCTTACTGACCTCGGTGGCTCATTCCTTATGTTGTGTGTTGTAGGCACCGACGACCACGGTATGTGATCGTGTTGAAAGACAGGCCGATCTTTTGGAGCTTCGCGCTGCTTTTGGGGTGGACGTGTGTGTGTGGATGACGACCTGTGAGGCCGGGCGCATAGGAGCTTTTGCTGTGCCGACACACCTTCGCCGTTGTAGTTAGACCATGTCTGCAACCTAATGTTCGACATGCATTCTTTTGTCTTGTATAGAACGATGTTCCATTCCATAAATGAAAAATGAAAAATTTGTACGCGTTTTCGGTGCACTTCTTTAATTACAAACTCGCTAGGCACGTAGAATGCGCTAGAATAGGCGGTTAGGAAGTCGGGGCGCGACAGGGTGGTATCAGAGCTTCGGTCACAGGTTCTGTAGACTGTCCACGCACACACACCCAAAAGAGCGGAAGCGGCCTTGCAAGTAAGTGTTAAGTCTATGTGAACTTCTATGTTGTATAATTTATTGGCCATAGGATAATCAGGATAGGGTGTGAAGATGGTAAGAACGAGAGGTGAGTCGAGTGGTGGCGACGACCAGAACAGGGGAAACACGGCCCCTCCCGACAATCGGGATGCAACGATTTTCCAACTGACGGAACTAGTCCGCCAGCAGTCGACGCAGATTCAACAGCTTATTCAGCAGAATACTGCTAATGCTGGGTCAACCCAGGCGGAAAGGACTGAGGTGGTGGGAGAACGATTCCGAAGGTTGAACCCACCGACCTTCGAGGACACAACTGACTCGACAGCGGCTGAAGACTGGTTGAGGACTCTCGAGAGCATGTTCCTCTATAGCAGGGTTCCGGAGGCGGAGAAAGCCCTCTGTGCTGCGTTCCTACTACGAGGGAGCGCAGGACACTGGTGGGACACCATCATGGTGTTGGAGAACCCCGCTACAATGAGCTGGGAAAGATTCAAGGAATTGTTCAGGGGCAAGTACCTCACCGCCCCGATTCGAGCACAGCGCCTAAATGAATACATTAACCTCAGGCAGGGTTCTATGACCGTGGCAGAGTACATAAGGAAGTTTGAGCAGCTGTCCAGGTTCGCTGCTCACATGATCAGCACGGAAGCTCTTAAAGTCGAACGCTTTCTGGAAGGGTTGAAGCCCGAGCTTTACAGGGATGTGAGCATGGCGGGAATTCAGGGAGCTACTTACTCTCAAGTAGCAGAGAGAGCTATGGTTGCTGAACAGGCGGAAGCCAGGATCTTAAAGGCATTAGAGGCCAAACGTAAGTTCGCGCAAATGCAAGGAGCGCAATGGAGCGGAGTAGACCAGAAACGGCAGTTCGTGCCCAAAGGGGGCAAGAAGAAGTTCCAGAACAGACCTCCTCAACAGCCTCAGGGAATGACGAACAGACCACCGAACCCAAACCAGAATCAAGGGGCAGCTCAATTCCCTAACTGTCAGAGGTGTGGAAGGAAGCACTTTGGGAACTGTAACACGCCAACTAATGCGTGCTTCAGATGTGGGAAGATAGGTCACTTCGCAAAGCAATGCCCTGAAAACATTCCAGGGAATCAGGCAGGAAACCCAGTAAGACCCCCGATGGTGCCAGCACGGGTGTACACTTTCACGTCCGAGGAAGCAGAGAACAACCCGGAGATGGTAACAGGTACCCTACAAATCCACCAAACTCCCACGTGCATTCTAGTAGATTCCGGGGCGACCCACTCGTTTGCGTCTGTAAAGTATGTGATGAAACTTGGGGTAACGCTGGAGCGAGTAGATTACGAATATAGCGTAGCAATTCCAAGCGGGGCACCAACTAGGACTAGCCAAATGTTAAGAAATTGTCCAATCTTAATCGGTAATAGAGAATTGCCTGTAGACCTGATAGTCATTCCGATGGACGACTACGAAGTGATCCTCGGGATGGACTGGCTCTCAAAATACGGAGCAGTGATAGACTGTAACCGTAAAGTAGTTACGTTTAGCTTAGAAGGGGAAGAACCTTTCACCTTCAAGGGGACAATGAAGAGGAGAGGCACTCCGAGGATATCAGCCTTAAAAGCTCAGCGATTAGTCAACTCAGGATGCGAGGCATACCTGGTGTTCGCACTGAAGGCAGAAGGGAATACCCCCACGAAACTTGAAGACGTACCCATGATTAAGGAATTCTCCGACGTGTTCCCGGAAGACTTGCCGGGATTACCCCCAGACAGAGAAATTGAGTTTACGATCGACCTAGTGCCAGGAGCAGCACCAGTGTCCAAAGCTCCATATCGATTAGCGCCAACCGAATTAAAGGAGTTGAAGGAACAAATAGATGAACTCCTACAGAAAGGATTCATTCAGACCAACTTTTCTCCCTGGGGAGCGCCAGTCCTGTTCGTACGAAAGAAGGATGGCTCGATGAGACTGTGCATAGATTACAGGGAGCTTAACAAGCTAACGATCAAGAATAAGTACCCACTACCCCGAATAGACGACCTCTTCGACCAATTACAAGGCGCCACCGTGTTTTCTAAGATCGACTTGAGGTCGGGTTACCATCAATTGAAAATTCACAAGGAAGATGTTCCCAAAACGGCGTTCAGTACCAGATACGGGCATTTTGAATTTTTAGTCATGCCCTTTGGACTGACGAACGCACCGGCGGCCTTCATGGATCTAATGAACCGGGTGTTCGAAGCCCATCTAGACCATTTTGTAATTGTATTCATAGATGACATCCTCATCTACTCCAAGACGAAGGAGGAGCACGAACAACACCTACGAGTAGTGCTAGGAGTATTGAGGGAGAAACAGCTCTATGCAAAGTTCAAAAAGTGTGAATTCTGGCTGGACCAAGTAGCATTTTTGGGACACATTGTCTCTGGAGCGGGAATCTCAGTGGACCCAAGCAAAATCGAAGCAATTAATGATTGGCCACAGCCGACCAATGCAACAGAAGTACGGAGCTTTCTAGGCTTAGCGGGCTATTATAGGAAATTCATAAAAGACCTCTCGAAGATCGCTTCTACGCTGACGAAGTTGACCAGGAAGAATACTCCTTTTCAATGGAGCGAAGAATGTGAACGGAGCTTCCAAGAACTGAAGAAGCGGCTTACTACCGCCCCAGTGTTGACGATGCCCACAGGAACAGGAGGATTCTCCGTTTATAGCGACGCCTCGAAAACTGGGCTCGGATGCGTACTGATGCAAAACGGAAATGTGGTGGCCTATGCCTCACGGCAGTTGAAGGATTACGAAAGGAACTATCCTACACACGACTTGGAACTAGCAGCTGTGGTCTTTGCCCTCAAGATTTGGAGGCACTACTTATATGGAGAAAGATGCGGAATCTACACCGATCACAAGAGTTTAAAGTATTTCTTCACCCAGAAGGAACTCAATATGAGACAGAGACGATGGCTGGAGCTAGTGAAAGACTACAATTGTGTGATCAACTACCACCCAGGAAAGGCGAACGTGGTAGCTGATGCTCTACGCCGGAAATCAGTAAGCGCGGAACTTCAACGACTCGGCGTGGAGATCGTACCGTTGGGAGAAGTCGAGGTAAAATTAGCAACCCTGACTCTGCAACCAACGCTATTGGAGCAGATCAAAATGGCACAGGAAAACGACGAGTTTTACCTGAAAACTAAGGAAGCGTAAACCGAACAGTCGACGACGGACTTCGTGTTTCGGGACGGCACAAGCCTGTACTACAAGAACCGATTATACGTACCGAACAATATAGACCTCCGCAGAGCTATAATGACGGAAGCACATACCACACCGTATTCGGTACACCCAGGAGCTACGAAGCTTTATAGGGATCTAAGGACTAACTACTGGTGGTCGGGAATGAAAAAGGACGTAGCAACGTTCGTGAGCCAATGCCTCACCTGCCAGCAAATTAAGGCGGAACATCAGCGGCCGGCTGGGATGCTGCAACCTCTACCCATTTCCAGAGTGGAAGTGGGACAATATAACGATGGATTTCGTGAGCGGACTGCCGAGGAACGCGAAAGGACACGATGCAATTTGGGTAATTGTAGATCGACTTACGAAATCTGCCCATTTTCTGCCGATAAGTACCACATTTACCATGGAGCGGTATGCAGAATTGTACATCCAAGAGATAGTAAGACTCCATGGGACACCCTTAACGATAGTTTCAGACCGCGATTCACGGTTTCAATCTAAATTCTGGACGAGTTTACAAAAGGCCATGGGGACGAAATTGGCATTTAGCACAGCATATCACCCGCAAACGGACGGTCAATCCGAGCGGACTATCCAAACCCTAGAAGATATGTTACGAGCCTGTGTGCTTGACTTCAAAGGCAACTGGAGCAAGTACCTTCCACTGGTGGAATTCTCGTACAATAATAGTTATCAAGCTACCATTGGAATGGCTCCTTATGAAGCCTTATACGGGCGAAAGTGCAGATCCCCAGTACATTGGGATGAAGTCGGTGAACAGGCGATGTTAGGCCCAGACATGATACGAGAAATGACGGAAATTATCACGATGATCCGAGAGAGAATGCGCACGGCACAAAGCAGACAAAAGAGTTATGCGGATCGAAGACGCAGACCGCTGGAATTTGAAGTTGATGATTGGGTTTTCGTGAAAGTGTCGCCAATGAAGGGCGTGAAGAGATTCGGCAAAAAGGGAAAACTAAGCCCAAGATACATTGGTCCCTTCAAGATAATAAAGAGAGTTGGTGAAGTAGCATACCAACTAAAACTACCAGCATCGTTGTCGCAAGTACACGATGTATTCCATGTTTCCACGTTGCGGAAGTATATCGCTGACCCAAGCCACGTGTTGATAAATGACTCACTGCATCAACACTTGAAACCAGACCTGAGTTTTGAGGAAATTCCCGTAGAAATATTGATGCATGAGACGAAGAGGCTTAGGAACAAAGAGATTCCTTTGGTAAAAGTTCTGTGGCGAAATCAGTCAGTAGAGGAAGCTACATGGGAACGCGAGGATGAGATGAAAACCCGCTATCCTGAATTGTTCCAAACGGGCTGATTTCGGGGGCGAAATCCTCCTTAAGGGGGGGAGGATGTAACACCCGGGTTTCCCGTAAGTGTTTAGGGCCAATAAATTAGCGAAATATGATTTTGTGCTCTATGTGCATTTATGCGATTATGTGCGTTTGTGTGATTTACGTGCATTAATGCGACTTGCGTGCCTTAAGGGCTTGTGAGACTTAGACATCTCGCAGAAACTAAATCGGGTCACATGGTCCCCGAATTTATTAGAATTTCGAAAATAGGCCAATAAAAGATTAGGCTATGAGGGAAATCACAAAATTGAGAACTGTAGGTGGACTAGAGATGAAGAATTAGGCCTAACAAGGACCTAAGGGAAATATTTTGAGACAATCAGCCCTAAAACAAGGGATATTTTCGTGACTTAAGGCTTTAGCCACTTAAATCTCACTTAGAAAGCCATTTCAAGTCCACTCAACTCCCTAACCAAGGAACTAACGAGAGCTCAAGCCAAGAAAGGAGAGAAACGAAATCGACTTTGTGCTTTGGAAGAGGTAAGAAATTCTAACCCTAAACCTCACGTTCTTGAGCTTAGGGAATGTAAGGACCTTACAAACGATAAAACCTTAGAATTAGGTAAGAGATTATAACATATGGTTCTTTGAATTTCGTTAGGTTGTGACCAACGTAGACCCGTTTCAGAGTTGCTACCCGATTTAGAATGATTTGTGACTAGTGTTAGACGTTTGGAGCTAAAGAATTACCAAGGAACTTGCGAACTCTGGATAGAGGAGCTATAACTTAGTTTCGATGGGAGGAACAATTTGAAGCTTTCGATCGAAAGTGAACATTAATTACAGAATTTCGATCGAAGGAAGAAAAATGTATGAGGGTTTCGGGTAAATTAAGACCTTAGAAATAATTAGGTTTCGATCGAAACTCACCTCACAATATGACTTTCGATCAAAATGAATTATTTAAGCTACTAAATCGAATGGAAAGTCTCGGCGATTCTCAAGTCGGGCGAAAGTAAACATTGGTCGAAACTTATACGTTAAATTGATCGAAAGCGAGAATTATCAATTGATTTACGAGTTTCGCCCGAAACTAACCCTAAATCATCAACATCGGCGAAACTGAGGGTTTTAAGTTCGATCAATTTGAATTGGTGAAACCTCGGCGAAACTAACGAAAAATAGAATCGATCGAAAGTGAGTTTCGATGCTAACAGTTTCGGGCGAAAGCAGGGTGACGACATGGAGACGTCAGGTAACGGCGAAAGTGGGGTTTCGATGAATTTTCGAACGAAACCCTAAATCGATCAAAATCCCATATCTAGTTTCGACCGAAACCCTGATGACATCATGCTGACGACAGAATGCGGCGAAAGTGAGCTTTCGATGAACTTTCGGGCGAAAGTGAGACACATGCACGCGAAATCAATCGAAATCGACGAGGATCGACGTCATCATGCGGCGAAATCCATTCCTTGACCTGGACTTTCGAGCGTGACCAACTTAGGATAATTACCAAATCGAAAGTTGAATTTGGGATAGATGGGTTTCGATCGAAGGTGACTCGCAAAGTAACTTTCGATCGAAAGCCAATAACGAATAAGTTTTGGGTGAAACGAAGACAAATCAGAAATTCGGATTTGAACGAAATCAATCGGACGAAACCTTGAAAATTGAATGACTTTCGCCGAGTTTGGCATGTAAGGAATTTTAAATATTATAAGTCAAAAATTTGGTGAAATTGAGCTAATTAGAGTTCAATCGAAACCCAACCCCAAATTGACAACCTTTCGCCGAGATAAATAGCTAGGGTCGAAATTAAGCTCTAACATGACTTAGAATAAAAATGAAAATGGATTAGGCAAGCTTAGTATAATAAATCGGACAACATGGGGTCTTAGCGAACGAACATGGATTAAATTATTAATTAAGAGCTGATAATCCCAAAATTAGTTAAGACAAGACGAATGACGTACTACACCCTAACCCTTTTATTTAAAGGTCGAACGATAGCGACGCACGAGGGAAGCACGTTTGAATAGCACGGACGACAGGTAAGTAGAAATCCAACTACGACACACAACTTGTGTTACGTGCCTAAATTGCGTGATTACGTGCCTACGTGGTTTTATGAATTTCGTAAATTGATTGAAGTATTTAAATGTGGTAAGTCTATGTTGCATTTACCTGCATCTGCATATGCATACTCACGTGCACACACGAACTCGTGAGGGAGGGTCGTGGGGTTGAGTGTGCATACTATTATGTCGCTTGTATGCGACTAAGACCCGCCGATATAGGCCGGTCTGTCGACTCGTAGTTGAGTCATGGACGACTTCTATGGCACCCTATATGGCGTACGACGCCGATTATTATTGAGGCAGGAGGAGCGGCCCAGGAAGGAGCGACCTAGCTATGCTAGCGTAGGCTAACTGGCGTAGGCAACTACCCTATTTGCGGAAGGAGCGACCTGGAAGGAGCGACCTAGGGGGAATCCTAGCGTAGGCTACCAGCGTGGGCTACCGTATGACAGAGGGGACGACCTGGGAGGGTGCGACCTAGGGACACCTAGCGTAGGCTACCCAGCGTGGGTCGCTGTCACGATCCTATTGAGGACATTCGAGCTCTTAGTTGTGCATAGTAAGTGCGTCGCGGGCCCTGAGTGACATTAGTCTGAGTACATTGGTATGATTGTTGTATGCATCGACGCGGATTGTCGTTGCGGGGGAGTGTCACATGCATACCTGCATGATTTCTGCTTACTGAGCCTCGGTGGCTCATTCCTTATGTTGTGTGTTGTAGGCACCGACGACCACGGTATGTGATCGTGTTGAAAGACAAGGCCGATCTTTTGGAGCTTCGCGCTGCTTTTGGGGTGGACGTGTGTGTGTGGATGATGACCTGTGAGGCCGGGCGCATAGGAGCTTTTGCTGTGCCGACACACCTTCGCCGTTGTAGTTAGACCATGTCTGCAACCTAATGTTCGACATGCATTCTTTTGTCTTGTATAGAACGATGTTCCATTCCATAAATGAAAAATGAAAAATTTGTACGCGTTTTCGGTGCACTTCTTTAATTACAAACTCGCTAGGCACGTAGAATGCGCTAGAATAGGCGGTTAGGAAGTCGGGGCGCGACACTTCGCAAATCAAGCAAGTGAGGCGACAACATCGCAAAGTGAGTATGGGAAGGATCACGGGCTAAACGAGTCACGAACCCATGGTGTGAAGCCCCTAAGGGATTCGCAAGGTGGCCTACTTCACGCAACGAGTTTCACGAATTGTGAGAAGGTAGCTTCACGAGTTAGGAAGTTCACGAACCCTAAGACACGTCACAAGAAGTTCACGAATTCAAATAGGGGCCAAAGGGTTCGCAAAGTTAATGAGTAGAATGTTAGAGTCCGCGAAGTAGGGCAGTTCGCGAGTTGAGTGTCGGATATAAATTTAACGAATTGAGAATGCCATGCAATGAACCTCACGAACTTGCATTTCACGAATTAGAAATTTCACGAACAAAGGGAAGAGTAACTTCCCGAACTAAGAACCGAGAAATGAACTTCGCGAATTAGGTCTAAGTAGTTCGCGAACTATATAGGATCACGATGTAGGTTGACTTAGCACTTTAAATATGCCATGAGAGTTCGCGAATCCTAGGCAGTCCAAGAGTTACATAAATTTGCGAAGTGTAAACTTGGCGAATCAATGAACTTTGCGAATCAATAGAGTAATTGGCGAATTAAAAGTAATAAAGATAACTTCGGGAACTATGCTAAGTTAGCAAATTAGGGTTCGCGAAGTATAGACTTGGGGAACCCATAGGACTTCCCGAACTACATAAGTTAGCGAATCTGTGTATGGTTTCAATGAATTCACGAAGTAGACTTCCACGAATTGCTTAATGATAAGTACGGTTTGCGAAATAGGGCAACTTTTTTAGCAAATTAATAAAGCAGTTCGCGAATCGTACGAACTTAGGTTAAATGGGGAAGGTAGTTCACGAACCATACGAAGTTAGTGTACTTTAATGGTAGCAAAGTAAGTGCATCCAAGGTCTTTCATGAATCCTAAAGACTTAAGCTATTTTGCGAATTAGGTATAGCTCACGAGTCGATTAAACTTAGCAAACTATTCTAAATATTCTCTTATTTAATACAAGTCGACAATTTATATTTCAATACCTAGGAAATTCAAGAACTTAGATAATCAGATGTTTTAGATAGTAGATTGACGTAATAATTTTATGCTTAAGGTCGAGGCTTAGGAATTTCGTCAAACCAGTAGCATTAATCGACGGACGCCAGGCAAGTGGAGATTTCACTTCAACTACAACACATGAGCCTTATGTGCATTAATAATTTCGCCGCCGCCTTGCGTGCGCGGAGGCACCCTAGCAACGGAGAATCTAGAGCTCCAAGTGGGCCATTTTTGGTAAGCAGAACTGGCGATGCGTTATTCCGTCTAGATCGCCGGGGCCTATCTGCCGGGCACCATGGGCACGCTCCTAGGCACCATGGCGGTCGCAAGGCTGAAACTTAAAGGAATTGACGGAAGGGCACCACCAGGAGTGGAGCCTGCGGCTTAATTTGACTCAACACGGAAAATATTTTTTAATTTAATAGTGTTTCGAGAAAATTGAAAATTATGTGACTACGTGCGTTACGACAGAACGTGAACTTGATGTGACATAATCTATTTGCCATTCATAATGACATAATATGTATGTTCACATGATTCACGAGATGATCACATGCATGCACGCCTATTGTAGAAGTCAGGTCATGCGACATGCATGAGTCAAGATCGCCTGCGAGCGATGAATATTTGCCTATATGGGCATCTGCTGTCGACTCACTGTTGAGTCACGGCTCTCCTATGTACCACAGCAGCAATGATGCACCGTCGATTATGCGAATGTTGGGTTGCTGCCCTCACGGCGGAAGGTGCAACCTGGAGGATGCAACCCGAGGGATAAGCGACGCCGAGGGTACCTAGGGCGTTGGCAACCTTGTGGTAGGCTACCACCGTGGAGCGTCTGCGTGAAAGGCCGCATTTGGGATAAATTCACGATCCAGAAATTTTTCTCGATCGGAAGATTTTGACCAATTTTCTTCGCTCGCAAAATTTTCTGCTGACAAACTTTTCCGCACGAGAACAGTAACGAACGCATTTTATCTTGACAAAATACGTTTGATCAAACTCTAAAGATTGAATCGAAAATAATTCTCGACTGCTTTAGAATCAAATGCTACTGACTAATTTGCTACTTGTGAAGCACATAACATCAGTCCAAACTATCAAAACAACAAATGAAGATCCTACATCATCTCAAGAAAACAACATGGATGCTTACTCGCTTGGTAATGACAACCGTCCCCCGATATTTAAGAGAGGCGACTACACAGAATGGCGAAGCCATTTTCTGAACTTATCGAGCTAAAAGATCAAGTAGAAGACCTTCTCTTATCACTTGAGCAAGGTCCGCTCAGTTTTGGGTAAATGTACCCGGTGACAACACTGCTAATCCTCTAATTCCTGCCTCTAGACGACTCGAAGAGTCAAGAGAATATACCGCAGAGGAAAGAATGAGAGTAAGGCTGATCTGATAGCCATCCCAAATGACATTTATCGCCAGATCGACAACATTCCAATAGCTAAGGGAATGTGGGATGAGCTGCATAAGATGATGCAAAGAACAAAAGTCGGTATCAAGGCCAAGAAGGCAAATATTTCCACTCAAATCTGACAAAACAAAGACTTTGAGGAGTTTTATATCCACGCCATGTTCGACAATCTCGCACAACACGAGGAGGATATAAGTGAGATACAGAAGGAGCAGAAGGACAAACTTATCGAATACACGGTTGCTCTAGTCTCAGAGAAGAGAAGCTCAAAATGACGGAAAGAGAAGATCATCAAGCCTCCTATCCCCTCAGAGTCTGAAGACGAATCAGAATCAGACATGGAGCCAAACATGAAATCGTTGGGAAAGCAGTTGGCTCTCATTGGAAAAAATGATGAGCAAACAATACTTCAAGAAGAAGTCCTCATCATCAGCCAATCGACTTCGGACCTCAAGCTCAAAGAACAAAGAACGTGCACCTGAGACCTCCGAAGTCAAGAACACCAAAGAACCGACCAAGTGCTTTAATTGCGGGAAACCGGGTCACTATGCCAGAGAATACACTCTCCCAAAGAAAAGAGATGCCAACTACTACTCCAGAAGCTTCGACTCACAAAGTAGAAGGAAGATGGAGTAGCTCTAATGGTAGAACAAGACCACTAGCTCGAGGATATGTCTAGCTCAGAGGAAGAGAATCTATCCCTCATGGCCGCCTGGACGAGAACTCTGACGCCGAAACCACCAACCAGATGGACGAAGACCACGCATCCGAATCTTCTCAGGAGGTAGTTTCACCTTCCACATTATTGACCATGTTAGAGTCGTATCAAATAGCATACACTAACATGAACGTGAGCAGAAAAGCACAAAGGAAGTAGAGAAGAAACTATCTAAGTCTCAGAAGAAAATCGCTAGTCTCGAATCAGAACTTGGGAGCTCTAGTTCAAAAATATAAGAACTTACTAAGAGCTTACATTTTAGAGAGACTACAAAGCCTCCAATAGAGCAACATAATGAAAAATTAAGGAACTAGAAGACATGCTAGAAATTACTATAACTGTTTGGTTAGAAATCTCAATGAGAAAACTAACCTCAATTGTAGGATAACGGAAGCAAGTACTAAGATCACCAACCTAGAAGCCGAATTAGATAAGTTAAATACTAAGGTTTGTAAACTTGTGAGAGATCTAGACACCTGTAAAGCCTCCAAATTAACGGTGGAAAATAATTTTGCTCTATTAGGAGAAGAGCGTAAGAAATTACACGCTAAAGTAAAGAAGTTAGAAGATCTTCTTGTAAGAAGGGGACAAACAGATCAAACTATATTCCTAAATCAGCCCATGGATCTAGAATTTTATGACTACAAATGTGGCTTAGACTTTGAAAATCCACGATGCTTGACGAAAGTTGACTGCAAACAACTTTACAATGTCAAGTACATGTGTTTAGGACTAACGAATCTTATGGTTTTTACTAACGCAAAAGAAATAGATGCCTTAGAAGAAACCAAGAGGAAAGCCAAGACAAGGGCTGACATCCCCTTCTCCTACACCGAGATGAATCAAAGCTACAAAACTAAGGATCTTCCCAAGGTTGGAGCCTTGAGTCAACTCTCCTTCAAGAAGATCATTCTATAATAGGGAAGCGCAAATCCATAATTATGAAACTTCTCTCTACATCCCTCCTATAGGAAAACATAAGCATTAAGAGTCTCGTTAGAAAAAGAAAGAGAGAATTCTGAAGCTGAAATGAAACTGTTCTTAATAGAGATGGAATCTCTTAAAGCTTCCTCCATCACACAAGCTATTTCTCACGCAACTCACTCAACTAATAAGTTCCCTCTAAAAAGCGTGAAGAAAGAAAAAGCGTCGTCACAAGATCGGAAAGTTAAAAATAATATTTTGAAAAGTTCTTAGTCTAATCCTGCTTCACTTACGTCTACAGGGAGCGTACGCCCACACTAGAGTCGACGGCAAGAGCGTCTAGTTTAAAAATAGTGAAGGAGTCCATAGATTTGAATGCTTCTATGAATATTTCACCTTCTGTACAAATAAAAGTCAATCGTAGAAATAAAAGAGTTGTTTCCTCTATTCAAATAATTGCTTCTAAATGTTCTATTCAGCCTACCACTTTTAGAAGCACTAATTTCAAAATAGGCTCTTCATCAGCAATAAAAAATAATCAGTCTAGAAAAAATGCCTTTAGGAAGACCCATAGGAAACAAGATCCTTCCATTAAGAAAGCATATGGCACTATTCATGCTTGTTCACACCTAAGATATCCCGTTAAGATCGTATCCCCCAAGCACCTTAGAGATTATCCAATGAAAAGATCTTTTCCTCTGCCAAGCCTACCAAAGCATTTGTCCGTGCTGAAATTACTCTTCCCTGCAAGGTTCAAACTATATGGGTTCCTAAATCTCCACCTACAAAGACGAAAGCCAAAAACGACAAGTCTTCTACTAAGGGCACACCCACATCAACTTCTACGTTGACTTGGGTTGTTAAAGCTCCAACTAGTACTAACTTTGGAATCATATATGAACCAACATCTGAATCCGCTAATCTGAGAGGACCCTTTCACAAGTGGATACCTAAAGCTCTCTAATTTGATTTTGCAGATCCATCATGTGTGGTACCTCGTCTCTGGTTGCTCCACACACATAAAGGAAAATCAAGAGCTGCTGAGCAACTACCAAGACCGACCAAATGGAAAAGTCATATTCGGGAACAATGACTCAGCCCCTATTCTAGGATTTGGGGATATCATTCTGACGAATCTGACAACTAAGGATGTCTCCTACGTCGAAGGTCTCTGCCATAACTTGTTCAGCATAGGCCAGTTCTCTGATTAAGGATTTCAGTTGGTCTTTCTTGCTGATCGGTGCAGAATATTGGATAGTTAGGACAAAGTACTCCTCTATGGACTTCGGAAATCAAACCTTTACACGATCAACCTGACATCCGTGCAGCCCTCTACAGCTGTTTGCCTCATTTCTCAAACTGTAATTCAGAGGAACAGCTTATGGCATCAATGCTTGTCTCATCTCAACATTAATGCTCTTCAACGACCTTGAACGAAAAAGTTGGTTTACGGTTTTCCAACTATAGTATTACAGAAAGAGCATCAATGTTCGGCATGCCAACTACGAAAACAGAAGCGAGCATCTCATCATATAAAGTTGGTTGCCTCTACTTCACGTCCACTAGAACTGCTACACATGGACCTCTGTGGACCAATGCAGACACAGAGTATCAATGGACGCAAATACATGCTGGTTATCATTGATGATTTCTCTCGTTATTTGGGTAATCGTTGATCTATTGACCAAATCTGCCATCTTTTTACCGATCAACTCGACATTCTCCGTGGAGCAATACGCAGAATTATATGTGCAAGAAATAGTTCGACTCCACAGAATTCCAATTTCAATTATATCCGACCGCGATTCGAGGTTCCTATCTAAATTCAGGATGAGCCTACAGAAAGCAATGGGAACCAAACTTTCTTTCAGTATTGCCTATTGTTAGGAATATTTTATAGCATCATTAATTATGTAATCTTGGGTTTATATGTGTTTATTTAATGGGTTGTTGTAGTTTGGGGTGACATATGATATTTAGTAAGAGTTTTGTATTGGGATTTAATATACCAAATACTTGTGGTATATAAAGCCCCACTTACCCTAATTAGTGTTTTATCAAAAGAATTCTAAAGGTAAGTCACCTTGTACTTTTTCATAGAAATACACAAACTCAAGGTGTTCTTACGTTTTACACATTAAGACCTTTCTTTAGATCCTTGTTTGGTAATAAAAGGGCCAACAAGTGGTATCAGAGCCTAACGCGGATCAATATCTTCGATTTTAGATCCAGCTTCGCTCGATTCCGACGTGATTTGAGAAAGATTTTTCTTGAAAACTCATTTTCGATTCTTTTTCACTATTTTTGGGTCTTTTCTAATCGTTCTCAGTGATTTCTTCTCTCTATGACATTAGAAAATTGAAAATGAGTACATTTATGGTCTTTCACGTTGATTTCCGTCAAGTGTAAGTAGGATTTGAGCAAAAACGAGTCTGAAATATGAGTTTTGCTGAACTGTTCATCACTTCTGGGCAGCCTATAGAACAGTACCATCGAATTTGAAGGTTTCGATCGAAACTCACTGAGAGGAGTTTCGATCGATTTGAATATCGGCGAATCACTGTCGCATTTGAAGGTTTCGATCGAAACCAAATCACTGTGAGGAGTTTCGCCCGATTGAAATCTCGGCGATTCTCAATCAATTTCACTCAATCGACCGACACTTGTCTCGCCCGAAAGGCTACAGTACCAAATTCCTTGTTTCGATCGATTAATTACTCGGCGATTATAGTTCATTTGAGTTTCGCCAGATACTCAATCCCAATTCGCCACGCCCAATTTCTATCGATCGAAACTCAATCTTCTTGGATCAAAATCGACCGAAACTCAAACATTTCTATATATTGAGTCAATTTAACTGTATCGCCCAACACTCATTCATCCAATCAGCATTGTTCAATTTCAATCTATCGAAAGTCATTCTAATTGGACCAAAATCACCCGAAACCAGCCTAATTCAAATTATTTCATGCAATCAGCCTTGTTCAATTTCAGTCGATCGAAAGTCATTCTAATTACCAATCTGTCGAAAGTCATTCTAGACTTCAAATTGAATCTCCATCGCCCGATTATCAGCACTTAGATCAACATCGCGGAGCTTACTTCTATAGGAGTAGAATCGATCTATCACAAATAATTAAGTCGACCAAATTTCAATTTTGTAGAACTCAAATCGTCCGCTTACACAAAATCATCCAAATTCAAAATACGGACATGATGCATTAAGTGAACTTGCTCATTTATACTCCACTCAAAGCTCTTCAAACTTGACCTTTTTTTCTCTTTCTTATTCAAAACTAAACTATTTAATCCCGCAGATATATTTCGCGTAACGATCATCACCAAACAAAACATGACGGTCTTGCCATTGGATCTGACAACCGTGCACCACTACTAAGATGGGGAGAATACGGCTATGGAAGCAACGATTCATCAACTTCATCGAAATCAAGGATGTAGACATCGCAAAATGACATGCTTTCCTCTATTTTTGAGGGACCTGCTCAATTTTGGACCATCATCCCTTCTCAACCCGATGTTGTTCCTGCAATTCCAGAGAGGAGAACTCCTAAGGACTCTAGTCGATACAATGATGCTGAGAGAGCACGAGTCAGAGCGGACAAGCTTGCCCGACGCTACGTCTTCAGGCTCTACCAAATGATGTCTACAAGCAAGTCGACGCAATGGTCACTGCAAAAAAATTTTGGGATGAAGTATGCAAAATGATGGTTGGGACAGAAGTTAGCAACTGTCTAAGAAATCCAGCATCCTCATTGCCTATGACTCCTTCAAAGCTAAAGAGGGGGAGGAACTTCGAGATGTTTACTTCGCTTCATGACCATCGTCAACGGAATGAGAAAGATCAACATCCAACGCTCCAATCTCGAACACAACATCAAGTTCCTTTCCACACTTCAACCTGAGTGGGGGAGCCACACGCTACACATAGACGAAGTTCCTCCGAACTAAAGATGAGACAGTAGACATGATCATCAATTTCGTGAACTCGACTCAAAATGTACTGCAGCAAACTATCCAAGTCATCCGAACGGACAACGGCACTGAGTTCAAGAACAAGTACCTCAGTGCCTTTTATCAGAAATTTGAGATTAGTCAATAATTCTCAGCCGCCACGACGCCTCAACAAAACGGGGTCGTTGAAAGGAAAAACATGACTCTAGTGGAAGCCGCACAATGTTGATTCGTTTCGGCCTCACTTCCTCTGGGCTGAAGCAGTAAATACCACCTGTTTCACTCAGAACAGGACGGTGGTTCACAAGCACTTCGATAAGACTGTGTACAAGATCATTAACAAGCGAATAGCCAACATTTCTTTCTTCAAGGTCTTCGGGTGCAAGTGCTTTGTGGCGAACGACAGAGAACAACGAGCTAAGTTCGACCCTAAAGCATTCGAAGCAACTTTCGTCGGGTATTCTTTAACTTCAAAGGCGTACCGGGTATACATCAAGTCCAACCGAACTATCAAAGAAAGCTACAATGTCACTTTCCATGAAGTGGCAGATATGGGTTCTGGGGACATCAGTCCAGGACCCGTGCCTAACCAGATGGCTTCTGAATACGACAGCTCAGAACCCGTATTCATTGGTGTGTTGGCACAAAACCAACAGAAAATGGCAAGTACTTAGGATTCAACGTCAGAAGAAGCTATGAGACTTTCGTTGGAGGACTTGGACTCTCTCCTTGAGCTTGTATATGGGCCAAACACCATTACTGCTACACCTTTAGTGGATCCCGCACTCGACGAGGCCGATGTACCAAGCTCTTCAAATGTCCCCACCTCACCCGATTCAGAATTACCACAGAACACTGATGAACCTACCTTGGCTTTTGAGGAAGTGTCGTCAGAATCACTCAATCCAAGTGCAGAATTAGACCTACCTCAATCTAATGAACAACCGGATATTATTGGAAATCTCGGTCCACAAATGGCTGATGCATCTACTTCAGCTTTGCCACATGAGCGCAAGTGGACTCGGACACATCCGGTTGATCAGATTATTGGTGATCCTTCGAGTGGTGTTCGGACAAGACATCAACACAGTCTCTTTAGTTGCTCTTAAGCCAAAATGAGCCAACCAAGGTAGCAGACGCACTTAAAGACCCTGATTGGGTAATAGCAATGCAAGATGAAATGAACCAATTTGAGTTTTTCCGAGTGTGGACATTAGTAACCCGTCCGCATGGGAAAACAATTTTCGGGACGAAATGGGTGTTTAAGAACAAGAAGAATGAAGTTGGAGAAGTGGCAGGAATAAAGTAAGACTGATTGCGAAGGGCTACAACTAATAGGAAGGCATTGACTACGACGAGACGTATGCCCCTGTTGCCCAAATCGAAGCCATCCGCCTTTTCTTGGCTTATGCGGCCCATAAAGACTCCAAAGTTTATCAAATGGACGTTAAGACCGCCTTTCTCAATGCCGTGTTAAAGGAGGAAGTATATGTCACCCAGCCAGAAGGCTTTGTTGATCAAGAATACCCTTGATCACGTCTATCGATTGGACAAAGCCTCTACGGACTGAAATGAGCTCCACGTGCTTGGTATGATGTCTTGAGCAATTTCCTCGTGAAGTCTTCATCAAATGGCAAGACAAAGATCTGATGGTCATCCAAGTTTACGTAGAAGACATCATCTTTAGATCACAAATCGATCGCTCTGCAATAGGTTTGGAGATTTAATGAAGAGCAATTTTGAAATGAGTCACATGGGCGAGATGCAATTTTTCTTGGGACTCCAAGTCAGGCAGCTCGAAGATGGCATCTTCTAGTCAGACTAAATACATCAAGAACATTCTGAGAATGTTCCATCAAGATCAGAGCAAGACCCTCAGCACTCCTATGTCAACAGATGCAAGTTGGATGCCGATCCCATTGGAAAAGCGATCGACATCGCAGCATCATCGGCTCTCTTCTCTATCTCACCTCCAGCCGGTTTCCAAGCCTCTGAGCCCGTTTCCAAGCCGACCCCAAAGAATCCCACATGATTGCGGTCAAGCGGATCTTGTGATACCTCAAAGGCACCTCCACCCAAGGATTGTGGTATCCTAAGGGCATGAATTTCAAATTAATTCGCTATACTGATGCTAATTATGCAGGTTGCGCTCAATTTCTAGGCAGGCAAAAAGCTAGTTTGTTGGTCATCCAAGAAGCAGAATTTTGTGTCAACATCAACGGCCGAAGTAGAATACGTCGCAACGGCTAGCTGTTTCTCTCAAATGCTGTGGATGAGGACTCAGCTTCGTGACTATGTGTACAGTTTAAATAAAATACCCATTTACACTGATAGCCAGAGTGCATTGCTATAACGTGCAATCCTGTTCATCACTCACGCACGAAACACATATACATTCGATGTCACTTTATAAAGATCACGTAGAAAAAGGCACTATTGAAATGTATTTCGTGAACACGGAGTACCAACTAGCCGACATTTTCACTAAGGAATTGGATGAAAAACGATTCCAATATCTTATCGGAAAATTAGGCATGTTGAATCTTCCATAATATGTGCTCTACCTGCTCTTATGTGCCATTCATCTGGTCTATTCTATGTGTTTTGCATTCTTAAATGTTATATTTTGCGTGATATTTAGAAATTAAAAATAAATAATACTATAATAATAAAATACAAAATTAAAAAATATTAGACATATACCTGTAATATTAGGGGAATGACGTTATCTTTAGGATGCTCGATCTAAGTCACGACTAGATTTCCCTGACATGCGTCTGGTTAATGGCTTAATTTTGTCAGTCTAAGTCGCATTCTTGTGTCTAAAGGTCATTAGCTTGTTCCACTGGACATAAAGCCACTTCATATAAGTGAGCATTCTAGCCGTCTTACTATTTTCTTTCTATGAATTTATCTTGAGCGAGTCACACATCAATTACTTGTCTTAACTAGTGATTCTTGACCTCATACTCGCCTTGCATTAGATCGTTCGGAATATGATTAGGGCACTTAGGAAATTCCTCAGTTGGCCTTATCTATAAAATTTTCATCCTTTAACATAGCCTTTAGTCATCCATGCTGAGCCTTCTCCGAATACCTTTTCTTCATTCGAAACCCATTTGAGCCTTCTACCAATAATCTGAATCTTCGGCGGGATGTTCCAATAAGAAAAGGAGGGGGAGAAAAAGATATGACAAAGAAAAAGAGATGACAAAAGAAGGTGGAAAGACGTACAGAAACCCAAGCCCTTGCTACCCTTTCTATCCTTAACATATGTGACTACGAAATAATAATTTGGGAGACGTACAGAAATGCGTATGAAATTTTTCCATTTATATAATGGAACATGTTCTTTACATGTCAAAAGAATACATTTAATTCTTAATTACGTACTAATCCTAACTACATGAAAGCGTAGTCATACACAGCGAAAAAATCCTATGCGCCAGGCCTCACAGGTCGTCATCCATGCATACAGTTCCACCCAGAAAGTCGCTGGAAGCTACAGGTGGCCTTGCCATCTAAGCGATCACGTACCGTGGTCGCGCGCACCTACAACACATAACCTAAGAGTGAGCGATAAGCTCAGTAAGTTGGAAACTACGCATGAGATGCACGTGTCCTAATTCACAAAGACATTCGGGTCGATGCTTTCTAGACTTCTCTTTCCTTCTTGTTCTCTCATTTCATATTGGGCCCTCGGCTTTTCAATCTCGCTATGCCCCATCATGGAGCTCTAATCCACTAGGGATGTACATATAGGTGACAGAACACACATTGAGAGGCAACCCTAGTTCGTAATTTGCATTTCTTCTTCTGGTGCCTTTTCAATTCCAATGCGGTCCACATTGGGAGGTCATCGATGCCTTTTCTAATCTCAATGCGGTCCACATTGAGACGCTAACCCGTGCATGCAAATTGCCTTTATTCCCCAAGGGCCTTTTCAATTTCGATCGCAAGAAACAGTACGTTTAAGTAAGTTTCTCGCTGTGCCAAAATAAATCCGTTGACTGAATAATTTTTCGACCGTAAATGATTTCGCTAGGTCAAACTTTAATAGTTTGATCGAAAATGTTTTTCGACGGAAAGTTTTGCGATCGCAAAGGTCAACATTGGTCTCGTCGAAAAAGATTTTTGCTAAGTAATGCTCGAGAAATTTTTCTACTAAAGTTGTTCTTGGTAAAGACGACTTTAGGTCTGACGTAGTATTCTAATCGAGAAAAACTTTCGCGCAGAGTTTTTCGATCGAGAAATTAACCTGATCGAAAAACCTAGCGAGAAAAATTGAGATAATCACAACAAAATAACGTAATACAATTAACACTAATTGACGCAAAAAATGATGAGTTAGACGATGAAATTACAGATTTTTGCTCGTATCTGTTGAGGTATATGCCCTAGATGCCGTACGAGGACCGGGAGTACGACGGCCATTTGCTAATGTGTAGTGTTTAGTGATGTAATTTGATTACTTATATTAATGGAATGACTTTATTTATCATTAATTAATTATTGGATGAATAAATTAAAAGGCAAATTATTAATTAGTCTAAAGATTTCACCTTGCAGTCTGGGTGGATAAGACAAATTAATAAAACCCAAATATTGGCAGTTCAGTTACTGATTCCGTGGGGACAGAGAGGGGCACCAGTAAGCTGAGATACTGCAATATTAAAATAGTCCACAAGTCTAAGTCTCCAGTAGGGTGACTGGAATGACACGTACGACTTGTTTGTCGATGGGTCCAATATGGTTGTGCCAATCGTTCACTTGGGAAGTGGGAGTCCATGACAATGATACAAGATGAATCAGGGAATTATCTGTATTTGGACACTGACTCGTAATCGAACGATCACACGCTTGGATTGTCCTTGATCGAACGATTAATTGTCGTAGTATGCGTGAACCTTAGACCGAAAGGGTTAACTTGGGGTTGATCTTGAGGTCTTGACTTCTCACTAGTTTGCTGGGCCCGTCTTGCCGGTGGCATAGGTCAGCGGCGAAATGCGGTCTTGACTTTTCGATGTGATTGCCGGTTGAACCGCGCAACGGGATTTACGGTCTCGATTAAATTCGAGGTTAACATCCTATGGCAAGTTTAATGTGCTGGAATTTATCCAAGTCTCTGGCCAGAGCATATAACTGACTCATGATAGTCGTGGAGTGCAGTTTCAGAACTTTCACCGACATAAACAACATAGAGTCGAGTTCTGTAAGTTTGACTATGCGTGACTTTCACTCGACCGGGACAACCGTAAAGGGTTTATACGTATGACGAAAATCTACTGTCGGTTAATGGATTATGATTAGATCAAATTCGTACTCAACTTGGGATCTGTTCGGTACCACGGGGCTGGCTAGGTGAATACCGAACTCCTAGATACCTCCTGGGCCGGTTGAGACAAACCAAGAGAGTCGGGGTTAAAAAGGGCAACCGATAAGTCATCAGAAAGAGACAAGGCTAGGTCCTAGATTGTGACATTAGGGTGTGGGGCTTGGCCAAAGCCTTGATCGGCCGAAAATACTGAGTTTGATTAGTGAGGGGTAAAATGATCTTTTCACCTCACCATATATTTTAGAAATAAAATATTTGATATTGAATATTTAGTATATGATTTAAATTAGATTTAGATCTTTATTATTTTCATAGAGAAATAATATTAGATAATGTATATCGGATATATATATATAAGTTTCGAATTTTTATTAGATAAAATTTCGAAAATTATTAAATATTTTTATATTGGATATTATATATTTAAATATACTAAATATGGTATTTTAACTAATTAAGGTATTGGATATTTAATTAATTAGATATAAAGTTTGAATTTTGAATTCATTACTTGGTAAAACGAAGACTTGGTAAAAGGGGAGGTTTGAGGATTTTTCTCCACCCAGCTTAACCTATTTTTGGGTAATCCTAAGAGGTATAAAGAAGGATTTTCGAGATCCTAAAGTTGGTGGAAGCTAAATTTTTGAAATACAAGCAAAAGAGAGTAAAACCTAAGAGTTTTCTCCTCTCACCACTTTCTCTCTCGCACTCTCTCTCTTGGGGCAGCAAGCAATTCGTTCATGGCCTAGCCGCAAATGCAAGAACAGCTGCGATGTTAGTAAGGTGCCGGCGTGACGATCTTGTGCAAAGAAGGCGTCCCGTTCCTGTGCTTTTGGCGTAGGAGAGGAGCACTACGCCTATGGGATTCAAAGGATTCGAAGCTAGCCATCATTAAAAGATTTCAACAAGGTATCATGGCTGATCTCTTATCTATTTATGTCAATATGTTCTCGTGTTTGTAGCCGAGCGATCTGGGATAGGCGAGAAACCCCGTAAAATTTTAAAATTCCGCCATTCTAGGAACTGGAGTCCAAGGACCCTCGAGGATTCCCAACAGTGGTATCAGAGCAATAGGCTTGGTTAAAGTCACGGGACTATGACAAAAGGCCACGAAAAACCCGAAAGCCTTAGCCGTGCGCATGGCGCACACGGCGCCCGGCCAGGCCGCGCGCGGGGCGAGTGGTGCTGCGTCGAGTCGCATGCGAAGCGCGACTCAGGGCGGGCTGCACGCAGCTTGAGGCCCGATCCTAGCCGTGCGCATGGTGCGCACGACAAACGGGCAGCCGGCGCACAAGGCATGCGGGGAATGCGACTCAAGATGAGCTGGCCGCGGGCGTACCGCAGCGCATAGGGCTGACCGCACACGGGGCATGCGGCACAAGAGGCAGGGGCTGCACACATGCGTGCACGCAGCGCTCGGGAAGGACGTGCATGCGCGGAAAGTAGGTATGGCTGTGCGCGTGTGTGCGAGCTGTGCTAGGCTAAGAGCGTACGTGGATGCGCGGCACGAGGCTCGCAGCTCGCATGGCGCGAGCATCTTCGACATAGGCCCGATGGGCCTGGTCTAGCCCATCCTACGACCCGATATACATTGTGCTAGGCCCGGACCATTTAAAAGCTAAAATTCGATTTCGGCTCGGAAATGTGTTCAATTTGTCGTGATGCATGTTATTTGAATAACGTGGTGATTGATTGGGGATTAGGTTCTGGTTTTTGCCGGGTGATATGTTAAGGGTGACAAGGTCCCTCCGGGTTGTACTTTATAGTTTTTATTAGATAAGACGGGCGGTTTTATTAGGGATAGATTCCCCGTCATAGGCTATTGTAGTTATGTTATGACGGCCGTACGAGTGTCGATCGAGAGGAACCCGAACGAACGAGCTAGTAGCCGAGGCATCCATTCGAGGAAAGCCCGAAGACGTAGAGTCTTATTGCCTTGTACAGTTAGAATAGAACTAGAAATATCCCCGATCTTTCACATTTACTTTAATAGGTTGAAACTAGGTTTACTATTATAGTCCATTATGTGCGTGTTGGTTTCGAACATGATAATGTGCATAATGTGCTCGTGTTAAAACTGTGAGGATTCTCCCGAGGTTAGACCTTTAATATCAAGTGAGTAAAGGGGCTAGGCTCCTGTCATCTATCAAGTCCAAAAATGTTACGACTTAGGGGTATGGTTGCAGTTGACCGAGTTACGGCGCCAAAACCCTCGCCTTTGCATGAACGGGTTTGGCTGCAATTATGAATTGCCGCTCACCGACCACTCTTCACCTTCTAATAAAGAGTTATCCTAATGGAAAAGTGGAAGGTGAGCAGGACGTTGATAGGTTGCACTTGGACAATCATTCCCAATATGATCCGAGTTACGGCTGAGGGACACTGGCTGGGACGAAGACGTTGAATCTTCTGTGTGACAGAAACGTGTGGGGCACGACCTCGGCTGACCAAACGAGCCAATAAGCTATTAAGTTGAGGCTAGTTTGTAGTAGAGCGGGGAACTCAACGCCACTATGAAACCACTCAACAAGGTTTCCCAAATGCCTAGCGGGAGAAAGGGTTTCGAGAAAAACAGTGGGAGTCAGAACAACATTTAAAGTCCTAATTTAGTCTGATTAAACACTACAAATCCTAACTATCTATTTATTTTTTGCACTTTATTTTCTTCTCTATTAGTTACGATGACAAACCCATTAATTACATCTTGGAGAAACATTGTTTGGTGAGACCGAACTATGTAGACTGGCTCAGAAATTTGAGGATCGTCCTCAAATTAGCAAAACTAGATTATGTCTTGGACATTAAGGAGCCAAAATTGCCCACAACTGAATCCACTAATGAGGAGATTGTACTCCACGATAAGTGGGTTGAAGATTCAGCGAAGGTGCACGTCTACATGCTTGTTGCGACTTCTACGTCCAAGGGATCGAAGAATAAGTCGAACAAGACAGGCGTGACCAAGGGTAGAGTCGACAAGAAGACGAAGACCACCCGAAAGGTCGAGCACAAAGCCCACGGATAAGTGCCTCCTTTGCCAGCAGCTGGGCCATTGGAAGCGTGAATGTCCGAAGCTGGAGGCGTCTGATGCCTCAGGAAAACAATTAGTTTTTGAAGCTAATTGTTCTGTGTATTGTACTTCGTGGATACTTGACTCAGGGGCTAGTTCCCACATTTGTGTTTTGAACCAAGGTCTAGAACGAAGTAGGAAGCTTCGAGCCGGCGAGGTCTTGATCAACGTAGGTAGTGGACATAGTGTACCAGCTACACACATGGGATCGAAGACCTTAGTCTTATCGTCATTACATTGTGTAGAACTTCTCGACGTTTTGGTTTTTCCCAAGGGGCTTAAAAACATTATTTCGATTCCTGTTTTGAGCAGACTGAGTTATGAATTTCGATTCATTGATAATGTTTGCCACATTTATTTTAGAAATGAAAATGTTGGAAGTTCGACGTTAATAAATGGTTTATATTACGTCAACTTAAAAGACAATGTTAAAGCTGTAAATGCAATCACCAAATCATCGACTGGGTCGAACGATCGATACATGTGGCACTTACGACTAGGTCACGCAGCAGAAGCGAAGATAACAGATGAAAATGGACGGTCTGATCAGCATAGTGCGAACAGGCCCGATTTCTACCTGTCAGTCTTGCATCTAAGGGAAAATGACCAAGTCGCCCTTCACAGGGACGTTCACTAATGCCACGGAAGTGTTGGGTTTGATCCACACTGACGTATGCTGACCATTTAAAGTAACGGCCCGAGGTAATTGCCGCTACTTCATAACGTTCACGGACAATTTCTCCCGCTACGGAAATGTAACGACCCAACTTCCTAGATACGTATTTTGGCGGATTTTCGCAGCGTAAGCAGCGGTAAACCCATTTAATTAAAACTATTAAAATACAACAATACAAATACGGTCGATGTCTAAATCCATAAGTTCAAACCCAAACACATTTTGATTCATTTGGCCCAAGCCCAAATTTAAAAACACGAAACATAAACTCGTTCCACAGGTCGCGTCCCATGTACTGCGCCGCCCTCAAAAGTCCGTGGAGTCACCGCCATCAGCCGTATTACCTACACACGTAAACCCTGAGCTTTTGCCCAGTAGATGAAAATATGTATGAATACAAATGCTCTCACATCGCAAAATCGACACATCTCACAAAATGCACGCTCGACTCTTTTGTCATAGCTCATCATCATCTCAACTCATCTCATCGCAATCAGGGCCCGAGGCTTAGGAACTAAAGGCAACACGCGCGCAGGGGTCAGTAGCTCGGGAGGCCCCACTCCCCACAAGTGTCAGTAGCTCGGGAGGCCCACTCCCCACATCTCAATCATATAGTGCGCCTTAGTCCTAACCTCACTACTCAAACAATTCGACGACCATCAATCGGTCATAAACTACCCCACTCAACATCGCTATACAATATTACCATGACTCCATACGGTTCTCTCTTCTCGTACCATGTGTATGCAAATGTCGTGCAAGTAGAATGCAACATATAAAATGCATCATATTAAATAACAACATATCGACCCGAGATATAATCTCGGCCCGATCTCAAAACTATCATACACCAAATAATTCGGGCCCGAAGCCCGCGTTCCGATTTAATCGGACCGAAACATTAATCAACGAAACTATCACCAAAATTTCACTAAGGGTTCCCAAATTTAATCCCTTTCACTTTAAGACCCTAATTTCACAATTGATCCTTAATTTAATATATTTTAAAATTCTAACGTCCAACTTTAAAATATCACTTAAATTTCTAATTTAAAAATATATTTCTGATTTTTTTTTCATTTAAAATCCAAAATCTCATAATTTACTTTTTAGGATCCGAAAATTTTTCTAAGTTTCAGATCTGCCCCAAATCGTTAAAAGTTTCAGATCCGCCCCGAAAGCTTTATATTTCTAAAAATTACCCCTGTTCGAATTAAATTCCCAGCCCCAAGATTTTTAGAACTTTTCAATTTAGTCCCCATATTTTTTAAAATTACACAAAGGACCCCAATTATTTTCCGAATTTCAAATCTACCCCAAAAGCTTTATATTTCTTTAAAAATCTCCCCTATTCGAATTTTACATTCTCAGCCCCTGATTTTTGTAACTTTTCAATCTAGTCCCTAAACTTTGGAAAACCCAAATATAATCCAAAACTCAAATTTTCTTAAATCTTTACCAACACCCTAAACTTCCTAAATTGACTCAATCTACCGTATTCTGCCCCTCACCCAAATTTAACCCTCATGGCCGAAAGTTGAAGAAAAACTCTAGAAAACCCTAATTTGCACTTTTACATGAACTTTCCAAATCTAACCAATCTTGCCCTTAAAAATTCCAACTCTTATTTCCAATCCCTAACTTCTTTTATCTCCCTAAATCGCAATGGCCAAAAATAGAGTATAAGGAATTAACATAAAAGCATGCAAAATCAACACGAATTCACGTAGAAAGTCACGTTCGATCTTGATCGTAACTCGGCACATAATCATGCAAGCAACGAGATGACTCATGCAACACGTAAAATCTCGACCCTAATTTTTTTTACGTATGTAGATCATCTTCACCTACCTTACGTCCGTAGAGAGCTACATTACGAGTTATTTTTACGTGATCCCAACCCTAGGATTTCGATCCCGAGCTCCTCCACGTGTCCGCGGGTTTTTCTTTTTCTCCCGATTCTCTACTGCGATCTCTCCTGCGATTTCTCCCTCTCTCCCGCAATCTCTCCTTCTCTTTTCTCTCTTCCCTCTTCTCCTTCTCTTCTTCCTCTCTTTTCTTTCTTTTTCTTTCTTTCCTTTCTCTTCCTTTCTCTCTTTTTTTTCTCTTCTTTTCTCTTCCCTCTCTCTTTTTCACGTTATCTTCCCCTCTCCCTTTTCTTTCCTTCTCCTTTCTTTATTCTCTTGTCTAGGTGGCATTAGGTGGTTGATTTATGTCATTTGGTGATGACTTTGTCCTAATACTCATGGAGAGGATTAGTTGTCATTTTGCTCTCTCCCACACGTTATCTCCTCTCCATTTTCTTTAATTTAGTTGTTACTTTTGTTTCCATGCTCACATGGAGGTAGATGGAGGTGATGAGGTGGGGTGTTTTGGTTTTATTACCTCATTATGTAAAGATATTTATGTTATAGTTATTGTTTTATTTTATTGTACCAACCTCACATGGAGGAACATATTTATTTATTTTTCTCTTAATTTATGGCAGCCATAATTAAATTATTATTATTATTATTACTATTATTATTTTTAAATTATTTATTTATTTGGGCTTTCACTTCTTGTTTACAGCCCAATTAAATTTTATTAAAGGACCCAACTCCCAACCTTTTATTTTGGGCCATTATTCTCTTCATTTGGTCCATACATAAATTTTGGTCCATTTAAATTTTTTCGGGCCCAATTGTAAGTTTTTGGCCCGATTCGAAAAAAAATCTTTTCTTGTTCGAAACTTGATTTCGCCCATTTTGAATATATATATTTTTTTTGAAGTAATCCCGTATAAATTTTGCGGGTATTACAGGAAATGTCTATTTGATGATCTAGAAAAAGAGGATTACTTTTGATTTCTTTTAAAAAAAGAGGAACCAACTCAAATCAATTTAAAAAGACGAACATGTTTTAATTGCCTTAATTAACTAAACCCTTAATATCTAAATAATTAAACAAAAGAAATATATATAAAATAACGAAAAAGCACCCACCATTAACGCACCCCAAGCAAACCAACCGAGATTTTGACGGAAAAACGAGCTGAAGCATCCGACGAATCGAAACACCCAAGCTCGAAGAATCCCAATTTCGTTCTTGAACGCATATACAGTAAGTTTCGTTCATGTTAACGCCGGTTTTTAGTATACATTATCGGGACATTGTAATTTCCGTTCATGTTGATGACATTTACATTTCGAGCATCGGGTATTAGATTTCGAAGGTTTGGGTAGTTATGGGTAGCATTTTAAACTTAGATCTGTGCGAATTTGCAGAAAATTTTCGTTTTCCGGTTATTCAAGTTTGTTATTCGAGTTTATTTAGACTCGTAAACGTCACTCGAATAAGTTATTCTATATCACAATACTCGAAACATTATTCGACTTAAGCGTAAACTCGAATAATACTCGAATGCCTTACTCGAATAATTTTTGTTTCCGAATATTTTATTTATTCGAATAACTCGTTTGCAATAAAAGTTGATTTATTCCTTTATTTCTTCGATAACAACTTATCGAGTGTCTTCAAAATCTTAATACTCGAAGACTTTATTCGAGTTCTTTTACTACTCGAATTATTTACTCGATTAATTTTTGTTATTCGAATATTGTAATTATTCGAATAATGTTATTGCAGGTAAATTTCAATGATTTGTTTCATATGCAGGTTATGCCGACCAGCATCATGATTGATTACGATGGAGAATGGATAATTGGGAATGATAATAAATGGACATGGGTTCCAAGGATGGGAACAAATATGAAGCCCATTGGGTTCGATGTCGATTGTTGTTTGCTGGACCTGCGGAACGAAATATACGAGACTATTGGCGTAAGCGGGAGGCCGGAGTTAAAGCTAAGTTATCAGCCATCTATCAGAGGTATGGAAGGGTGTGCTCCGTTGTATATAAAGAATGATCGAGAGTTGAAGGGTTATATATACTTAGGGGGTCCAATGGATAGACCGATTCACCGTGTGGAGATTGGACTCCCTACGACCCTCCACCGTCAAACTCTCGCGAATGATGAAGTTGGTCCCGTTCCAATTGAGGTTCGTAGTGATGGAGGTGGTTACATCGATGATTACTTTGACCGTATCATCGACTTTGGCGGATGCGAAGATGTGAATTATGGGGGTGAAGGTCACAATGAGGCGAACGACCGTGATGAGAATGTTGCATCACGGCAGAACCTGCACGTCAATTTTGATGGCGTAAACGGAGAAAATGCGGACGGGAATGATGAGGAGGAGGAGGAAGAAGAGGAAAATGCAACTATTCCTAGCGATCGGTATTCTTTTACCGACGGTTCCACCATGAAGGTCGGTGATGAATTCGAGGATAAGAAGGCCGTCAAGAATAGGATCCAAAGAGTTGCTATAGAGGCATGCTTCCAGGTCAAGATTATAAAATCTTCCCGATCGTACTATGGCGTGAGATGCAAAGAGGATGGATGTACTTGGAGGATATGGACGGCGAAGATTAAGGATACATCCGTATTCTCGATTCGTACGTATTGCAACACACATACGTGCGACCTTGCAAATCGGAACACAAGACTCACTCAAGCATCGTCAACCTCCGTGAGTGATATGCTGCTTGAATCTTTTCAGGGTTCAACAAGTACACCGGCCCCTAAACTCATTCAAACAATGATGAGAAATCGTGGGATCGAAATTTCGTACTTCAAAGCATGGAAAGGAGGCATTTTAGCACAAAATGCAATGAAGGGTGACCCCGATGAGAGTTACAAGCTGTTGTCGTCGTACCTGTCGACGCTGAGAAGAGTGAATCCGGGAACCATAGCAAGTGTATATCTGGACGACGAGCTGAGATTTAAGCACGCCTTCCTATCCCTTGGTGCTTGTATTGCGGGGTACCGTCACATGAGGAAGGTTGTTTGCATAGACGGTACTTGGTTGAAAGGAAAGTATGGCTGTACGTTGCTCATTGCATCAGCGGAGGATGGCGACCGCCATCAGTTTCCTTTAGCTTGGGGCATAATCGACAATAACGAGTGCATAGAAGCTTGGTCGTGGTTCTTGAACGAGCTCTTGCAAGTCGTGCCCAACGAGGACGATCTTGTCATCGTATCCGACAGATCTCCTTCCATCAAAGCCGCCGTTGCAGCCGTCTACAGTCGTGCGCACCACGGTCATTGTATTTGGCACCTGTCACAAAATATGAAAGGCAAGTGTAAGAAGCAGGGTGCGACGGAGACGTTCATACACATTGCTAAAATATACAAGCCATGCGACTTTGATTCACAATATGGTGATTTTGAGAATAGGTTTCCCACCGCATACGCGTATTTGCAACAGACTGATAGTAAGGAACGATGGAGTCGAGCCAATTCTCCGACGTCTCGCTATAACATCATGACTACTAACGAGGTGGAATCGATTAATGCAAGACTCCGCGAAGAAAGAAAGCTACCGATCATTGCGCTTCTGGAATCGATACAGAGGCTGACGGCGGATTGGTTTGCTAGATACAGACATCAATCTGGACAAGCAACCACGCGGTTTACCCCGACGGTGGAAATGAAGCTCCGTGAGAGGTATGAGCTAAGTCAAGGATATGAAGTACATGAAATCGCTCCGCATGAGTACGATGTCCGATCTCCGGGGGGTCGTGCCATTGTTAACTTGCGGTCGAAGACTTGTACGTGCCGCCAATTCGACATCGACAGGATTCCTTGTCCACATGCAATCGCGGCGAGTCTACGAGTGAACATGAGTTTCTACCCGTTTGTTCGGAATATTATTCTGTCCTAACGTGGCAGTCTGCTTATCACGGACGAGTTTCGCCGGTTCCGGATCAAGCCGAGTGGGATACCTCGGATCAATTGGTGTTGCCGCCTCCGTTCGTAGCAAGGCGTGGTCGGAGAAAAGAAAAGAGGTTTCCGTCCATCGGTGAGTTTGGTCGTAGACATTAAGTAAATCTTGATGTATGAGTTTGTATGAGTTTGATGTATGAGGTTGAATGAGTTTGATGTATGAGGTTGTATGAGATTGATGGATATTGTACGTTTGGCTTGATTATAGCTTTTTTCACTGTTATTCGAGTAACATTCGCAACTCGAATATCATGAGAATACCACACTCGAATAACATAACGATAAAAAGTCGAAAATGGAAACCTGAACATATTCGAGTACCCGGATAACTCGAATAACTTACAAAAAAATCGAATGCCGAACTCGAATAATATCTTGCAATTCGAGTCTTCTTTTCAGAATTTTTGAATTTTAATTATCTCGATACATAGATGTATAAATATCAATATTTCGATGTTTTAGGGCCTTCGTGATGTTAATAAGTCGCTTTATGAAGATTAACAATGTTTAATAAAAGTCGTTGCATGACATACAATGAAATACATTGGTAGATAGGACTTTAGTATATACATTCCCATCAACAATATTTATAACATGTATAGAAATATCAACTTTATTTTCTTTTTTTTTTCAAGAATCTCTATAATATATTATTACTTAGACAGGAAATGTTATTTAACATGAAATGATATTTAACATGAAATGTTATTTAACCTTTCATGCTCATGATATAAAAACAATATTTTCGATTTTTAAATTATTCGAGTTATGTATTGTACTCGAATAAACTCGAATACGAAACTCGATAAATGTAACATTATTCTAACAAACTCCTTAACTCGGATAACAGTGAAGTTCGACGGAAACAACTTATCCAGTGAAGTTTATTCGAGTGCTGTATGATACTCAGATTATGCCCGAATGGCTTACTCGTTTAATTCTCGTTATTCGAACAAGCTCTTTGACTCGAAAAACAGTGAAGTCCGGTAAAATCAACTGATCCAATGAAGCTTATTCGAGTGCTATGAGGTACTCGGATTAGGCTCGAATACGTTACTCGATTAAATTATCATTATTCGAACGAGCTCTTTCACTCGAATAACAGTGAATTTTGAAAAAAAAAAACAACACTGAACCTTGAACACTCTGAACAACCTCAACAGCAACTCAACCAACCATAACACAGAACAATTCCAAATCAAAAAATCTATACAAATATATCTAAAACGGTTCATACAATATCCCAATTGTTAAAATAAATACATATCGTCAAAAACTTTCTAAACGACAAAACTTTAGAATCGTCCAAAGCGTAGAGATCATCTCTGTTACCGATCAACAGAGACATCGCCGTCCTAAGCATGTACATACCGTACTCTCCGCTGTTCGAGAAATAGAACAATTTCAGGTTTAAGAAAATAAGAAAATAAGAAAGCGAGAAAATAAGAAAATTACCTGAGGACTTGTTGAGGGAAATTGGGGCACCGCACCCAAGCAAACTTCTCCACGGAATCTTGCTCCACGCCTACGTGTTGAAGCATCAGCGGTATCACTTCGGCCAAAGGATCGAGGAACGGCGTCATGAACCTCAAGTCCGAATCGCTTTTGCGGTCGGAATCCAAAACGAGGATGTTCCTCTCCTTGAAACGAGCGACGAGGAGCACCCAATGCGCGTTAAATGCCAATGGGATGACGGCCACATCGGCTTGGCTCCAGTGAAGTGACGGCTTGCCGCCGTATATCGCATTGAACTCTCCCGTGGCGAATAGCTCGAACGAGGACATGTTCCACGGTCGCGGTTTGGCGGACTCCATCTTGACTGCATGTGCGAAGTTGGTGTTCACGTACGCGATTCGCTCAGCATGCACGTAGTTTTCTTGCATCGCCGTGAACCCGCAGAATGCCTCGTCGACGTGCTGCAATAATAGCATATAATGTTATTAAACGAAATAATTAGAACATATTTAGCAAAAAACACACATACCTCATCCGAAAGCCACACTTTCGCAGTGGACAGGTCGGCAAGGAATTTCTTGTCGTACGCTTGGAGCATTCCTTGCCGCTCCTGCTTTGCGCCCATTCTTGCCACCTCCGCCGCGACGGCATCCCAACTCTTCACCCTCTCGCCGATGATCTGCTCTATGTCCGCTTGGCGTTGTATTGCAACGCGAGGGGTCGAATCGGGCGTCGGCGTATACGGACTCGACAGCAACCTCGACTTCTTCTTCGCACGTTCCGTCCGTGGCCGCCTCTCCGCCGCGGCCTTCTGCATCTCCGCTTCCGCCGCCTTCTTTGCCTTCGACGCCGCGGCGGCCCTCTGCGCCTCCGCCCACGCCGCCTTCTTTGCCTTCGACGCCGCGGTGGCCCTCTCCGCCCTCGCCGCCTTCTCCGCCACCGCCTCAGCCTCCGCCTTCTCCGCCGGGGCCCTCTCCTCCGCCGCGGCCCTCTCCGCCGCCGCCTTCTCCGCCGCGGCCCTCTCCGGCGCTGCCCTCTCCGCTGCGGCCCTCTCCGTCGCCGCCCTCTCCGCCGCGGCCCTCTCCGCCGTCGCCCTCTCCGTCGCCGCCTTCTCCGCCGCGGTCCTCTCCGCCGCCGCCGCCGCCGCTGCCGCCGCATCCGCCACGGCCCTCTCCGCCGCCACGGCCGCGGCCTCCATCATATCTACATCCATCTCGTCCTCCATCTCCACGTCTCTCGCCCCCTGCTCCCGACTCTCCGTCACGTTCTGCGAATGAGGAGGCGAAGGAGGAGGCGACCGCGGCGGCATGTTCCGACTCACTCTCGGCGGCGAATGAGAAGGCGAAGGAGGCGGCATGTCCTGATCGTAGCTCCTCGTAACGTCCCGCACCATCGAGCGCATCAGGCTCTCAAGGGCTACAAAATTAGAGTATTACGTTAGATTTACGTAATATCAATATAATCTTATAAAATAAACATTAAGTAAGACATACCTTGGAGCACGATCGAGCGCAGCTCCCTAATCTCCGCCCGCATATCCCGTACATCGCCTTCCAGCCTGTCCATTCTCCTATCGAAATGGGCGATTATTGAGCCGGAAGGAGGAGGAGACGGCCTCGGAGGAGAAGACCTCGGATGAGACGGCCTCGGAGGAGACGGCCGAGGAGGAGACAGAGCAAGCCGATGGTCGGTGCAGTAGACCGGCAGCCCATTTAGAAGATGCTCCACTATCCTCTGGGCTACGGCATCATCCCGGCTGCCACAAAAGCCGGCGACCGTGCGGAAGTGCCTTGAATCGGCTTCAGCATCGGTCGGTGTAACGCAACACCGCACGTCCTGTGTATTTGTACAATTTAGAAAATGCAATCTAAATAAATCCATATTATAAATAAATAAATATACTTACATCCATCGCCACGGCACCGAATGCACGCTCGACCGCTTGCCATCCCGGAGCAGAGCTCTTGCCGTAAAATGTGGTCTTCCAATGGCACATACGGGATAACGGGAGCCCTTCGCCGGCTCTTCTCACGGCGAATTCTTGCCCGACGGTCGGCCAGCACTCGTACGCCAGAACCTGATAAAAGAGAGTAAAAGTAAGTTAAAATAAGTATAATATGTCTTAAATAATAATACAAAACTAATTACCTGAAACGGCATTACGAAGCCGCTGATATCGAGGGTTGTTGATGTTTTTCCCTTCGATGTCATCTCCATGTGCTTCCCCAAGAGGTCTTTGTTCAGACCATAAATGACCTCCTCGAATGATATCCTTCCCCAAGGATATTCGTTGAAGCGGTCGAAGTCCTCCACCAGACGGAGCCACTCGTCCTTGACCTTCAAGTCCTTCTTTACCCTCCGCTCCCCTAGCACCCCGACGGCAAAATAAAGGGCCGCGATCTTCAATTTCTCGGGATTCACGCCCGAGGCTCCACCGGCGTCACGGATCATTTCCGTGACTATTATCCAAATCGATATAATATATAACGGGCTTGCCTGCGAGCCATAAAACAAACGTTAGTTTTTGAAATCGAAGTAAAAAAACGAATCAAAAAGATAAAAAAAAATAGAATTAATACCAGGCCAATGCCTCGTCGCAAACGCGTTCGATGACGGTATCTCCGGATCGTTTGCGCCGCAGTCGAGGCCCGTGAGTAGGCAATACTCGACCAATGAAAATCTTAATGGCCGCCCACGAACGACCATCCAGAACTCCTTCGACTCCGGCATGTACTCCACCTGCTGGCTCATCAAAAACCACAGGATCATGTTCGAGTTGTATTAGTTTCGGGCCACCTTTATCAAGTTCCCGAACTGGGTCCCTCTCACCATCTCCTCCATTTCCTCCTCGTTCAAAAGCGTACGGATGCGTTCGCATACCGACATGTAATGCGAGTTCAGAGTGAGGGTGGCATGGTAGAACATGTCCGCCGGCAACTTCGTCGGAAGATAGACCTGAAAACGCAAAAACACAAAAAATTTTCTGTTATTCGAGTTACGAGTAAATCATCACTCGAATACGTCATGCAGCTATTCGAACCCTAACAACTCGAATAATTACTCGAAAAGCCGATGAAAACGATTTTGCCAAAAAATCCGACCGATTACGACTTTTACGCAACGATTTAACATCAAAATCGATCGATTTAACGCTACAAACGAAAGATCTAACCAATAAATGCGTTCAACCAATTCGATTTGACAAAAACCCAAAATGCGACCAAAAACTCACCGTGGCTCTACCGGCGTCGATTTGCTCATCCACCCGGTTACGCACAGGCGCGGAAGGCTCCGATGAACTCGCTTTTCGTTTCGCCATTGATGGTTATGCGTGGGTTGTGTGCGATTTTTCGAGTATCCGATTTGGTTTCGAAAGAGTGCGCGAGAGATTTAAGGATTTCGAGTGATTCGTGTCTAATTTTCTTTCCGAGCTTTTTAAAATGCAGCTTATTCGAGTATCTTATCCGAGTTCCGTATTCGAGTTTCGACTCGAAAAGGAAACTCGATAAGATACTCGAATAATGTGGCTTATTCGTTTAAAATTTCTGCACATTATTCGAGTCACCTTATCTCTTCGATTTATTATTAGAGTACGTCATTCGAGTTTTGGTTTTGACTCGAATAAAGTCGAATAATTTTTCGCTATTAATAAGTCGGATAAGCATTTATTCGAGTCGTCTATTCGAGCATTCTCTCACTCGAATAAAACTCGAATACTTTTTTCGCTGTTAATGAGTGGGATTAGCCTCCTTAACCAGTTTTTTAGTAAGGGTATTTCAGTCATTAGAGAACCCGTTCCTATTTTTTTAAAACGAAATAGAATCGTTCCTCTTTTTTAAAAATCTCCTCAATCTACCCAATATTCTGCCCCTCACCCAAATTTAACCCTCATGGCCGAAAGTTGAAGAAAAACTCTAGAAAACCCTAATTTGCACTTTTACCTGAACTTTCCAAGTCTAACCAATCTTGCCCTTAAAAATTCCAACTCTTATTTCCAATCCCTAACTTCTTTTATCTCCCTAAATCGCAATGGCCAAAAATAGCGTATAAGGTATTAACATAAAAGCATGCAAAATCAACACGAATTCACGTAGAAAGTCACGTTCGATCTTGATCGTAACTCGGCACATAATCATGCAAGCAACGAGATGACTCATGCAACACGTAAAATCTCGACCCTAATTTTGTTTACGTATGTAGATGATCTTCACCAACCTTACGTCCGTAGAGAGCTACATTACGAGTTATTTTTACGTGATCCCGACCCTAGGATTTCGATCCCGAGCTCCTCCACGTGTCCGCGGGTTTTTCTTTTTCTCCCGATTCTCTACCGCGATCTCTCCCGCGATTTCTCCCTCTCTCCCGCAATATCTCCTTCTCTTTTCTCTCTTCCCTCTTCTCCTTCTATTCTTCCTCTCTTTTCTTTCTTTTTCTTTCTTTCCTTTCTCTTCCTTTCTCTTTTTTTTTTCTCTTCTTTTCTCTTCCCTCTCTCTTTTTCACGTTATCTTCCCCTCTCCCTTTTCTTTCCTTCTCCTTTCTTTATTCTCTTGTCTAGGTGGCATTAGGTGGTTTATTTATGTCATTTGGTGATGACTTTGTCCTAATAATCATGGAGATGATTAGTTGTCATTTTGCTCTCTCCTTTTCCTTTCCTTTCTTTTTTCTTTTCTCCCCTCCTCTCTCCCACACGTTATCTCCTCTCCATTTTCTTTAATTTGGTTGTTACTTTTGTTTCCATGCTCACATGGAGGTAGATGGAGGTGATGAGGTGGGGTGTTTTGGTTTTATTACCTCATTATGTAAAGATATTTATTTTACAGTTATTGTTTTATTTTATTGTACCAACCTCACATGGAGGAACATATTTATTTATTTTTCTCTTAATTTATGGCAGCCATAATTAAATTATTATTATTATTACTATTATTATTTTTAAATTATTTATTTATTTGGGCTTTCACTTCTTGTTTACGGCCCAATTAAATTTTATTAAAGGACCCAACTCCCAACCTTTTGTTTTGGGCCATTATTCTCTTCATTTGGCCCATACATAAATTTTGGTCCATTTAAATTTTTTCGGGCCCAATTGTAAATTTTTGGCCCGATTCGAAAAAAAATCTTTTCTTGTTCGAAACTTGATTTCGCCCATTTTGAATATTTTTTTTTGAAGTAATCCCGTATAAATTTTGCGGGTATTACATCCTTCCCCTCTTATAAGAATTTCGTCCCCGAAACTACAGTACAGAGAATAACTCGGGGTACTTCTCTCTCATCTCGTCCTCGCGTTTTCCCAAGTGGCTTCTCCCAATACTTTGTTCCGTCACAAGACCTTCACGGGGGTATATTCTTATTCTCGTTCATCAAAATTTCCATCAGTCTTTCTTCATAGCTCAAGTCTGACTTCAATCGTTGATGAAGTGATTCGCCCTGCACTTCATGGCTCAGGTCTGGGACGTACTTCGTAATGTAGATACATGGAAGACGTCATGAACTTGTGCGAGAGATGTGGGCAATTCGAGTTGATATGACACTTCTCCAACTCGTTTCGCAATTGTGGAAGGTCCGATATATTTCGGACTCAACTTCGCTTTCTTCCCGAAGTTGGTTATTTCCACTTCGAGTTGGCACAGATCCGTATTCATGGATTTACGGCTCAAAGCATTTGCAACTACGTTCTCTTTGCCTGTGTGATAATTTATCACACAGTCGTAGTCTTTTACTAACTCGAGCCATCGTCTGTGCCTCATGTTTAACTCCTTCTGCGGGAAGAAGTACTTTAGGCTTTTATGATCTGTGAAGATCTCGCATCGTCTCCGTATAGATAATGTCGCTCGATTTTTCATGGCAAACACCACGGTTGCGATTTCCAAATCACGTGTGGGGTAGTATGGTTTCAGCTGGTCGGGAGGCATACGCAATTACCTTCTCGTTCTGCATCAACACGTATCCCAAGACATTCTTAGAAGCGTCACTGTATTGCAAGAACATGCGCTGTTGTTAGTCGCTTGCTTCAACTCCTGAAAGTTTTCTTCACACGCTTCCGTCCACTTAAATGGGACTTTCTTCTTCATTAGAAATGAAGTTGAAAATTGAAGAAACTAAGTTGAGAAGATCACGATGAGCAGTTGCCGTTGGATCTAAACTGGCGCGCGATCTAATGGCTAGGATTTGAAAGCTGAAGATTAAATTTTTGTTCGCAGGATATTGCGCGAATAAGTCAACGGCTGAGATGTTTAGAAAGTGAATGAAGAGGATGGTGAATCGTGAGCGTCGGATCAAAGATCGGACGGATGGTAGTGAAGGTGCTATTTCACTTATAGAGTCGCATGCGATTCTTGCTCCAACACGCGGAAATGTAAGACCACGTGGTGACTTGTGGAGTGTTCGATCGGATAATGTACAGCGAGGATAGATCTTGTACTCTCACTTAAAACAAAATCTAACTTGTCCAAATTTCCCATTCCACTTTCTCGAGCATATAACTCACTCTAGAGTGAAAATCACAGTGAGGTGAAAGCACAAGAGTTGTAGAAGGGATAGAGATCTGTAACTTTTGTGTTGTGATCGATAAGAAAGGAAGCTTGGCTGATCCGTAAACATAGACTGAAGTTCAGCCGTGTTTGTGCGTTAGTTCGCCGTACTTTCCAACATGTTTCTGTCGTGGACATTGATTTAAAAGTGAGCAATTTTTTTTTTGTATTGGATATCAACATCTTTCTTCGAGATTTTGGATTAGCTTTTTGTGATAAAACGTCCAAAGCGATTATCTTCATGCGCGTGATTTCTCAAATCGAGATTACAGCGTTCGAAGAAAAATCTGATCTCGAATTTAATGGAACTTACCTTTATACGGCGTTTGACGAAGAAAAATTTATGAGGTTTATCCCTTCGCTTCACTCATGCCTATAAATATGTACTTGATGCACGCTATTTTTCACAACACAATTTTCTCAGTTTAGATCATTTAAACTTCACCATGTATAACTTTGGAGAAAATGTAGAGCGTGAGGACATCCCTCACGAACCTCTTGAGAGTCTCGAAAGACTTAAGTCCGAGTTATTCCTTCTCTTAGGTTTGCTCGCATTGGTGATTGCTATTTTGGTAATGTGGATTGTTACCCATTGTACTTGCTTCTAGTTTTTGTGTAATTGTTGCTACTAAATAAGGAAGTTTTAATCTTCTAATTTTTTAATTTTTTTTTGTTTGGGTTGTAATATGCTTTTCAGTTATGTAATAGTTATGTAATGGACAATTTCGCATATATATATCGATTCTCTACGTCCCCGTCTAAGATTCCACATTCTCTAGACATACTTATTCCTATTCCTACCATGCTTCCGATGCGCACTCTATGCGTGGATTATTATTTTCTCCATAATATGTATTACACGTACATACTTATTTCAGCTCTATCCTAATATTTTGTTATATTTGAAAATAGTACGTAAAGTCCAAACTCTAATTTGCAGTAAACATTTCAGATGAGGCCTAAATTTAATTACTGCCCAAAAATTACTAGTTGCGGCAAGAATACTTTTTATCAAATAAACCCCGAAATTTACCAAATAATTTACGCCGAGTTTTATCAAACTCTTTTTTTTTTGTGATACGATTTATGTTTCGTTTATGTAACAGCCATTTTCGCATATTACAAGTTCAACTCTTTTTATTTCGCCGTTTATTATATAAATGTTTAACTTCCCGAATTTCAGCTTGGTCCAATTCGGTCAAGCCCAAATTTGACAAAGCCCAAATTTCGAAAAGGCCCAAACTTTAAATTTCGTCAAATTCCTAATTGGTTCGAATTTTCACCTGAATTTCAAAGCAACCCCAAATTCGATCAAAGGTCTGGATTTTAGTAATCCTCATCCTACCTTAATTCAACCAAGATTCTCCTGCCAATCTATGTATAAAAGTACAAAATCTATAGCTTTCGAACACATCAAGGATCACATAAAATCACACAAATATTCATGTAAAGCATATATCAGAAAATCGTAAATCACGTTTTAAACTTACAGGCGTAGGCTGATCCTCGAGGCTTTTGAGCGGCAGTACATGGACAGTCTACAGAACCTATAACCTAATGCTCTGATACCACCTGTAACGACCCAACTTCCTAGATACGTATTTTGGCGGATTTTCGCAGTGTAAGCAGCGGTAAACCCATTTAATTAAAACTATTAAAATACAACAATACAAATACGGTCGATGTCTAAATCCATAAGTTCAAACCCAAACACATTTTGATTCATTTGGCCCAAGCCCAAATTTAAAAACACGAAACATAAACTCGTTCCACAGGTCACGTCCCATGTACTGCGCCGCCCTCAAAAGTCCATGGAGTCACCGCCATCAGCCGTATTACCTACACACGTAAACCCTGAGCTTTTGCCCAGTAGATGAAAATATGCATGAATACAAATGCTGTCACATCCCAAACTCGACACATCTCACAAAATGCACGCTCGACTCTTTTCTCATAGCTCATCATCATCTCAACTCATCTCATCGCAATCAGGGCCCGAGACTTAGGAACTAAAGGCAACACGCGCGCAGGGTTCAGTAGCTCGGGAGGCCCCACTCCCCACAAGGGTCAGTCGCTCGGGAGGCCCACTCCCCACATCTCAATCATATAGTGCGCCTTAGTCCTAACCTCACTACTCAAACAATTCGACGACCATCAATCGGTCATAAACTGCCCCACTCAACATCGCTATACAATATTACCATGACTCCATACGGATCTCTCTTCTCGTACCATGTGTATGCAAATGTCGTGCAAGTAGAATGCAACATATAAAATGCATCATATTAAATAACAACATATCGACCCGAGATATAATCTCGGCCCGATCTCAAAACTATCATACACCAAATAATTCGGGCCCGAAGCCCGCGTTCCGATTTAATCGGACCGAAACATTAATCAACGAAACTATCACCAAAATTTCACTAAGGGTTTCCAAAATTTAATCCTTTTCACTTTAAGACCCTAATTTCACAATTGATCCTTAATTCTTTTAAAATTCTAACGGTCAACTTTCAAAATATCACTTAAATTTCTAATTTAAAAATATATTTCTGAATTTTTTTTATCATTTAAAATCCAAAATCTCATAATTTACTTTTTAGGATCCGAAAATTTTTCTAAGTTTCAGATCTGCCCCAAATCGTTAAAAATTTCAGATCCGCCCCGAAAGCTTTATATTTCTTTAAAAATTACCCCTGTTTGAATTAAATTCCCAGCCCCAAGATTTTTAGAACTTTTCAATTTAGTCCCCATATTTTTTAAAATTACACAAAGGACCCCAATTATTTATTCCGAATTTCAAATCTACCCCAAAAACTTTATATTTCTTTAAAAATCTCCCCTGTTCGAATTTTACATTCTCAGCCCCTGATTTTTATAACTTTTCAATCTAGTCCCTAAACTTTCGAAAACCCAAATATAATCCAAAACTCAAATTTTCTTAAATCTTTACCAACACCCTAAACTTCCTAAATTGACTCAATCTACCCAATATTCTGCCCCTCACCCAAATTTAACCCTCATGGCCGAAAGTTGAAGAAAAACTCTAGAAAACCCTAATTTGCACTTTTACCTGAACTTTCCAAATCTAACCAATCTTGCCCTTAAAAATTCCAACTCTTATTTCCAATCCCTAACTTCTTTTATCTCCCTAAATCGCAATGGCCAAAAATAGCGTATAAGGAATTAACATAAAAGCATGCAAAATCAACACGAATTCACGTAGAAAGTCACGTTCAATCTTGATCGTAACTCGGCACATAATCATGCAAGCAACGAGATGACTCATGCAACACGTAAAATCTCGACCCTAATTTTGTTTACGTATGTAGATGATCTTCACCTACCTTACGTCCGTAGAGAGCTACATTACGAGTTATTTTTACGTGATCCCGACCCTAGGATTTCGATCCCGAGCTCCTCCACGTGTCCGCGGGTTTTTCTTTTTCTCCCGATTCTCTACCGCGATCTCTCCCGCGATTTCTCCCTCTCTCCCGCAATCTCTCCTTCTCTTTTCTCTCTTCCCTCTTCTCCTTCTCTTCTTCCTCTCTTTTCTTTCTTTTTCTTTCTTTCCTTTCTCTTCCTTTCTCTCTTTTTTTTCTCTTCTTTTCTCTTCCCTCTCTCTTTTTCACGTTATCTTCCCCTCTCCCTTTTCTTTCCTTCTCCTTTCTTTATTCTCTTGTCTAGGTGGCATTAGGTGGTTTATTTATGTCATTTGGTGATGACTTTGTCCTAATACTCATGGAGAGGATTAGTTGTCATTTTGCTCTCTCCTTTTCCTTTCCTTTCTTTTTTCTTTTCTCCCCTCCTCTCTCCCACACGTTATCTCCTCTCTATTTTCTTTAATTTGGTTGTTACTTTTGTTTCCATCCTCACATGGAGGTAGATGGAGGTGATGAGGTGGGGTGTTTTGGTTTTATTACCTCATTATGTAAAGATATTTATTTTATTGTTATTGTTTTATTTTATTGTACCAACCTCACATGGAGGAACATATTTATTATTTTTCTCTTAATTTATGGCAGCCATAATTAAATTATTATTATTATTATTATTATTATTTTTAAATTATTTATTTATTTGGGCTTTCACTTCTTGTTTACGGCCCAATTAAATTTTATTAAAGGACCCAACTCCCAACCTTTTATTTTGGGCCATTATTCTCTTCATTTGGTCCATACATAAATTTTGGTCCATTTAAATTTTTTCGGGCCCAATTGTAAATTTTTGGCCCGATTCGAAAAAAAATCTTTTCTTGTTCGAAACTTGATTTCGCCCATTTTGAATATTTTTTTTTGAAGTAATCCCGTATAAATTTTGCGGGTATTACAGGAAATGTCTATTTGATGAGACAAAAGTTCGAAGCTCTTGAAATGTTCAAAGAGTTAAAGCATTAGTGGAGAAGCAAACTGGCAAGTTCATTAAAGCCGTTCGGTCAGATCGAGGCGGTGAATATATGAGCCTTGAGTTTGATGCATTTCTTAGAGAAAATCGCATCATCATACAGTTTCCCCCGCCAGGCACGCCGCAATTGAATGGCGTGGCCGAACGGAGAAACCAAACGCTTTTAGATATGGTTCGGTCGATGATGAGTTACACAGATCTCTCCATTTCGTTGTGGGGATATGCCTTAGAAACAGCGGCCTATATCCTTAATAGGTACCTACCCGCTCAGCCGACAAGATTCCTTACGAGGCTTGGCATAATCGTAAGGCGAGTCTGAATCATATCAGGGTCTCGGGTTGCCCCGCCTTTGTGAAAAAGTTGATGGCAGACAAGCTTGAATCAAGATCATTAATGGCAAGATTCGTCGGATTTCCCGAGGACTCAATGGGGTATTGCTTCTTCGTCCCAGATGAACACAGGGTGTTCGTCGCTTTACGCGCTACTTTCTTGGAGGAAAAATTCGTAGGCGAAGGCGGTAAAGGACGGGAAATAACTCTAAGAGAGTTAGAGGACGAATCGACTCCTATCCCAGAGTCATTCGACGACGTTCCAGAAAACCCGGCTCAGCCGCAATTGCGTAGGTCAAGTAGGATATCTTATATGCCTGAGAGATATGGTACGTTAAACGTCGAGCATGGGGATGCTGCGACTGAGGGATGCGTCGGGGACGATCCCGTCACCCACGACCAGGCAATTGCTGGTACAGACTCCCTCAAGTGGCTTGATGCTATGCAGGCCGAAATGGACTCGATGCACAGAAACGAAGTTTGAACTCTTGTAGACCTGCCTAATGGTTTAGACCAATTGGCAATAAATGGTCTACAAGAAAAAGATTGGATCTGATGGACAGGTGGAGACGTACAAAGCTAGGCTTGTAGCGAAAGGGTATAGTCAGAAAGAGGGAATTGACTATGAGGAAACCTTCTCACCTGTTGCAATGATCAAGTCCATTCGAATCACGCTTGCGATAGCAGCACACTACGACTATGAGATCTGGCAGATGGACGTAAAGACCGCTTTCCTGAATGGATTCCTCGAGGAGGAAATCTATATGGAGCAGCCCAAGGGTTTTACGTCGGAAGCAGATGCTCGAAAATTGTGCAAACTGAATCGGTCCATTTATGGACTGAAAACAGGCTTCAAGGAGTTGGAATCTTCGGTTCGATGAAGTAGTTAAGAACTACGGATTCATAAAAAATGAAGATGAGCCCTGTGTTTACAGAAAAGCCAGTGGGAGTAAGGTGTCGTTTCTAGTATTGTACGTAGATGATATAGGAAACGACATTGGGATGCTCTCAGAAATTAAAGCTTGGCTTTCAAACTAATTCTCTATGCAAGACCTCGGAGAAGTGACCTATATTCTAGGAAATTCGCCTATTTAGGGATAGGGCGAAAATGTCAATAGGCTTGTCCCAGGCCCTTTACTTAGATAAAGTCCTTAAAAGGTTTAAAATGGATGAGTCTAAGAAAGGGTTCCTACCCATGAGGCATGGGATTCATCTCTCAAATGCTATGTCTCCTCAGAATGAGCTACAAAGACAAGAGATGAGTGGAGTCCCCTATGCTTCAGCTGTGGGTAGCCTGATGTACGCGATGCATTGTACACGACCAGACATAGCGCACGTTGTGGGCGTATTGAGTAGGTTTCAGGCTAATCCTGGTAAGGAACATTGGGCGGCAGTAAAGACAGTTCTGAAGTACCTTAGACGGACTAAGGACTTGATACTGATTTATGGCCCAGGAGAATTGGAAGTGGATGGATATACAGAGTCGGACTTCGAATCAGATGTGGATGATCGAAAGTCTACTTCGAGTTTTGTCTTTACGCTAAATGGTGGGGCAGTTTCTTGGAAAAGTTCCAAGCAAAGCACGATAGCAGATTCCACCACTGAGGCAGAGTATATCGCAGCTTCAGAAGCTGCCAAGGAGGGTGTTAGGATACGCAAGTTTCTGGAGGAAGTACACGTGGTACCTAGCATCGTGGATCGCCCACTGCCATTGTGGTGCGACAACAGCGGGGCTATTGCACAAGCTAAGGGACCACGTGCTCACAGTAAATCCAAACACATAGAGAGAAAATACCACGTGCTGCGTGGGTTTGTTGAAAATGGCTCAATACCCATGCAGAAATTGCCTCTGTAGAGAATGCAGCGGACCCGTTCACGAAGCCACTACCACAGGCAGTGCTCGATCGACACCTCGATAGAATGGGGTTAAGATATGATAACACGTGGCATTAGTGCAAGTGGGAGATTGTTGAGGTATATGCCCTAGATGCCGTACGAGGATTGGGAGTACGAGGGCAATTTGCTAATGTGTAGTGTTTAGTAATGTAATTTGATTACTATGCGTGACTTTCACTCGACCGGGACAAACATAAAGGGTTTATACGTATGACGAAAATCTACAGTCGGTTCGTGGATTATAATTAGATCAAATTCGTACTCAACTTGGGATCTGTTCGGTACCACAGGGCTGGCTAGGTGAATACCGAACTCCTAGATACCTCCTGGGTCGGTTGAGATGAACCAAGAGAGTCGGGCCTAAAAGGTCAGCCGATACAACGTCGTCATCAGAGAGAGACAAGGCTAGGTCCTAGATTGTGACATTAGGGTTTGGGGCTTGGCCAAAGCCTTGATCGGCCGAAAATACTAAGTTTGACTAGTGAGGGGTAAAATGGTCTTTTCACCTCACGATATATTTTTGAAATAAAATATTTGATATTGAATATTTAGTATATGATTGAAATTAGATTTAGATCTTTATTATTTTCGTAGAGAAAAAATATTAGATAATGTATATCAGATATATATATATATATAAGTTTCGAATTTTTATTAGATAAAATTTCGAAAATTATTAAATATATTTATATTGGATATTATATATTTAAATATACTAAATATGGTATTTTAATTAATTAAATATAAAGTTTGAATTTTGAATTCATTACTTGATAAAACGAAGACTTGGTAAAACGGGAGGTTTGAGGATTTTTCTCCACCCACCTTAACCTATTTTTGGCTAATCCTAAGAGGTATAAAGTATGATTTTCGAGATCCTAATGTTGGTGGAAGCTAAATTTTCGAAATACAAGCAAAAGAGAGTAAAACCTAAGAGTTTTCTCCTCTCACCACATTCTCTCTCGCACTCTCTCTCTCGAGGGCAGCAAGCAGTTCGTTCTTGGCCTAGCCGCGCATGCAAGAACAGCTGCGACCTTAGTAAGGTGCCGGCGTGACGATCTTGCGCAAAGAAGTCGTCACGTTCATGTGCCTTTGGCGTAGGAGAGGGGCACTACGCCTCGGGGATTCGAAGGATTCGAAGCTAGCCATCGTTAAGAGATTTCAACAAGGTATCATGGCTGATCTCTTATCTCTTTATGTCAATACGTTCTCGTGTTTGTAGCCGAGCGATCTTGGATAGGCGGGAAACCCCGTAAGATTTTAAAATTACACCGTTCTAGGAACGTGGGTCCAGGGACCCTCGGGGATTCCCAACAGTATCAGATGATGAATATGCACGAACAAACAATTAAACACATTATGAAGCAAAACATGTCAATGTTGACCAAAATCAGAATGTGTTCTAATAGTTCTAAGCTCGAACAATAATTTCTCAAATCCGATCAAATCTGCTAAATCGACGTTCAAACAGCTACCGATCTAATCGCAATCAATTTATAACACTAAAACGAGTAGAGAAACATCAAATTCAAACCAAATAAGCACGAAATTGAGCTATCAGATCGAAATTGAATTTCGCGCCAAACTGTTCTTCGATGGAACAGTATCAGAATTAAAATTTCGATCCAATTCTAACAATTATCGATTCAAAATAGAACGAATCTGCTCTGATACCAATTGTTAGGTCCTATTTTATCAACTCTACGATCCTAGACTTCAATCCTAAGGAAATCGATTAGAATTATGGAAGATAGAATTGATCGGAAACCTTCGCGTCAAGAGAGAAGTCGTGTCGTAAGATAATGTTTTCTAACTTTCTCTCTCTGGAAATTAGATTTGCAGCCATTCGGATCAATTGCCTAAAATCCTCTATTAAGCTCAAATGTTTACAAGGTATTTATACCAAACATACTTGGTATAAATAACATGCTAAGTCCTAAACTATGGACAAATACATACCCCTAATTAAAAGGACAACTAATAAAATCAAAGCACAATTACAAATGGTATTCTGCAATTTGCTTAAGTTTGTCAGTCTACGTCGCATTCATGTATCTAAAGGTCCTTATTTGGCTCAACTAGACACAAAAGTCACTTTACATATGTGATGATTCTAGCCTGTTATTTTCTTTCTGTGGATTTACTCATGAGCGAGTCACATATCAATTGCATGTCTTACTAGTGATTCTTTGTCTCATGCTCGCCTTGCGTAAGATCGTTAGGAATGATTAGGGCACTTAGAAAATTCCTCACTCGGCCAAATAAATAAAATTTTTCAATCCTTTTCACATAGCCTTTTGTCATCCATTTTGAGCCTTCTTCGAATACATTTTCTTCATTTGAAACCCATTCGAGCCTTCAACCGACTTCTAAATCTTTGGAGGGATATTCAAACGAGAAAAGGAGGGGAAGAAAAAGACGGAAAAAAGATGAAAAAGAAGGTGGAAACACACAAGATGAATGCTCAACGTACAAAGAGCAGTCCAAAAGAACATGCCTCTCGACTATCAAAATTACAAATCATAAGAAGGGGGCATGGATCTTGCTAACTTCTCGCTTGATAATCTCATACGCTCGTCAGAATGGCTGGAAAAAGGAGCACCACGAAGTGAACTTCTCCAACGATAATCTGGTCTTATATCGGAAAACGAGATGACGAGCACGGCCTAGGGTACATATTCCATAACTGTGAACTTCTCCAAATTAGTAATATCTGAAACCTCTTTAGGGAATAAGAGAAGAGGAGCACGGTATCGGCCGGAGAACCAACAAGAAGAACTTCGCCTTAGATAATCTCTCAGCCGCGGCGAAGCATCAGCTTGAGAAGTGCAGAAAAAAAGGATGAAAAAAGAAATTAAGTACTAAATGCCAATGAAGGAGAACGACTAAGAAAAGAACGACGAAAACTCTATGCTCATTTCCCAAATCTTTCCTTCCCTTCTAAGTCAGAGCCAAAATTAAAATCCCTCAAAGTCCCGTTGATTCCAAAACCACGATCTTTCGCATAGCTAAAATGATTAAAAGTGTCTCGATCACAGGTAAATTGACATAATATTGCTTGTAGTGACTCGAGTGATATAAATATAAAATCCAAGTAAAAAATAATCTAGTGCTAGAGCAAACCTGGTGAGAGTTGTCGAATTGCGAAATATTTTGATTCTTACATATTCGCACATTCTGAATGCATGTTTAGCTAGTATTGATACTGAATAGTTTATAATGCGAATTTTTATTTTTGCTCATACCCTCACGCAAATTATGATTGGATATGTTGGGGACCATGTATCTATGCTTAATTGGCCAGCTTGCGATTTATAGGCAAGAAACAAAGATTTAAATTGATTTCATATTTTGCATATATCAATTTAGGCGCATTATTTGAGGGGCAGCATTTACCAAATGTCATGCTTTGAGTTCCGAATATTTTTATGTTTTTCTCTAAGTGTTGCAGATTTGCCGTATACAATACATTTGAATGAGGAAGACTTCACAATTTTTCACATCTGGAGCTGATCCCATTGGTATTGTACTTCAGGGAGAGTCTGATTAAAACAATTGTTAATTAACTCTAACATCACTAACGTGTTTGGTCTAAGTAATACAAATTTTTCAAAACTCGACAAAGGAGCCAGACGTTACAATTCAGGCTTACAGGGAGTTAATTGCAATTATTTTAATTCCTAGGGGGACTAACTTTGTGGTTATTATCCGAAATAGGGGTTCTTCTTATAAAAATAAGAAAACTTATCATCGAAAAAATTGGGACTAAATGGTAATTTTCGATAGCAGTTTCTTGAGCGAAAAGTGAACTGGGACCAAATGGTATTTTTCGTTCCCAGTTTCTCGAGCGAAAATTAAATCAGGGACCAAATGATAATTTTCGATCAGAGTTTGTCGAGCGAAATGGGTTTTGCACTCGAAAAAGTATTTCTCACGCAAAAACCCTCATTCCAGAATTCAACAGTGTTAGGAATATTTTGTAGCATCCTTTAATTTATGTAATCTTGGATTTATATGTGTTTATTTAATGGGTTGTTGTAGTTTGGGGTGACACATGATATTTAGTAAGAGTTTTGTATTGGGCTTTAATATACCAAATCTCGTGGTATATAAAGCCCCACTTACCCTAATTAGGGTTATATCAAAAGAATTCAAAAGGTAAGCCACCTTGTACTTTTTCATAGAAATACACACACTAACACGCATTCAAGGTGTTCTTCATGTTTTACACATTTAGTCCTTTCTTTTGATCATTGTATGGTAATAAAACGGCCAACAAGTGGTATCAAAGCCTAAGAGGATCAATATCTTTGATTTGAATCCAGTTTCGCTCGATTCCGACGTGATTTCAGAAAGATTTTTCTTGAAAACTCATTTTCGATTTTTTTTCCACTGTGTTTGAGTCCTTTCTAATCGTTCTCAGTGATTTCTTCTCTCTAAGACATTAGAAAACTGAAAACGAGTATATTTAATGTCTTTCACGTCGATTTCCGTCAAGTTAAAGTAGGATTTGAGCAAAACGAGTCTGAAAATCTGAGTTTTGCTGAACTATTCATCACTTTCGGGCATCCTATAGAACAGTACCATCGAATTCTAAGGTTTCGACCGAAACTCACTGAGAGGAGTTTCGATCGATTTGAATATCGGCGAATCACTGTCGAATTTGAAGGTTTCGATCGAAACCAAATCACTGTGAGGAGTTTCGCCCGATTGAAATCTCGACGATTCTCAATCAATTTCACTCAATCGACCGACACGTGTCTCGCCAGAAAGGCTACAATACCAAATTCCTTGTTTCGATCGATTAATTACTCGGCGATTATAGTTCATTTTAGAGTTTCGCCGGATACTCAATCCCAATTCGCCACGCCCAATTTCTATCGATCGAAACTCAATCTTCTTGGATCAAAATCGACCGAAATTCAAACATTTCTATATATTGAGTCAATTTAACTGTATCGCCCGACACTCATTCATCCAAGCAGCCTTGTTCAATTTCAATCTATCGAAAGTCATTCTAATTGGACCAAAATCATCCGAAACCAGCCTTATTCAAATTCTTTCGTCCAATCAGCCTTGTTCAATTTCAGTCGATCGAAAGTCATTCTAATTGGACCAATCCCTCCAAAGTCATTCTAGACTTCAAAATGAATCTCCATCGCCCGATTTTATAATCTTAGAATCTCAATCGCCCGATTATCGGCACTTAGATCAAAATCGCCGAGCTTACTTCTATAGGAGTAGAATCGATCGATCACAAGTAATTAAGTCGACCAAATCTCAATTCTGTAGAACTCAAATCGTCCGATTCTCAGTCTTAACAAAAATCATCAAAATTCGCAATACGGACAGAATGCATTAAGTGAACATGCTCATTTATACTCCACTCAAAGCTCTTCAAACTTGACCTTTTTTTTCTTTCTTATTCGAAACTAAAATATTTAATCTCGCAGATATATTTCGCGTTCACGATCATTACCAAACAAACCATGGACGGTCTTGCCATTGGATCTGACAACCGTGCACCACTACTAAGATGGGGAGAGTACGGCATATGGAAGCAACGATTCATCAACTTCATAGAAATCAAGGATGCAGACCTCGCAAACGACATGCTTTCCTCCATTTTTGGAGGACCTGCTCAATTCTGGACCATCATCCCTGCTCAACCTGATGCAGTTCCTGCAACCAGATAGGAGAACTCGTAAGGACCCTAGTCGATACAATGATGCTGAGAGAGCACGAGCCAGAGCGAACAAGCTTGCCCGACACAACGTACTTCAGGCACTACCAAATGATGTCTACAAGCAAGTCGATGCAATGGTCACTGCAAAGGAAATCTGGGATGAAGTATGCGCGATGATGGTTGGGACAGCAGTTAGCAATCTGTCTAAGAAGTCCAGCATCCTCACGGCCTATGACTCCTTCAAAGCTAAGGAGGGAGAAGAACTTCGAGATGTCTACCTTCGCTTCATGACCATCATCAACGAGATGAGAAAATCAACATCCAACGGTCCAATCTCGAACACAACATCAAGTTCCTTTCCACACTTCAGCCTGAGTGGGGACGGATTGCAGTTCTGGTTAAACAACGAACAAAGATCTGGATGCCATGATATTCACTCCCTACACGATAACCTCTCATAATACTCCCAGTATGCCAAAGAAATCAAGAACGAAGGAAAAACAAATGTCGACATGGAACCAATTGCACTTGTGACCTCTAAGACAAGCAACAGGAGCTTGAGAACTTCTAAAGCAAAGCAGGTCGTACAATCTGACACTTCTGACAACGCCGAATCTGACCAAGAAGCTGAGGACGAACTCGAATCAATCAGAAAGAAACTGGCTATGATATCAGAAACGGTCAATAAGATGAGCGCCAAGAAATCATCTTCTTCCTCCAACAAACAACGAACCTCGAGCGGGAAACAGAAGTTCGTTGCCCCTGAAGAGGCTAAAACTAAGAAATCTAAAGTATTGAAGAAGTGCTTCAACTGTGGCAAGCCGGGTCACTTCGCTTCTGACTGCTTCAGACCCAAAATGAAAAATACTGAATACTACAAGAAAAAATTTCAGCTCTCACAGCGCAAGGAGGCGGGAATTGACCTGGTAGCTGAGGAAGAAGAATGGCTGGAGGACACATCTGACATAAGAGGAAGGTGAGATGGCTTTCATGGTGAAAAGCACTGATGATGATTCAGACGAGGATGAGCCAGCCATAGGGTTCAGACAGGACGAATGTCTCTTCATCCAACCTGGAGGTATACACTCCATCCCTAAATGATTTCGTTAAACTTGAACGTAGGATAGCCGAACTCTCCATGCATCGTAAAGACTACTCATAACTCCAAAGCAATTTTGACAAAAATTATGCCTTATTAAACAAACAACAGGAAGAGATAGTCATTCTAAATAAATCCTTGACCTTGTCTGAAACTAAAGCAAAGACTTTAGATGATCTTATAGAAAACAAGGAAAAGCAAATTAGCAATATGAGTAGAAGCTTGAAAGACAGCGAAGATGAACGAGCAAATGTATTGTCTGAATATGAACCAATCAAGAACGAACGTGTTCGTCTATACAAGAAAGTCAAGGAGTTAGAGGACATTATCACCAAAAGAGGTCAATCTGAACAAACCATCTTTCTTAACCAACCTAAAGATGTAGAACTCTATGATCCCCGCGAAGGGTTGGGATTTGAACCCACCACTAACCCAGAAACAGATAAAGTACTCTCTCTGTACAACATTAAACGTTTTGGGTTAAGCATTGAACAACTAAGGCCCTTCGTAGGATCAAGTGAGGTGACTGAATCTGAAGAACAGAAACGAAGGAATAAAGAATGGGCTCAAATCGTGTGTGACTACACAGAACTCAATAATAGCTACAAAACTAGATGGATAACGCTCTCTGACGATTACATGTCACCATTTGGACCCGAAATTCAGGAAGGCATTGACGAACAGGCTAAACCTATTTATTCATCTATCTATGTTCCTGAGATTATACGCAAAATAGGTGCCTTGCAGCCTCTCTAGAATCAGAAAAGAAAGCCCACGAAGAAGAGAGATTTACTCTGTTGACCAAAATTTATACGCTTGAAAACTTTCCTAACGCTTACAAACCCTCCACCTCCCGTCCTGTTCCAGAATCCTCTACATATAAATGCAAGCAAACTACAAGGAAAATTCCTTTATCTCACACTAACTTTGTATCACATACCCATAGACAAAGGCCTGAGACCAGAGCAAGCGAAGAAGATTCGATCTGGCGCAGCAAAGAAGACATCAGTCCCTGATAAGAAGAAGAGACTAGTCTCAAACCTTTCTTCTCATGTTTCGAAATCTTTTGCATTTCCAAAAGTGACTTCTTGTAATGTCGCAGAACGTGTTTCGTTATTTTATGCCCTAAAATCAAAATATTGTCATGTAAAACAATGATCTATTTTCTCATCCTCAAGACAGTCATTTCAGCAAAAACACTTCCACGTCAAATAGCACTCGTTCTAAGGGCATATCTCCCACGCTGTCCAATCGTACTGTCAAATCTAAGATAAAAAAAACACACCACATCCAAGACCAAGCCAAACAAGAAACTAAGTCAAAAACAAATTTGGATTCCGAAATCCCAACTGCATCCCATAGGAAATCGTCAGGCATGGATTCTTAAACCAATTATCCAACAATCCAGCAAAGAAATCAATCTAGCAACAAGCACTTTAGCTTCTACGTCTGCTATCAACGAAGGGCCATCTATAAATGGTTACCTAAGCTCACTTGATTTCTCTTTTGCAGGTCCGTCATGTGTGGTACTTAGATTTAGGTTGCTCCTCACACATGACTGGAAACAAAGAGCTGTGGAGCAACCTCAATGAGGGATTTGTAGTAAAGGTCTACTTCGAAAACGGTCAATCTGCATCCATGTTGGGTACGGGTGATCTCATCCATGACAGGCTGACCATCAAAGGGGTGTCCTACGTCGAAGGATTGAACTACAATTTATTCAGCATTGGACGTTTCTGTGATAAAGGCTACAAGGTGAACTTCGAGACCAACAAATGTAGTGTCACAGATAACAATGGAAGAGAGCTACTAACTGGCCAACAGGAAGACAAATCTCTACTCCATTGACCTCAAAACAGTCCGACCGACGTGCCCTCATCTCCCGTGCCTCTCTACATCAGAACGATCTCTGGCATCAGCGATTTTCCCATCTCAACTTCAAAGACCTTAACAAATTGTGATCAGAAAACTTGGTCAAAGGACTTCCCTCGTTCAGATGTCACAAAGAGCATCTCCGTTTGGCGTGTGAAATGGGAAAGATAAGGAAAGCATCTCATCGGACCAAACACACATGCCTCGACCTCCAAACCTCTCGAACTCATTCATATGGATCTGTGTGGACCTATGAACACTCAGACCATCAATGGGCGAAGATATGTGTTGGTCATTGTGGATGATTTCTCGTGCTACACATGGACCAAATTTCTCAGAACCAAGGACGAAACTCCAGGACTAATCATTGAGTTTATCAAAACCGCACAAAACCTCTACGAACTAAGTGTACAAATCATCAGAACTGATGGACAGAATTCAAGAACAAAAAACTCAGTGACTTCTAAGCATCACTTGGAATCACCCAACAATTCGCAGCGGCAAAAACACCTCAACAAAACGGTGTGGTTGAGAGCAAGAACATAACCTTAGTTGAAGCAACTGGTACACTCCTTATTCACTCCGGACTACCTCACGTCTTGTGGGCCGAAGCAATGAACACAGCCTGCTTCACTCAAAATCATGGCTCCCTTCACAAGAGGTTCAATAGGACTCCCTATGAGTTCATAAATCGCAGAGTGCCGGATGTTTCTTTACTGAGAGTCTTTGAATGCAAGTACTATGTAGCAAACGATCGTGATGATCGAGGCAAACTCGACCCAGAAGCATTTGAGGGGATACTAGTGGGATACTCGACAACATGAAAAGCCTATCGAGTATACCTCAAGGAGAAAAGATCTGTTACGGAAAGTATTAACGTAACGTTTGATGAAGTAGATCGAGTAGCTTCTGCACAAATCAGTCCACTCGGACTTCTAAGAGAGTTGACAAAGGATCAACCAAGTACCTCCTCCGTGGGTGAACCTTCAAAATCTAATACCTTGAGCGACATGGAACTTGATCTCTTATTCGAGGATCTCTTCTCTAGGCCATCACCACCCACTGCTCCAACAACTTATGCAGCGCCAGGAAATAATGATTCTGCAGAGACTAGCAATGACAATTCCCCTCTTACGATGGAAAATCTTCACCTTGATGACGACAGTGAACTCCCAACTGATACTGAGATAATCTCCAGCTCAGCCGCTGAAACACCTCAGCCCTCTGATTCAATAATAGAAATTATTCAGGAGAGTCAGTAATACCTCAACCTGGAGAAGAAACGAAATATCAGGCTGATCAGAGTGAAGAAGCAATACACGACACAAATGCAATCATCACAACCTAGTACAAGAAAGTGGACCCGAGCGCACCCAAACTCACAAATAATTGGGGACCCTTCCACTGGTGTAACAACTCGAGCATCAACTATAAATGAAAGCCTCTATTCCTGCTTTCTCAGTCAAAAGGAGCCCAGCAAAGTAGCTGAAGCACTCGCCCACCCAGATTAGATAATCGCAATGTAGGAGGAAATCAATTAGTTTGAGAGGTTGAAAGTTTGGAATCTAGTACCTAGACCGGCTGGGAAAACTGTCATAGGGACTAAATGTGTGTTTAAGAACAAAAAGGACGAGCAAGGAGTTGTTATCCGAAATAAAGCAAGACTGGTTGCAAAAGGATGCAATCAACAGGAAGGAATCGACTATGACGAGACATATGCTCCAGTCGCAAGAATTGAAGCCATCAGGATTTTCTTAGCTTTTGCTGCACACAAGAACTTCACAGTCTACCAGATGGATGTCAAAACTGCATTCTCAATGGAATACTGAAGGAAGAAGTTTATGTATCTCAGCCGGAAGGTTTTGTAAGCGAACAACTCCCAGACCACGTCTACAGACTCGATAAAGCTATCTATGGACTTAAACAAGCTCCCAGAGACTGGTACGAGGCCCTCTCGGACTTTGTCACCTCCTCCGGCTTCACAAAAGGAAAGATCGCCACGACTCTCTTTATCAAGAAGGATGGCTCAGACATTATGTTGGTACAAATTTACGTCGACGACATCATCTTCGGGTCGACGGACTCAAGAATGTGCAGGAACTTTGGAGATCTAGTGAAGCAGAAATTTGAAATGAGTATGATGGGCGAACTAAGCTTCTTCTTAGGCCTTCAGGTTAAGCAGCTTCACGATGAAATCTTCATCAGTCAATCCAAGTACATTCACGACATACTCAAGAAGTACAACCTGGACAACTCAAATGCTGCCATCACTCCCATGTCTACCTCATGCAAACTTGATACAGATTCATCAGGAAAATCTGTTAACCAGATGATCTATTGAGGCATGATAGGATCCTTGCTTTATCTTACGTCCAGTCGGCCTAACATCGTGTTCGCCACGTGTCTCTGTGCTCGCTTTCAAGCTGATCCAAAGGAGTCTCACATGCTCGTTGTCAAGAGAATTTTCAAATACCTCAAGGGAACTCCAAATCTAGGTCTATGGTACCCAATGGAGTCAAGTTTCGAACTCGTAAGATACACCGACGCCGACTACGCGGGATGCAAGCTGGACAGAAATAGCACTTCTGGAGCCGCTCAATTTCTCGGGGGTAAACTCGTAAGCTGGTCGTCTCGAAAAGAAAATTGTGTCTCAACCTCGACAGCAGAGGCAGAATACGTCGCTGCTGCGAGTTGTTGTTCACAAATTTTGTGGATGAGAACCCAGCTGCGAGATTTTGGCATAACGTTAAATCGTATTCCAATTTTTAGTGACTCAAAAAGTGCTATAGCTATAACAAGTAATCCAATACATCACTCGCGCACAAAACATATAGACAATAGATATCACTTCATCAAGGAACATGTAGAGCAAGGTACAATCGAAATGCATTTTGTTCACACAGACCTTCGACTTGCTGACTTATTCACTAAGGCATTGGATGAAAAGCGATTCCAATTCTTGGTATCTAAGTTAGGCATGTTGAACCGTAAGACATGATCGATTGTCCCTACATGAACCTGATATTGTGTAAATAGGTCACTGATTATTTTTCTCTATATGTTTTCATATGCATGTTGAAAATCCTACCATCGTATCTAGGGGGAGTCTCATAAAAATTTATGCACGGATCTACAGGGAGTCTTGGAAAATTATGCACTAATCTAGGGGGAGTCATTGAACAGTTTGCACAAATTAAGGGGGAGTTTTTATGATCATCAAATTTATTTTAAAGTCGACTTATGGGGTAAACTTATGAGATAATCATTTCTATAACCTTCAGACAAAATTTTTCTCGGTGAAATTCAAAATTTGATCATAACTGGAATATACAAAATATTTAAAATCTTTTCTCGGCGAAACTGACTATCGCCCGAAACTCAGCTCAAATTCGATCGAAACTGAACATTCAAGTATTTCAAATCTTTTCTCGGCGAAACTACGTATCGCCCGAAACTCCTTTAAATTGAATTGACAATCGCCCGAAACATGTTTTGATTGAAACTGAAAATTTTCTTAAATCTTTTTATAATTTTCTCGGCAAAACTGACTATCGCCCGAAACACATTTCGATCGAAACTGAAAATTTTCTTAAATCCCTTTATAATGTTACACGGCGAAACAGAGCATCGCCCGAAACTAAATCAAATCGATCGAAAGTAAAAATTAATCCCTTTGTAATTTTTCTCGGCGAAACTGAGGTTCGCACGAATCAGATTCGATCGGAACTCTACTTATACATATAGCGTTTCGCCCGAAACACAGTCTTTCTTCATCGTTTCCCAAATTCACTTTCAAGCTCTTCTGCAATCGCACATGAATCTCATCACCATCACTCACGAACTCTGTTTTTTCGATTATTGCAGCTCCAAATCACTAGTGGTAAGGAAAAACATACAATCTGCAGTTTTTAACTGATATTATTCTCGATTTTTGCAGGATTCGCAGATTAGGGTTTGAGTGATTTTGAATCGCGCGATTCTAGCACATTCACCCAAAACTGCCTTTTTAATTATTAAATGAGTTAAACCGTACTATTCTGCAGTTTTGATCGAAACCGAAGTATAAAGAACCTTAATTTGAATCGCACGATTGATTACATTCGCCTGAAACTCACCACTTATTCAATTTCGAATTACAATCGATCGAAACTGTCCTTTTATTTTGAACATGATTTTAAACTCGAGCGATTCATGACTTTCGTTCGAAAGTGTGATATTAATTACAAATTGAATCTTGGCCGAAACTGATTTACACTATCGCTGATTAATTGAGTCAATATCAACTTCTTACTCTTTTACTCTTGGCCGATCTTTACTCAATTTCATCAAATTTTTCTAAGTCCTAAAGTTACACAAAACTTAACGTTGCGACACATCCTACAATTATCTTCTCAGAGTTTTTTTTAATGGTTGGTTCCTACTAATCTTTTAATCTTATCTTACAGATCTATTAAAATGGTGCCACTGACGAGATTTTAGCTTCAAAGGACTGGGCACAGAGAACACCCAACAATCTACTCCTAGACTTTACCAACATCTCGTGCCCAGATCCTATCATCGTCAAAATCCTAGCAAACCACCCCCTAAAAACAGCCCTAAAATCACCAAATGTGTCCCTGAAGTCAACGTCCAACAATTCTGGTCCACCCTTCAGAACCCAACAAATAACCCAAAAACAACCAGTCTTTTCCGCTAAAATCAACAACACCATATTTCTCTTTACCCCAACCATTCTTCGCTCCATACTAAGCCTACCACACTCACTACTACATGATCCCCATCCATCTAACAATGACCTAATCAGGGACTTCCTATTCATGGGCCACAAACCTAACGCCCAAAACACCATTCACCTTCCTGATTTCAATGCAAAAGACATCCCTGGACCATGGCGGACCCTGTTTCTGATAATCAACAAGTGCCTATCTCCAAAGCACTCAGGGTCCGACAAGTGCAACCGCTACATCATGCTCATTTTTCACGGGATCGTCTTCAACAAGAATCTGGACGGACATTATTGACTAACTGAGAAGACGAGGCCTCGGATCCCGGATACTTCCATATTTACGGTAGCTCCCTGTCATCGTCCAACATTTCGCGGATCTTCATCCCGAAATAGAGCACCAACCACGGACCGAAGGGTATCAAGCTCCAAAACTCACCAGGATCCAGTCGACGAAGACCAAGTTCGATCAGGAGGCCATGATAATACCAGACTACCTTATTCGACTCCTCGATCAAACCGAACCGGAGCTACGAAGATATCTACACGCAAATAACCTTGACGATGTTCCCATGGTTCAGCCCGTCCCAGCTGAACCTAACCCAGGGACAAGCCAACCCCCACTGCGAAATCTAGGTCTAGGAAGCTCCCCATCCCCTAAAACAAAGCAAAAGAGAAAGTCAAAAGGGGATGAAGGAAGCAGTAAACAGGAACGGCGTACAAAACAGAAACACGACCAAACCCCTCAGTCCACTAGTCCACAAATAAGCCGGACCGAGCCAATAGGTGCATATGACGACTTTGTCTTCCCCAGAGTAGAAGTCGCGACATCAGGTCCAATCGCGCAAACTACCCTTCCCAGCCACTCAATCATCTCCCAACAGATGGTTGTTTCAGATACTCACGAGGTGCCACGTCATTCATCACCACCTCGCTCGAAGGGGGTTGAGGTATCAAGCAGTCCTCAGCCTCAGACTACAAAATTTCCTTGATCACAACTAGTCTAGTGCCCTCACCATCCAAAATTTTTCCATTTTCTAGGACACTTACTCTAGTTCTGCACCTCTAGATCTTAGTGATCTAGACCGAACGCTCCACAATGTCTCCGTACTAGTGTCTAGTACGGAACAGAGCGGAAGACCCAACGTAGTCAACATCACTGCAGCTACGACTTTCGGCCATTAATCTGAGCCTGTCTCAGCACCAATGTCAACGATGAGCCTAAATGGCCTCGGTTCTTTCAGTCCTGTGCAACAGGCGGCACATCAGTATCTTCTACTGATGTTGTGATGACGGCTCGTCTTCGTGACTCAGTCAGGTTATTTTCCCAGTTCGTGACCGAGGTCAGGCTAAATGATCGACTCACTTAGTTCAAAAAAGATCTCGAGAACACCATGATGACCCAAGTGTACAGCGTAATTGGGACCTCCTCTCGAGACAAAGGCAAAACCCCCGTCGCCGAAGAACCATCTCATACCGATCCTTCCCCTGATTCCGAGGAAGGACCGTGGAATGTTCCAATCCCGGAACTCATCGACGTTCTGCTGGCCAGACACCGCACTGCACCAAAGCTCACCGACTATGAAGCGGAGGTTTTGAGACGTCTTGAAGTTCCGTTCACATGTCGAGGCGAGTCCGGGGGATCAAATCAACCACGTGACGACCCAGGAAGTGGGGGCCGTCCCGAGGGGGAGAAGACACAGCTCAAAGGGCCTCAGCCTCCTCAGTCGCAACCACCCATCACCAAAACACCCACTCGAACCAGAACATCTACCCGAACTACTACCAAGACAACCCGACTGACCTCCTCACTGCCTAGTCCTACAAATCAAAAAACCTTCTCCGATCCACCATTCTCACCTACTACATCCCTTCAGCCAAATGAACCAATCATATCTCTCGAAACACTTTACAACCCACACACATCCGTAGAAAAGTATATCTTCAGCGACGACTGGTTAACAAATCCGATGCATCCAGCCTTGGCCAAGGGCTTACTGGACAATGCCAGATACTTCTTGATGAAGGCAAATGTAGCCTGGCCCTTATCGACGATGATGAACTCGAGGAAGGTGAAGACAACGAAACAGACAATCCAGAACTTCTCAAGCTTCTCAAACACGTCGTCGTCAATGAGGAGTGCCCTCCCTCGAAGTCGAAGATAGGAGAAGAACAGAAGCCACCGTGGGAAAATGTCAAAGTGATTGCTCCATATGAAGAAGAGATATGGAGAAGAATCTGGAGGAAGGAAGACAGGATCAAGAAGTTAGACGAGCTTGGAGGCCTAACTCATCTCCCAAGACCAACCGTTGTACGATACCTGCTCTCTCTTTGTAGAGGGCATGTGTGGAGAGGAACAGATAGTAATGTTGACACTCTTAGAAGAGAAGAGAAGGAAAAAGCCAGAATCGGCAAAGTCTTGGGAGTACGGCGGGGTCGTCTTGACTTCTATGAATATCCTATCTACAAAGTGCAGCGAGAAGATGGAACGGTCGAGGAACTGACTGAAGGCGATCTCTCCTACATTAGAGGTGAAGACATTGATCAGATACTGGGAAGCTTCAGATTTCTTGGAACACTTCAGAATCCAGACTTAAAAGTGGGTTACGTCACTCTTAAGCGATTCATGATGCGCCAAATCAAGTTTAATTCGACTCACGATCTTCAAATGGCGGTAGAAAGCAACATGAAAAGGGTGAATCTCACAAAGCCATCCTTCGATGTCCCTGCCCAAGTTTTGGTGAAGGCCGCATAATCAATGAAGACAACGATCCATCAGTGGTCTACATCAACTACAAGGGAGAAAAGAGGCTGATGAAAACATCCGAGATTGCCGAATTCAGCGATGGTATGCTGCTGATTATTCGGAGCAAACTCGGAAGGATTCTGGAGCAGCTAAGGTTCGAAGAAGCAGAGTCCAGGAGAAGTACGAGAAGATGATCAACATCATCTCAGATCGAATATCATTACAAAGAACGATACGATCATACGAGTTCAGACTTGGACTCAGGAAATCGGTCTATGCTGTGGAGAACCCAAGAAGAAGAAGACACCAAGGACACCAAAGCGAAAAGGATGCTAAGGGGGAGATTGTTAGGAATATTTTGTAGCATCCTTTAATTTACGTAATCTTGGGTTTATATGTGTTTATTTAATGGGTTGTTGTAGTTTGGGGTGACATATGATATTTAGTAAGAGTTTTGTATTGGGCTTTAATATACCAAATACTTGTGGTATATAAAGCCCCGCTTACCCTAATTAGGGTTTTATCAAAAGAATTCTAAAGGTAAGCCACCTAGTACTTTTCCATAAAAATACACACACTAAATGCACTCAAGGTGTTCTTCATGTTTTACACATTAAGACCTTTCTTTTGATCCTTGTTTGGTAATAAAAGGGCCAACACCTATCATCCCCAAACTGGCGGACAATCAGAACGTACAATTCAGACATTGGAAGATATGTTAAGGGCATGCGTACTCGGTTTTAATGGGAATTGGAGCCGATATCTTCCATTGATTGAATTATTGTTAGGAATATGCCTTCGAATGCTATACGAGGATTAGATTGTATAGGGCATTAGCTTATTTATCATTCGACCTTTTATGTAATAAGACATTTTTTATGTGTTTATTGAAAGGCGTTGTTCGTTTATTGGATATAAGAGTACTTTACTAAGCATCCGGTAAAGCAATAAATGAACAAAACCGAATGTATCAAGTTGAGTCACTGTTCTCGATGGGTACGAGAGAGGAAGGCACCAGTGGACTCTTAACCTCGAGCATTAAAAGTCTGTAAGCCTTAGGCCCCAGGTGGGTGCTGGATAACCGATTATGGCTTATTTGTCGATGACCAATCGAGTACCGATATCCCGCTTGGAAGTGGAGGTCATGACTTGTGATGCGAGTCGAATCAAGGGATTGAATCGTTTCATGGACACTGACCCACCAGTCGTACGGTCGAACATGGCTTATTACTCAAGGAGTGTCAATGATCGACGACGACACTATAGTAGTCTACGTGAACCTTAGACCGAAAGGGGCTTTGACGTAGTTGATTTTGAAGTCTCGACTGTAACTGGTTCCCTTCGACCCAATTTGCTGTTGCAGGGGTCAGCGGGCCAGATGTTGTCTTGATGACGATTTGTGATTGGCGGGTTTAGACCGCCGAGTACGGATTCGCAGTCTGGCATGTAATCGAGATAAGTGTCCTATGAGGAAGGCGACGGGAAATTACAAAATCCTTGGCCAAGGTATTGAACTAACTCATGTTAGACATGGAGGGTAGTTTGGTAATTTGCCTCGTCCCCGTTTTATCATAGAATCGAGTATAGTGAGTTTGACATAGACCATGGCTCACACTCGATTGGAACACAGCTGAAGGGTTATACGTAGTACTATAATCTATAGTAAGGTTTTCGAATAAAGATTGGGTCAAAATTCGCACTCGAATCGGGTTACGGTCCGGTAGTGCGGGATTGGCTAGGTAACTGCCGGACTCTTGGATTCCTCCCTTGTCGATTGAGTGGAACCTAGAGAGTCTGGCTTAAAAAGGATCATCAACGTGTACTGATAAGGAGAGAAAGTGTTTTGGGCCTTAACGGGCCTTGGGCCGTTGGGCCACGCCTTAGTGGGCCTCGTGCCATTTAATGGACCGAAGTCGGACTTCGTATGAGACTAACTTTGAGACTTGGGCTTGGCCAAGTGCTTAAAAGGCTTGTGGGTAAAATTGGAACTTGACCCTAAGCTGATTTTCGAATTATGCCTTGGGAATTAATTTCGAAAAATTAAATATAAATATGGAAATAATGTATTTGGAATATTATTTATTTTAAGGTGAAAATTTCGAAATTAATCTTGGATAAGTTTCGAATTTTATACCATATTTAAATATACTTTGTTTGACTTAATATTTTAAGTTAGTTGTCTAATTATGGTAAGTATCCTTATATGAATTTTGAATTAAATAAGGGAGAGAAAGATATGGCAAAATATCTCCACTTAAGGAGCAAAATCAAAACCATATCATTGAGATATCTTAGGGATTTCCAAATATATCATAGTATAAATAGGGCAGCCCTATTTCGTAATTAGTGGTGAAAATTTCGCCATAACAAGGCACAAAACACACACCGAACGCATACACTCTTCTCTCACGCGACGGCTCGGTTTTCTCTAGCCATCTTTAGAGAACTAATTATGTGCTACACTGCGAAGTCGGCATGTCGATCTAGTGCCATCCACCATCATCGACAAAGTCTTGAAGAAAAGGACGAGGAGCTGCCACTCGCTTCAACTGGTAATTCTCTACAGGTTTGACCCGTCCTATTACATGTCCATGTGTTACTATTCTGATCCGAGCAACGAGCGCAATAAGGGAACCCGGAAAATTTTTGTTCCGCACCATACCTGGGGACGTGGCGTCTCCGGTAGACACCGGGTATCCCAACAGTGGTATCAGAGCGGACGCTCCTGATCAGAATCATAACGTGTTTAAATTGAAACGAGGCGCGTGGGAGACAATCGAAAAGTCGACATGGTTCGACCGTCGTTGGGCTGCCGATGCATCGTCTGCCAACCCACGACCACCAAGTCGTGCGGTCCAGACAGCGTTGCGCGTGGGCTGCGTGCGCCGTAATAACGGTACAGCCGCGGGATCGGGCTGCTTTGAGCAGGCCCGATCAGCCTCGAACCTTGGGTCTGACGCCAGCCATGGTGGCTTAGGCGCCATCCCCGGGCAGCGCCGCCGCAAGGTGCGGCGGCTCGGCTAAGATCGTCCGCGGCTTTGGCCGTGTACTGCAATGGCGAGCACGGTGCACGCTGCGCAAGACAGCCGCAGCGACTCCGGCTCGGCCGGAACGCTGCGGCGACGATCTCTCTCGGTAAGGCAGTGACTCGGCACGAAGGGGCTAAGGCGACGAGGGAGTCGCGGCACTATTCTGTCGCCAGCTGAACACACACACGTTGCGCGGCGGGGCGTCGCCGGCGGTGGCGGCACAGGCTCCAGCCGGGACTCCACGCTGACGACCTTCTCCGCCATGGCTCTCCGGTGTTTTTTGACGGCTGAGCGATTTGAGTCGCGGCAGCTATGTTAGGGCTTCATGCTCAAAGCCTTAACGGCCCTTTTAATGGGTTTGGCCCGTCTAAGGCCCAATTTTCGTTTCTTTTTAAAATCATGTAATTGTCAACGTGCTCGTTATGAATGTGATTTAAGGCGCACTTGCGGGTTTAGGAATTTGGTTTCCGGGTCATTTGTTAAGGGTCACGTCCCCCCGGGTTGTATTTGTTTTATACGGGTTGTTCGGGACTTATGATTCCCTCCGTGTTGTAATTTACCGTTTTATTAGATTAGACTTGAATACGAAGACGATGTCCCATTTGATGGAAGGTAACCACCCGACGGTGACAAGGTGGTGGGCGTTCGGTGACTTTGAGGCCGTTCAAGTGACGAAAGACGTTTGACGACTTCAAAACCCATGCGACGACCCGAGGTCTTTAAGGACGCATGTATAGGGATAGGCTAGAAACAACCTGTTTGTGTTGTCTTGTAGTTCATTTTCCTAGGGTCAATTTACTACCTACGTGCGTGTTGGTTTTTGAAGTGATATGCATGTTTTATGTGCTCTTATGTGAGATGGTTTATTCTCCCGTTTGACAAATACTAAGTGGGTAAAGGAATTAGATTCATGTCTTCTATCATGCTCGAGATGTCTAGCATTGGGGAGTTTTGCAATTTGTTCCGAGTAAGTTGGCGTCGTATATCCCGCCCCAGTGTTACCATCTCGGGTCCGTCTTGGACGCCGCTCGTCATACCAGTCCGCCCCCACGAAGCGTATGGCAGCAAAGGGCAGTACATTCTGTGCGATTTGAGCATAAGTTGATAGGTCACACTTAGGCAGTTAAACCCAATAAGCGGGGTTTGCCGTGAGGGTCAATGACAGAGACTAAGATAGTTGAAACTCTTATTGGATAAGTTCGCGTTCGACGTGACTTCGATAAGATTAGATGAGCCAAATATTGCGTTAAAGGTTTAGGCGAGTCTAGTCGAGTCGGGGACATCAACTCCACTATGAAACTTTCAATGAGGTTTCCGAAACTCTTCTCTGGAGGATAGTTTCTCGAGAAAAATAGTGGGAGTCAAGCGAAACGAAAAGTCCTTGTTTGCGCTTGATGAATGATAAGATAAACCTAATTAGATCTTTATTTTCTATAGATTTACGTTTCTTTCTATTTACTGCGATGACGAACATAATTACTATGCTGCTTGAGAGAAACTGTTTGGTGGGACCAAACTACGTGGACTAGCTCCGTAACCTGAGGATAGTCCTAGGTATGGAGTCGCTGACTTATGTCCTCGATTCCCTCGTATCGCAAATCCCAGGGACTGATGCGAGTGACGAAGACCGTGCTGCGTATGCCAAATGGCAGATAGATGAGCCAAAGGTCAAGGGCTATATACTTCTTTCCATGAGCAATGAGTTGAAGCACACTCACTCGAAAATGGAAGTGGGCGCCATTTTGCTTCATTTGAAGGAGCTTTTTGGCGAGCATTCTAGGAGTGCTCGCTATTCCCTGACGGAGCAACTATTTCATTGCAAAATGGCTGAGGGTAGTGACGTCGGAGCGCACGTGCTCAAGATGATCGATTGGATCGAAAGACTCGAGGCACTGGACTTTATCATGGATAACGAACTCCAGAACGATCTCATACTTCAGTCGCTCCCACATTCCTTCAATTGGTTCATCGTGAACTTTAATCTGAACAATGTCGAGATGACATTGACTAGGTTAATGAACCAGTTGTCGGCAGGGCAGGCTCAGATGAAGAAGGTGAAAGGAAAGGAAGTTGTTCTTGTTGCTAATGCTAAGACTCGAAGGTCGAGTACAAAGAAAAAGTCGGACAAGCCCACTAAGCGCAAAGGACGAATTTCGAAAGGCAAGGCCAAGAAGAACGTGTTCGAAGGCGCCAAGCCGACGGACAAGTGGCTTCACTGCAATGAGCTTGGCCATTGGAAGCGCGATTGCCTGAAGCTAGCTACCTCAGGTAAAGAACTTTATGTTTTGGAAACAAATTGTTCTATGACAGTATATTCCGCTTCATGGATCTTAGACTCGGGAGCTAGTGTTCACATATGCATTTCGAACCAGGGTCTGGAACGAAGTAGGAAGCTGGCGGATCGAGAGATCATGATCAACGTAGGAAGCGGACATAGTGTATCGACGACCCACATTGGATCAAGAACTCTCGTTTTATCTACTAGACATAGTTTACTGCTTTCCGATTGTTTGGTTTTGCCCAAGGGGCTTTAGAATATTGTTTCTATTCCCGTTTTGAGCGGAAACGGTCATGAGTTCCGTTTTAGTAATAATATATGCAATATTTATTTTGGAAATAATTGCGTCGGAAGTGCAAGTTTACTGAATGGGTTGTATTACCTAAATATGGAAGATAAAATAAAAACTGTGAATATAGTCACCAACAAACAAAAATTGGAGTCGAACTCGAGACTGCTGTGGCATCTTTGACTCGGTCACGCTGGAGAACAGAAGATTCCTGAGTTGGAGAAAACCGGCGTTATAAAGCCGCTTGGGTCTGATCCCTATCCAACTTGTGAATCTTGTATCCTTGGAAAGATGATCAAGTCGCCCTTCACAGGGACTTTTACGAGAGCCGCAGAACATCTCGGTTTGATCCACACGAATGTTTGCGGACCGTTCGGGGTAGCGGCTCGCAATAACTTCCATTATTTCGTTACCTTCACTGATGATCACTCTCGCTTTGGCAAGGTGTACCTCATGAAGAATAAGTCTGATAATTTTGAATGGTTCAAAGAGTACAAGGCTTTGGTGGAAAATCAGACTGGAAAGACCATTAAAGCCGTTCGATCAAAGCGAGGCGGTGAGTACATGAGCCTCGAGTTTGACGAGTTCTTGAAAGAGAACGGGATAATTTCACAGATGACACCGCCCGAAACACCGCAGTTGAACGTTGTGTCTGAACGCAGAAATCGAACTCTGTTGGATAAGGTTTGATCTATGCTAAGCTATACAGACCTGCCCATATCGTGGGGTCATGCCCTGTTGACAGCGGGACACATTCTGAATAGATGTCCTACAAAGTCTGTCGATCGTATTTCGTATCAGATATGGACAGGACGAAAACCGAGCTTGAATCACATTAGAATTTCGGATTGCCCCGCGTTTGTGAAAAACCTCAAGACAGATAAACTGGAATCGAAGGCTGTGAAAGGACTTTTGTCGGGTATCCTGGGGATTCCATGGGATACCAGTTTTACTTCCACGACGATCAGAGAGTCGTTGTAGCCCTTCAGGCTCACTTTCTCGAAGAAGATTTCGTTCGAGAAGGCGGAGCGGGTCGCGAAGTAACTCTTGGAGAGTATTCAGAAGCGCTTTCACAAACTCCAGTGTCGGGTGACACCGTAGAGCAGTCCGAGGCGCAACCTGACTTGCACAGGTCGGGTAGAGTATCTCGCCAGCCGGAGAGATACGGGATGGTCCACATCGTGCACGAGGTTGCTGCGATGGAAGGGCACGTCGGAGACGATCCCATTACCTCTGACCAGGCAATCAGGGATAATGATTCGGAGAAATGGCTTATAGCTATGCAAGCCGAAATGGATTCTATGCACGAAAACCAAGTCTGGACTCTAGTAGACCTTCTAGATGGTTTTAGACCCATTGGGTGTAAATGGATCTACAAGAGAAAGATAGGATCTGACGGATTGGTTAATACATACAAAGCTAGCCTTGTGGCAAAAGGGTACAGTCAAAAAGAGGGCATTGACTATGAGGAGATCTTTTCGCCTGTTGCTATGATGAAGTCCATTCGAACATTGCTTGCGATAGCTGCGCACTATGACTATGAGATATGGCAGATGGATGTGAAAACTGCATTCCTAAATGGATACCTCAAAAAGGATATATGGAGCAGCCCAAGGGTTTTACATCTCAAGCAGATGCTCATTAGGTGTGCAAACTGAACAAGTCCATTTATGTACTGAAACAAGCCTCCAGAAGCTGGAATCTTCGGTTCGATGAAGTGTCAAGGGCCATGGATTCTTAAAGAACGAAGACGAACCTTGCGTCTACAGGAAAAGCAGTGGGAGCAAAATATCTTTCCTCTTATTGTACGTGGACGACATCCTTTTGATAGGAAATGATATTAGAATGCTCTCGATGGTGAAAGCGTGGCTTTCGATCGAATTCTCCATGAAAGACTTGGGAGAAGCTTCCTACATCTTGGGGATTCGCCTTTATAGAGATCGAGTAAATCGTATGTTAGGACTCTCCCAGGCCCTTTACTTAGAGAAGGTCCTGAAGCGATATAATATGGACAACTCTAAGAAAGGGTTCCTGCCTATGCGGCATGGGATTCACCTTTCCAAGGCTATGAGCCCTCAAAGTGAGTTGGACCGGAAAGAGATGAATGGAATCCCCTATGCATCCGCAGTGGGTAGCTTGATGTGCGCAATGCTTTGCACACACCTGACTTGGCGTACGCTGTTAGTGTAGTCAGTCGGTTTCAGGCTGACCCTGGTAAGGAACATTGGACAGCAGTCAAGACTATCCTCAAGTACCTCAGACGGACTAAGGATATGATGCTGGTCTACGGTAATGGAGAATTGGAAGTGGAAGAGAATACGGATTCGGATTTCCAGTCTGACGTTGACGATTGAAAATCCAGTCCAGGATTCGTCTTTACGCTCAACCGTGGAGCAGTGTCTTGGAAAAGTTCCAAACAGAGCACTACTGCAGATTCCACCTGCGAAGAGTATATAGCGGCCTCAGAGGTAGCGAAGGAAGGTGTTTGGATGAGAAAGTTCTTGGAAGAACTTGGTGTCGTTCCTGTAGCAGATAGGCCATTGCCATTGTGGTGCGACAATACTGGCGCTATTGCTCGGGCGAAAGAACAGAGGTCTCACAGCAGGTCCAAACATATAGAAAGATACGTGGATTCGTTGAGAACGGCTACATAGCCGTGCAGAAGATTGCGACCGCGGAAAACGTGGCCGACCCGTTCACCAAGCGTCTATCACAGGCAGTGCTGGCTAGACATCTTGAAAAGATGGGTATTAGATACTGCAGCGCATGGCATTGAGTAAAAGTGGGAGATTGTTAGAAATATGCCCTCGAATGCTATACGAGGATTAGATTGTATAGGGCATTCATTCGACCTTTTATGTAATAAGATATTTTTATGTGTTTGTTGAAAGGCATTTTTCGTTTATTGGATATAAGAGTACTTAGCATCCGTAAAGCAATAAATGAACAATCCAAATGTATCGAGTTGAGTCACTGTTCTCGATGGGAGAGAGAAAGGCACCAGTAGACTCTTAACGTCGAGCATTAAAAGTCCGTAAGCCTTAGGCTCCAGTTGGGTGATGATAACCGATTACGGCTTATTTGTCAATGACCTATCGAGTGCCGATATCCCACTTGGAAGTGGAGGTCATGACTTGTGATGCGAGTCGAATCAAGGAATTGAATCGTTTCATGGACACTGACTCACGGGTCGTACGGTCGAACATGGCTTATTACTCAAGGAGTGTCAATGACCGACGACAACACTATAGTAGTCCACGTAAACCTTAGACCGAAAGGGGCTTTGACGGAGTTGACTTCGAAGTCTCGACTGTCACTGGTTCCCCTCGACCCGATTTGCTATTGCATGGGTCAGCGTGCCAGATGCGGTCTTGATGACGATATGTGATTGCCGAGTTTAGACCGTCGAGTACGGATTTGCAGTCTGGAAAGTAATCGAGATAAGTGTCCTATGAGAAAGGCGAAAATTACGAAATGCTTTGCCAAGGTATTGAACTAACTCATGTTAGACATGGAGGGTAGTTTGGTAATTTGCCTCGTCCCCGTTTTATCATAGATCGAGTATAGTGAGTTTGAGATAGACCATGGCTCTCACTCAATTGGGACACAACTGAAGGGTTTATACGTAGTACTATAATCTAAAGTAAGGTTCTCGAATAAAGATTGGGCCAAAAGTCACACTCGAATCGGGTTACGGTCCGGTAGTGCGGGATTGGCTAGGTAACTGCCGGACTCTCGGATTCCTCCCTTGCCGATTGAGTGGAACCTAGAGGGTCTGGCTTAAAAAGATCATCAACGTGTACTGATAAAGAGAGAAAGTGTTTGGGCCTTAACGGGCCTTGGGCCATTGGGCCGCGCCTTAGTGGGCCTCGGGCCGTTTAATGGACCGAAGTCGGACTTCGTATGAAACTAACTTTGAGACTTGGGCTTGGCCAAGTGCTTAAAGGCTTGAGTGTAAAATTGGAATTTGCCCTAAGCTGATTTTCGAATTATGCCTTGGAAATTAATTTCGAAAATTAGATATAAATATGGAAATAATGTATTTGGAATATTATCTATTTAAGGTGAAAATTTCGAAATTAATCTTGGATTAAGTTTCGAATTTTATGCCATATTTAAATATACTTAGTTTGACTTAGTATTTAAGTAAGTTGTCTAATTATGGTGAGTATCCTTATATGAATTTTGAATTAAATAAGGGAGAGAAAGATATGGCAAAATCTCTCCACTTAAGGTGCAAAATCAAAACCATATCTTTGAGATATCCTAGGGATTTCCAAATATATCATAGTATAGATAGGGCAGCCCTATTTCATAATTTGGTGTGAAAATTTTGTCCAAAACAAAGGCACAAAACACACACCGAACAAAAACACTCTTCTCTCACGCGACGGCTCGGTTCTCTCTAGCCATCTTTAGAGAACTGATTCCGTGGTACATTGTGAGGTCAGCGTGACGATCTAGTGCCATCCACCACCATCGACGAAGTCTTGAAGAAAAGGACGAGGAGCTGTCACTCGCTTCAACGGGTAGTTCTCTACGGGTTTGACCCGCCCTATTGCATGTCTATGTGTAACTATTCTGATCCGAGCAACGAGGGCAATATGGGAACCCGGCAAATTTTTGTTCGGCACCGTACCCGGGGACGTGGCATCTCGGGTAGACACCAGGAAACCCAACAGAATTCTCGTACAACAACAACTATCATGGGACGATAGGAATGGCTCTTTATGAAGCTCTATACGGACACAAATGCAGATCTCCAATTCATTGGGATGAAGTTGGCGAACGGGCAATATAAGGCCCTACTATGGTGTTGGGATACCCGGTGTCTATCGGAGATGCAACGTCCCCGTGTACGGTGCGGAACAAAAATTTTCTGAGTTCCCTTATTGCCCTCGTTGCTCGGACATAATAGTAACACATAGACATGTAATAGGGCGGGTCAAACCCGTAGAGAATTACCAATTGAAGCGGGTGGCAGCTCCTCGTCCTTTTCTTCAAGACTTCGTCGATGGTGGTGGATGGCACTAGATCATCATGCCGACCTCGCATTGTACCACGGAATCAGTTCTCTAAAGATGGCTAGAGAGAATCGAGCCGTCGCGTGAGAGAAGAGTGTGTGCGTCCGGTGTGTGTTTTGTGCCTTGTTATGGACGAAATTTTCACCACTAATTATGAAATAGGGCTGCCCTATTTATACTATGATATATTTGGAAATCCCTAGGATATCTCAAAGATATGGTTTTGATTTTGCTCCTTAAGTGGAAAGATTTTGCCATATCTTTCTCTCCCTTATTTAATTCAAAATTCATATAAGGATACTTACCATAATGAGATACTTAAATACTAAGTCAAACAAAGTATATTTAAATAAATTTCGAAACTTAATCCAGGATTAATTTCGGAATTATCACCTTTAAATAAATAATATTCCAAATACATTATTTCCATATTTATATATAATTTTTCAAAATTAATTCCCAAGGCATAATTCGAAAATCAGCTTAGGGTCAAGTTCCAATTTTACCCTCAAGCCTTTTAAGCATTTGGTCAAGCCCAAGTCCCAAAGTTAGTTTCATACGAAGTCCGACTTCGGTCCATTAAATGGCACGAGGCCCACTACGGCGCGGCCCAACGGCCCAAGGCCCGTTAAGGCCCAAAACACTTTCTCTCCTTATCAGTACACGTTGATGATCCTTTTTAAGCCAGACTCTCTAGGTTCGACTCAATCGGCAAGGAAGGAATCCAGGAGTCCGGCAGTTACCTAGCCAATCCCGCAGTACCGGACCGTAACCCGATTCTAGTGCGAATTTCGACCCAGTCTTTATTCGAGAACCATACTATTGATTATAGTACTACGTATAAACCCTTCAGCTGTGTCTCAATCGAGTGAGAGCCATGGTCTATGTCAAACTCACTACACTCGATTCTATGATAAAACGGGGACGAGGCAAATTACCAAACTACCCTCCATGTCTAACATGAGTTAGTTCAATACCTTGGCCAAAGATTTCATAATTTCCCGTCGCCATCCTCATAGGACACTTATCTTGATTACTTGCGAGACTGCGAATCCGTACTCGGCGGTGTAAGCCCGGCAATCACAAATCATTATCAAGACCGCAACTGGCCCGCTGACCCATGCAACAGCAAATCGGGTCGAGGGGAACCAGTGACAGTCGAGACTTCGAAGCCAACTCCGCCAAAGCCCCTTACGGTCTAAGGTTCACGTAGACTACTATAGTGTTGTCGTCGGTCATTGACACTCCTTGAGTAATAAGTCATGTTGGACCGTACGACCGGTGGTTCAGTGTCCATGAAACGATTCAATCCCTTGATTCGACTTGCATCACAAGTCATGACCTCCACTTCCAAGCGGGATATCGGTACTCGATAGGTCATCGACAAATAAGCCGTAATGGGTTATCCAGCACCCAAGTGGAGCCTAAGGCTTACAGACTTTTAATGCTCGAGGTTAAGAGTACACTGGTGCCTTCCTCTATCGTACCCATCGAGAACAGTGACTCAACTCGATACATTTGGATTTGTTCATTTATTACTTTACGGATGCTTAGTAAAGTACTCTTATATCCAATAAACGAACAACGCCTTTCGATAAACACATAAAAATATCTTATTACATAAAAGGTCAAATGATAAATAAGCTAATGCCCTATACAATCTCATCCCCGTATAGCATTCGAGAGCATATTCCTAACATATGGTGCAAGAAATGACGGAGGCCACTTCAAAGCTACGTGAAACAACAAACAGCCCAGGGTAGACAGAAAAGTTAGGCAGATAAGAAGCGAAGACCGTTAGAGTTTCAAACAGATGATTTGGTCTTCCTAAAGGTATCCCCAATGAAAGGCGTGAAGCGGTTTGGAAAGAAAAGCAAATTGAGTCCTAGGTATGTTGGACCGTTTAGAATAATAAGGAAAGTTGGCGAAGTTGCTTACCAGCTGGAGTTACCAGCGTCATTAGCTCAGCAGGTTCACGATGTCTTTCACATATCGACGTTACGAAAATACGTCGCAGATTCCAGTCATGTGTTGAATAATGAAAGTATTCACCAACAGCTCAAGCCTGACTTGAGTTATGAGGAAAGGCCTATAGAAATTTTGATGCACGAAGTAAAGCGATTGCAGAATAAGGAGATCCCATTAGTAAAAGTATTATGGCAGAATCAGTCAACAGAAGAAGCTATGTGGGAACAGGAAGATGATATAAGGAACCATTACCCTGAGTTATTTCTCCCTACTTTATTTCGGGGCGAAATCCTTTTAAGGGAGGGAGGATGTAATACCCGAGTCCCGTAAGTAAACCGACCAATAAATTTGCATGCATATTATATGATTATGTGACTGCATGGTATATGTTTTACAGTATTGTATATATGTGTTATGTAGAACATAACTTATATGTTAAAATTCAGACTTAGAAAAAAAAATTAGATGATATTCTTGTATATATTATAGATATCTCGGCGAATGCAAAATAGTAAGGACCATTATCGATCGATTAAAACTTGGTTAGGAATTGACCGAATTCAAGAGTTGAAATCGCCGAGTGCTTGAAGTTGGACTCGGGCGATTGTGGTATGATCTATGATTAGCTAATTAGCAAGACTACGGTCGGACGATTGGAAAGAAAAATAAATATAGATAATAATAATTCAGGTGTTTCTTGAGAAAGTAGAATCGGTCAATTATAATATTAGTGAGTGTCCACTTTCGCCGAGCAAAATTAACAATCGAGCGATGGAAACGAATTTAGATTTATAAAATATAAGATGTTAGACTAACAAATAAAGTCAGTTTCGATTAGGGTCTTTTAAAAAAATGGCCCTTGACTCAGTCAATATTAAAAAAATAGCCTTGTTGACGTTTTTTTTGGTCAATGGCCTTCATTTTAATTAACCGTTAACCATCTTCTTTAAACCCTCGATTAATTAACTAGAAATAAAAGAAAAAGAAAAATAAATATACATACACAATCTGTATATATATAAAAGAAACGAAACTCCATTTAAATGCACAGCAGCACGTAATAATTACTATACCAACCCAGATCGATCCATCCTTTCTTCTTCATCGTTTCTAAAGAAAAACACAGCCTCATTTTCGTCACTAAGTCGAACTCGAAGTCTGCGAAACAAGTCTGGAAGGAAAAACCCAGCTCTAACTCTTTACAGTAAGTTTTTTCTTTTTGAATTACGAATTTTTACCCTCCAAATTACGTGAGTTTGTCATTACGTGATGTTTGGCAACGAGAATTTTGAATTTCCAGTCGGAAAGACGAAACTCGTGGTCATGCTTCATGGAACCCGCACATTCACAAGGGCCCCATGCAGTAGATCTGGGGCCCCGCGCATTTTTACACGGTCCCCGCACGCTGGTGCAGGAGCCGCGCGCACTGGTGCACGGGTCCGCGCGCTAGAGCACGGGACCCGGGCATCAGTTCAAGGGCCCCAGGCGCTGGCGCTGGGGTCCCGCACATCAGTGCAGCGCGCGCGCGCAATGGAGCACGGGTCCTCGCGAGCTAGTGCACGGGACCCGGGCATCAGTTCAAGGGCCCCAGGCGCTGGCGCTGGGGTCCCGCACATCAGTGCAGCGCGCGCGAGCAATGGAGCACGGGTCCTCGCGAGCTTGTGCACGGGACCCGGGCATCAATTCAGGGTCCCCAGGCACTGTGGTCCCGCACATCAGTGCAGGGCGCGCGCGCAATGGAGCACGGGTCCGCGCGCGCTAGTGCACGGGACCCAGGCATCAGTTCAAGGACCCCAGGCGCTGGTGCAGGGGTCCCGCGCATCAGTGCATGGGCAGTCCCAGGGCATGGGTCCCGAACACTAAGTCATGGGTCTCACGCTCTAGAGCTTGGGTCCCATGCGCTGGTGCAGGGGTCCCGTGCTTATATGTTAGGGTTTTCGATAGCTGTTAGGGTTTTCGATAGCTGTTAGGGGTGTGGAAGCTGTTAGGGCTTTAACTATGCCTAGAAATCACGTTAGCAAACACAGCATCCGAAATAACAATTTCGACAACTAGGGTTTTTGCAACCTATTGTTTTCGCAAACTAGGGTTTCGCAAGTTGTATTGGCTTCGCAAGTATGGCTATGGTTCTAATATATTTTACTTTCATTGCAGGGGGTAATCATGACGATCACTAACATTGTGTTCCAAGTAGAGGGTCAGTGGATAATTGGCGAGGACAATACCTCGAAGTGGTGTCCTCTTCCTACTCATAGATGGCAATCAATCTTGGTCGACGAGGAAACATGCACGTTAGATGACTTGAAGAATGAGATTGTGAAGGTGTTGTCGCTATGCAGCGAGAATTCTAAACTCACGTTAAGCTACATGCCTAGCGTAGTTTACGATTTCCCACGACCCATCTACATCGAGAATGACTACGGTATACGTGCATACCTTGGTTTTGGTGGTCCACAGTCTAGACCCGTGCTCCATGTTGAGGTTGCGTCCTTTGTCAGTGCCACACCACCACAAGCTCATCTTAATGATGAATCGAATTTCAACGTTGGTCTAATAGAGCAGTGCGACGCAAATGAGGAAATCCATCCCGTGGAGGGTTACATGGGCGACACATCTAACTACCACTCTTACCATCTTTCTGAATACGAGGGTTTTCAAGAAGATCAAACCGGACCGTGCGAGAATCAAAATGAGAATGAAGATGATACGTTCGAACAACCCGAGGAACATTATGCTTCGGAAAGTGATAATGACGATGTCACAATGGCGGGGCATAACTCTCCACATGCTGACGACGGCACGTATGGATTTGGGGATGGTTCAAGCATGTTTGTTGGTCAGGAATTTCGGGACAAGAAGGAAGTCAAGGACGTGATCACTAAAGTCGCCCTTGATGCGTGTTTCGAGTTCAAATTGGTCCGGTCAAATAAAACCATGTACGTAGCGAAATGCGCAACCGAAGGATGCACATGGCGAGTACGAGCTGCACAGAACAAGGACTCCCCTTTTTTCTCAATCCGAACGTATTGCGGCAAGCACACCTGCGGGGTTTCTCATCGTCGCCGTAGACATCGCCAAGGAAGTTCGTCAGTTGTATCACAAGTTCTGTTGGAACATTTCACCGGTCCTAAAGACATTCCGCCACCCAAGTCAATCATGTCGATGATGCAGAACAGGGGAGTAGATGTCTCGTATTACAAGGCTTGGAAAGGCAAACAACTAGCGTCGGACGAATTAGTCGGGAACAGGGACGATTGTTACGGTTTACTTCCGGCCTACTTGGATGCGTTGAGGCAAGCAAACGTAGACAGCATCACAGATTGGGAGATGGACGAACAAATGAGGTTCAAATATATGTTCTTAGCATACGGCGCATGCGTTAGGGGATTTGCATACATGAGGAAAGTCGTATCTATCGATGCAACTTTTTTGAAGGGAAAATATAAAGGAGTTTTGCTCATTGCTACGGCGCAAGATGGTGATTACCATCAATACCCGCTCGCATGGGGTCTTGCTGACTCGGAGGGAACCGAATCTTGGACGTGGTTTCTCACTAGCAAGCACGGGCCCCGTGCTATGTCGCAGGGTCCCCGTGCTGGCACGCACGGGTCCCCAGCGCGACATAGCTAGGACCTCCAGTGCACATGAGCACGGGTCCCCGCGCTAGCAAGCACGGGCCCCGTGCTATGTCGCAGGGTCCACGCGCTGGCACGCACGGGTCCCCAGCGCTAGCAAGCACGGGTCCGTAGTTTTCACAGCGCGGGTTAATTGGGGAGGACCCCTGCGCTTTCACACGGATCCCTGAGATTCAAGACACGGGGCCCCTGCCTGTGCAAGCACGGGTACCCTGCGGCCTAAATTTAGGGTCAGTGCGATTGTATAGGACGGGATCTTTGAAAAATAATTGAAATTACCTTCACTGTTTGGGGTCTCGCCTGAACTGCCATGGATTCTGAGCTTCAAATTCGACTGTGAAGAAGAAGAAAAGGGAGAAAGTTTGATCGATTTTGCAAAGGGCCCGTGAAGTGAAAGGGTTCTTTCTTATTTACTTTTGCTTTTTCAGATTCTACAGTAAACCTCTGTCAAAATCTGTAATTTTCGTTAACTGTAGTTGATTGCCATTAAAAAAGGGTATAATAGTCTTTTACGGAGAGTAAGTAAGGGTACATTGGTCTTTAATCATTTAGGAGGCTATTTTTTTAACGTTGACGTTGTCAAAGGCCATTATTTTAAATAATCCGTTTCGATTAGGATTAGATAACTATTGAATTTAACCAATCATAATTTAGGTGGTGGTAGACCACGTACAGCTAAGGAGTTCTTAATATAGTTGGTAAAGGATTTTTGGCTTAGTCACCTACTTGTCAGGTCAATTACCAATTTCCAAACTCCAATATTTATCTAGTAGATGTAGTCTAGAGAAGAATACGATCATAATCTAAAAATCACAAGAACGTTAGAAGAGAGAAATGAGAAATTTCAAAACCATACTCTTTCGTAAGCTTGGAACTAGGCATTTTCTTACCTTAATTCTATGCTTTAATTGTAGACTAACGTGTTCTAAGGATTATTAAACACAAGAAAGGTTAGCTGTTAGGTATATGTATAAATTTTAAGTTTCGAAGGTTTTGAAATATTAAACTCTTAGGGTATTCAAAGTGTTCTTAAGGAAAACCCTAAATTCTGAGCATAAGATCATGCTAACATGACTAAAATTATCTCTGATAGGAAGAACTATATTCGAGCAGTTACGGTTTTAAGGGACAAAAAATTAAAATACTTAGGCAAACGTTCGGGCAGAAATATTTTAATATTCATCATGACTAAGGAACACTTTAGTATGGATTTAACCTATAAATGAGAGTATCGGCGAAGTTGAATTAAGAATAAAACAAATCGGGCGATAACATACCAAATACTTGTGGTATATAAAGCCCAACTTACCCTAATTAAGGTTTTATCAAAAGAATTCTAAAGGTAAGCCACCTTGTACTTTTCCATAGAAATACACACACTAACACGCACTCAAGGTGTTCTTCATACACATTAAGTCCTTTCTTTTGATCCTTGTTTGGTAATAAAAGGGCCAACAAACAGTGTCGATTGAACTTTCCTCTCGTGAAAAACTTAAAAAGACGAACACAATTCCCTCAAAATCTTTCATTTTCAACAGATTTTCATCCTTTTAAGGTAGACTCGACATTCTTAGGCATTTGCGTGTGCTTAAACTCCGTTTGCGTCTGCATTATGTAGTTTTCGCGTGACTAGGATTAGATATTCGTCTGTTTTTAAAACTGTGAAAACCCCATACTATCTTGCAATAATTAAGGCATGTTTACGTGTTAATCTGGGTTAATGTTTGCATATTAAGATAGTTTCAGTGTTTTCTCTTAATCTGGTATTTTCGAAAATCTACGTCTCATGAGTTAAATTATGAGTTTCGACTTCACTGAGTCTTTGAATGTTTGAAGCCATCGAAGAACATTTTCGATCGACAATGTCTCAATTGAATTATAATTTGATTGAGATTCTATTTGTATCGACAAAAGTTCTCGATCGCTAAAATTGACTTAGTCGTTAAGATAAATGACGTTGACCGAAACTCACTTACCATCGAGAATGTTAATTCTAATTAGAATTTTGTGTTAGCGAAAAACTTAAGTACGAAATTAAAAAGATAATGATGGAATTTTACTCGAGCGTAACACTTACCATCGAAAACAGTACTTTCGATTTCATTTTATTTCGGTCATAAATTTTAGGGGCGATAAATTAATTTTTCGACGTTAAATTTCTGGATTGTAAAAACCGACTTCAAAAACGAAAATTTTCTCGCTTGACAAATTCCACAACGAAAAATTTTATTCACATGCGAAAAATTTATCGATCGTAAATTTATGCGGATATCAGTTTTCTCGATCGTAAATTTACATCGAATTTACACTTAGTAATATTTGCCTAAGTCATTTTCACTGTAGACCTTTGTAAGTGAATGAAATTTTTTCGAGCGCAAAATTGAACGGAGCAAACAATTAAACAATTCAGCACTTAGGAAATTTTTCAAAATTCTTTCACGACCGATAAAATTAGCGGAGTGAAAAGTGGTGATTACACTTCTAAGTTAGCAACACCACTTGGATGACAGGTAAGTGGAATCGCAACTGCAACACATAATTTGTGTAGAGTATCAATTTTAATTGTGCTTGATTTCGTTAGTTGTCCTTGTAATTTGGGGTTTCATGTATAGTAGTCCTTAGATTAGGACAAGTTAGATATTTATACCAAGTTTATTTGGTATAAATAGTCGTACACACATTCAGCTTAATACAAAAAATTAGAGAGTCAACCCGAAAGGCTGCCGAACTCAATTCTAGAGAGAGAGACAGCAAAACTTTCTCACACTAAAGGAATTCTCTCTCGTGTTGTTCAAGTGAAGGTTTTCGATCGAAATTCATAGTTCAATAATTCTAATCGATTTCGTTAGAATTCATGCCTAGGGTTGATTGCGTTGAAAAATGAGGACCTAACAATTGGTATCAGAGCAGATTCGTTCTGTTTTGAATCGAAATTGTTAGAATTCGGATCGAAATTTATATTCTGGAACTGTTCACGTGAAGAACAGTTTTGGCGCGAAATAGTTTTTCGATATGAATTGCCTAATTCTGTGCGTATCTGATTTGATTTTGATGTTTCTGTGTTTGTTCTAGCAATAGAAATCGATGGCGATTAGATCCGTAGCAGTTTGAATATCAATTGAGCAGAATAGATCAGATTTGAATCGTTACTGTTCGCGGAAGAACAAACATGAACACAGTTTGATTTTGATTAAAAAATTGACATATTTTGCTTCACAATGTGTTTAATTATCCGTTCGTGCGAATCAAACTTCTGATTACGAGCAGAAACCTGCGATTTCATAGTCTAATTCATCGTTTTTGGTTGAATCAGGGTTAATTAGGGTTCTGATTTTATTCGCGGGACTTCAATTTTTTCGCTAAAGTTTTCGATCGCCGAAATTTCTCGATCGCAAAACTCCGCGCGAGAATTTTTATCGATCAGAACGCTAAGTCAGCGCTAAAATCGTCTTTACTAAGAACATTTTAGTAGAAGAATTTTTCGAGCGTTACTTAGCGAAAAACTTTTTCAACGAAGACCTATTTTGACCTTTGCGCTCGCAAAACTGTAGAATATCATTTGTAATTGTGCTTGATTTGATTAGTTGTCCTTGTAATTAGGGGCTTTACTTATATTAGTCTTTAGATTAAGGACTGATTAGATATTTATACCAAGATTGTTGGTATAAATACTTGTAAATGAATTGAGCTGAATAGAGAAAGTTTAGAGAATTGATCCGAAGGGCTCACAAATCGATTTCTAGAGAGAGAAACAACAGTAACTTTCTCACTGTAATTGAATTCTCTCTCGTGTTCTTATTTTGAGTTTTTCGATCGAATTCAATTGATCATCTAAACGATCGAATTGCTATGGTTTCTAGCCTAGGATCGTAGAGTTGTTAATCTGAGGACCTAACAATTGGTATCAGAGCAGATTCGTTCTGTTTTGAATCGTAAATTTTTCGAACACTGTTCCATCGAAGAACAGATTTGGCGCGAAAAGTTTTTCGATCCAATAGCTTAATTCTTTGCTTAATTGACTTGAATTTGATGTTTTTGTGCTCAGTTAAGTGCTAAATGTTGACTACGATCAAATCTGTAGCTGTTTGAACGTCGAATTGAGGATTAACTTGATTATGGAATTTTACTGTTGACGAAGAACATGAAGAACACGTTCTGATTTTGATCAAATTCTATATATTTTACTTCATAACGTGTTTAATTGTTTGTTCGTGCGTGATTAGTACTTGATTGCGAGCGATTACCTGAAATTTCACTGTCTAATTCCTTGTTTTTGCTCGAATTTGTGTTAATCGTATTCTGTGAATTTTTCTCGATTGTCCTAATTTTTCTCGCTAGGGTTTGCGATCGGATTAGTTTCTCGATTGAAATACTTGGCGCGAAAATTTTTCTCGGTCAGAATACGAAGTCAACGCTAGAATCGTCATTAGCAGAAACGATTTTAGTTAGAAATATTTCTCGAGCATTATTCAGCGAAAAACTTTTTCGAGAGAGACTAATTTTGACTTTGCATGCGTAAAAACTTCCTCTCGAAAAACTTTTTCGGTCAAACATTTAACGTTTGACCAGGCGAAAATCATTTACACGCGAGAAACTTTTCTAGTCAACAGATTTATTTTGACTTGTCGAGAAACTTACTAACGTACTGTTTCTTTACGATCGAAATAAATTCACGATCGAGAAATTTTTCTCGACGGAATGATTTTGAGCAATTTTTCTCGCTCGTAAAGTATCTCGCTGACAAAATCTCTCGCACGAGAACAGTAAATACATTCTATATTCACGAAATTAATTACGATCAAACTTCAAATATTGAATCGAAAATAATCGTCGATCTAATTTTCGAATCAAACACTACTAACTAATTTTGTCACTTGGAAGCACATTACATCATTTTCATCATTCAAAACAATCAACGAAGATCCTTCAACAACTCGAACACTACAATACAAACATGGATGCATACTCACTCGGAAATGACAACCGTCCGCCGATCTTGCAAAGAGGCGAATACACAGTGTGGGGAAGCCGCTTCCTGAATTTCATAGCTCTAAAAGATCAAGCCGAAAATCTAGTGCAGTCCCTTGAAGAGGGACCGACACAGTTCTGGGTTCATGTGCCCAGGAACGATCAGCTACTCCAGTAATTCCAGCTTCTAGGCGACTAAAGGAGCCTAGAGAATACTCTCTGGAGGAAAGAGCTCGAGCTAAGGCTGATCTAGTAGCCATGAATACCCTTATGCAGGGGATCCCCAACGATATATACAGACTAATCGGCAGCCTTTCATCGGCTAAGGGGATGTGGGATGAGCTGCATAGGATGATGCAAAGACGGAAGTTGGCATAAAGGCCAAGAAGGCAAACATTCTCACTGCATACGACTCCTTCAAAGCTAAGCCGGAGGAGAGCCTATACGAAATCTACCAACGATACCTCACTCTTCTCAACGAGATGAGGAAGATAAAAATAACAAAGACAAACATGGAAACAAACATTAGATTTCTATCTTCTCTGCCCACGGAATGGAAGAAAATATCCACACAAATACGACAAAATAAAGATCTCGAAGAGTTGGATGTCCATGCCGTGTTCGATATTCTAGCTCAACATGTGGCAGCCCCGCCTTCCACCACTACTTTCTTAACTAGTTTACGTAACTAGTGTCGTAGAAACGAAATAAATAGTACGAAATTTTGAATAAATTTTTCCTTTTATAAAAAGGAATCGTAACGGTTCCTACAAAATCATCCTGGGTCCTATTCACATAGGAAAGCGCGCAAACGTGTCAAAATAAAACTATCTACTGGGCCTCCACTAGGTCGCATCCATGCACACACTTCCATCTCAAAAGCCCCCGGAAGCTTCAAAAGTTGGCCTTGCCGTGAAAATGATCACGTACCATGATCGCGGTGTCCTACAACACATAAAACGTGGAATGAGCTTATAAAGCTCAGTAAGTGAAAACATGCATGAAATGCACGTGACCTAAATAGCGAAGTCATTCGCGCCAATGCTATTGACTCTTTACGTCCTTCTCGTTCTTTTCATTTCATAGTTGGGCCCTTTCGGCTTTCAATCTTGCTATGCACCATATAGAGCTCAAACCCCTAAGGGTATAAGTGGCAGTACACACACTGGGAGGCTAAAGAGTACTCAATCTGTGCTTAATCCTATGGTGCCTTTCAATCCCAATGTGGTCCACACTGAGAGGCTAATAGTGCCTTTCAATCCCAATGCGTTCCCATTGAGAGGCTAACCCGGGCACACAAATTTCGTTTAACCCTAAGGCGCCTTTCCATCCCAATGCGGTCTTACACGCGGGCGCTTCTCACTAGTAGCTTACTACGAGGTCGCCAACACTCGAGGTTCCCTCGGTGTCGCTCATACCCTCAAGTCGCATCCTCCAGGTTGCATCTCCCGCTACGGGGTATTTACCTGCCTCTCGTTAATCAGGCAGTCGGCCTCGTGAATCGCCGTAATATATTTCCCCTACCTTTCGTGAATCAGGTAATTCGGCCTCGTGAATCGCCGTGGTAGCATAGAAGAGCCGTGACTCATCATTGAGTCGACACAAATGCCTATATCGGCAAATATACATCGCCCTCACGCATACTCATGCACGCTCTCTTTCCTTGACTCTTATACTAATCGTGCGTGCACGTGCTTATGCCATGAATCATATAAACATGCGTGCAATATTCATAGAATGATTTACGTCACATAAAAATCACGTAAATTTACGTCACATAGAAATCATAGAAGTCACATAAAATCATGAAAGGTACATAGACACATAATTCATACACATATAATTATGTGTTGTAGTTGCGATTTCCACTTACCTGGTATCCTTAGCTATTAAATTTATCGTACGATAGGTCGCTAACCTTCAGACCCTAAATATGGGAACATACAAAAATTAGGGGTTGTTAGTCTAATTTTAAATTTCACGAAATTGGCTTAATTTGAAAACCCTAGTTTCGACTTTCATGGGTTTTGAAATAGATCTCGATATGGAACTAAAGTGGGTCTCGACATTTGAACTAATTGGTACACAATGATCTCGAGGTTACACATCAACATTATAATACAATGTCGAGATGTATATAGCTATTATTGAGATGTCGATATTGATATTCACAAGAGATCTCGAGACCAATTAAATCTCGACATTGTATCTCGATATTCAAACAATGTGCCAAAACCTCGACACAATGATCTCGACTTAATTGACCAAATGACTTCGACATTGTCATAATTAAACCTCATACAGTATATAAACTTCGAGATATGTTTTAATATTGTACTCAGATGTCGAGATGTGATATGTATAAAAATTTCGGTATGTTTCTTTAAGATTATAATTTAAAACAAAATTCCTATCGTCACTTGAGATGTTCGATCAAGACCCATCCTTCCCAAGAACAATCTTATTATCACATAAGCTTCAAATATACTTAACTCTAGAATTCAAAACTTTTATAATACGTAAGCAATTAATGTTCTTCTCTCCTAACAATCCTTAAGCACTTCGCTACCTTAAACCCTTAAAGCTTTTAAAACTCTCAATCAAAAATTTGTTTTTCCTTAAGAACGATCTGAATATTATAAGATCTATAGCATGCTTTAACTATATCTAATATCTAAGCTCATGAAGATTCGTGGTTATAAGTAGTGTCTTTATACTTAATGACACTTAAAACATGCTAAATAAAAACGACGAGTTGTAGTGAGGAGGTATACCTATCCAAGCTTTGATCAACTTGTTCTTGTTTGAATTCTTATTTCCTCTCTACTGTAGGTTTTTTCGAATTTTTACAAATGAAATGGGTTAACTTCTTTCCAATCTTTTATCTAGGTTTTTTGCGTGTTATGTTGAATAAATGACATCGACAAGCTTATCTCAATTCTTACCTCTCATCTCGGTTTTCTAATTACTTAGAATGCCCTAGAATTTAAATTCCCAATGTCTCGACATTCTTTGCTCACAAATTTAAAGACTTCGATTTCTAACATTTCGAGTTTTCAATGATGTCGAGCTTTATATATTTCGAGTTTTATCACTTTCGGGCTTTTAAGATCTAATGATCTCGGGCTTGCTAATATACTATACAATATTTCAGAGTTAATCTCGAGATGAATCTCGATTGGTGGAATTTCGAGACCATTCACAAAAATAGATCTCAACCTAGTCTATAACATTGTAGGATAAATCTCGAGCTAGGGTTAAATAACGTACAACATTCCGAGCTTTTAAATAATACATAATTTCGACATGGCTTTTGAGATAAATGTCGAGCTTGATCTCGAGATTTTACTCAACGATTTCGATGTAAATATTGAAGATAGATCTCGGCATGAACTCCTATCAATTACTCAGAAATTCGCACATAACATCATTCGACCGAACTTCAATTCTTCAAGTATTCATACTGAACTCCTATGAATATTCTTCCTAGAACTGTTTAAATATCGCATGACTTCTACTTTATTTCCTAAACCTTTAACAACTAAACTTGTACAGCTCTAATCTCATATAATTTTGGACTTAACCATTCTTAAAAGGTGTTAAAACACAAAATTAAAGAGAGAAAATATTTTCTCAAAAATATCGGATGTTTCAGAGCAATTAAAACCCTAAGTCATCGTGTGATGTTCATGAACATGGATTTAAACTAAGGGATTTCAGAATTCTTAATTAGACAACTCTTGAATAATTCCTAGAACTTAGGATATGGTAATACCTAGATAATATTAAAGTAGGAAGATTATACCATTTCCCAACTTTAGTTTCTTGTCCGAATTCTTTCTTTCTCCTCTGAGGGTTGTCGAAACTTTCCTATCGTACGAAGTGTTCTTTTTCTCTCTTATCATCTACTTTGTTTGTTCAATTTATCAAATGACCTCAACGTTATTTTAATAGCTATCTTATATTATAAAGAAATTCTTGATAAGCATTAGACCATCGAAAAGTTTTACTTGATGGGACATGTGGTGATGTAAATTTCCTCAAGCCTAAGTAATTAATGTTTATCTCTTTTATTTGGGCCTAATTTAATATAGCCCAATCATATTTTATTTCATGTCCCAAATCTTAAATCTTATTATTACTATCATGATTCAAATTTCTTATTACTAACTTCATATTAATTTCTTCTACCAAGTTAGTTATTCAGGTAGCACATAAGGTTATATAGGACTATATCACATAGACACATAGGTCACTTAGCATGAAATCACATAAGCATGAATATATTGCCGTAACGCATATATCATGTAGTTCACATAACACACAAGCCACGTAAAACACTTAAAATAACAGTACATTTATTACAAAATAATTTGTGTGCCATAATTATTCTCCACCACTAATTTTATTGTAAATCCCGTAATTAAATTTTACGGGTATTACATCCTCCCCCCCTTAAAAGAATTTCGCCCCCGAAATCCCATCATCTGGAATAATTCAGGGTTGTTAGGGAGTTGAACTAGCTTGGTTGAGTGATAGAAATTCACCCTAGGAAGTTATCAAGGAATCTCAATTGATTTTCGAGGATAGAAAGGAATAAAATCCTGGTGAAGTAAATATGAAGATTGTTCCAGTTAGTGGAACCTGTACTACCTCGAAGAGCTAAGAAGAATTCCTAAAATTCTAACTTAGGTAGAGATCGAAGATTCTAAGTACCCATCACGCTTCCACTACACCACTCTGATACTGAAAGAACATGTTCCTTAGAATGTTTAGGAAAATTGGGGTGTAGGGTTATATCCCAGATATCATGTAAAATTGGTACTTCTTCCTAGGTAATTCTGGTACGGCTTCCTATTTCGAAAGCCTATCTGCTGCGATTATGATTCAGGTCGATACTCAAATTAGTATCAACCAAGTCGGCCAAAAGAAATCCCGAGTCTTACCACATAAGTGGTAGATATCAAGAGGAATTGTGTGGCTCTTAGGTTCACTAGAATGCATGTTAAGGTTTAATGGGTTAGGAGGGTACCTTCCGTCTCGGATGGATTGTTTTCAGCTTCTTTCGCCGTAAGCATGTATACCCGAGCGGGTGCTGTGGGCGGCTTGGCCCGGTTTGTTCCCTGACTTCCAGATGCATTTTCTGGGCAGGCTACGGAGTAGTGACCTGTCTTGCCACATCTAAAGCAGGTGGCGTTTTGGGAGAAACAAACGCCTAGATGACGTCGTGCACATTTTGGGCATATGGGTGCATTTGGTTGGGGTCTCCCCTGATTCGTGTTAGTTTGTTGAGGCGGCTCAGGACAATTTTGGAAATTGGGCTTCACATTTTTGGGAACAAATGGTCTCTTCGAGTTATTTCCGTTCCCTTTGGGTCCTTGTTCGAATTTCCTTTTAATTTCCTGGGCTCGCACGATTCTGATTTCGGCTTGTTCAGCCATCAGGGCTCGTTCCGCCATTTGGGCATACGTAACCCCTTGGAATCCAGCCATGCCAACGTCACGGTAAAGTTCTGGCTTTAGGCCCTCCATAAACCGCTCAATCTTTAATGCATCCGTACTTACCATGTGTGTGGCGAATCGGGACAATTGTTCGAATTTCCTAATATAATCCTCCACCGTCATTGCTCCCTGGCGAAGATTGATGAACTCGTTCATCCTTTGGGCACGGACGGGATCATTGAAATACTTATTGCGGAAAAGTTCTTTGAAACGCTCCCAGGTCATTGTCAAGGGATCTTCTAAAGTTAGGATCGTGTCCCACCAGTGGCAGGCGCTTCCCCTTAATAGGTACCCAGCACACAAGGCTTTTTCGGTTTCAGGGGTACGGCTATGCTGGAACATAGTTTCTAGGGTTCGGATCCAATCCTCAGCCGAGGTTGGGTCAACAGCATCTTCAAAGGTTGGGGGGTTAAGTTTGCGAAATCTTTCCCCGACCATTTCGATTCTGTCGGCCTGAGAGGGTCCATTGCTCGATTGCCCGCCAGCGTTTTGTTGCTGGATTAGTTGCTGAATTTGGGCAGATTGTTGGCGGACTAGTTCCGCGAGCTGAAGAATAGTCGCATCCCGACTATCAGTATGAGCTGCGGATTCATTACTTTTATCTGCACCTCCACTACTTTCACTTCTTGTTCTACCCATTGTTCCTTTACCCTAACGTTTTTAAGGTCAATAAATAATGTAACACCAGAAATTCATAAAAGCATAAAACTTACGAGCAAGGCCGCTTCCGTGCTTTTTAGTGTGTGTACATGGACAGTCTGCAGAACCTATATCCTAAGCTCTGATACCACCTGTTGCAGCCCCGCCTTCCACCACTACTTTCTTAACTAGTTTACGTAACTAGTGTCGTAGAAATGAAATAAATAGTACGAAATTTCGAATAAAATTTTTCCTTCTATAAAAAGGAATCGTAATGGTTCCTACAAAATCATCCTGGGTCCTATTCACATAGGAAAGCGCGCAAACGTGTCAAAATAAAACTATCTACTAGGCCTCCACCAGGTCGCATCCATGCACACACTTCCATCTCAAAAGCCCCCGGAAGCTTCAAAAGTTGGCCTTGCCGTGAAAATGATCACGTACCATGATCGTGGGGTCCTACAACACATAAAAACGTGGAATGAGCTTATAAAGCTCAGTAAGTGAAAACCATGCATGAAATGCACGTGACCTAAATAGCGAAGTCATTCGCGCCAATGCTATTGACTCCTTACATCCTTCTCGTTCTTTTCATTTCATAGTTGGGCCCTTTCGGCTTTCAAGCTTGCTATGCACCATATAGAGCTCAAACCCCTAAGGGTATAAGTGGCAGTACACACACTGGGAGGCTAAACCCGAGTACTCAATCTGTGCTTAACCCTATGGTGCCTTTCAATCCCAATGTGGTCCACACTGAGAGGCTAATAGTGCCTTTCAATCCCAATGCGTTCCCATTGAGAGGCTAACCCGGGCACACAAATTTCGTTTAACCCTAAGGCGCCTTTCCATCCCAATGCGGTCTGACACGCGGGCGCTTCTCACTGGTAGCTTACTACGAGGTCGCCAACACTCGAGGTTCCCTCGGTATCGCTCATACCCTCGAGTCGCATCCTCCAGGTTGCATCTTCCGCTACGGGGTATTTACCTGCCTGTCGTGAATCAGGCAGTCGGCCTCGTGAATCGCCGTAATATATTTCCCCTACCTTTCGTGAATCAGGTAATTCGGCCTCGTGAATCGCCGTGGTAGCATAGAAGAGCTGTGACTCATCATTGAGTCGACACAAATGCCTGTATCGGCAAATATACATCGCTCTCACGCATACTCATGCACGCTCTCTTTCCTTGACTCTTATACTAATCGTGCGTGCACGTGCTTATGCCATGAATCATATAAACATGCGTGCAATATTCATAGAATGATTTACGTCACATAAAAATCACGTAAATTTACGTCACATAGAAATCATAGAAGTCACATAAAATCATGAAAGGTACATAGACACATAATTCATACACAAATAAATATGTGTTGTAGTTGCGATTTCCACTTACCTGGTATCCTTAGCTATTAAATTTATCGTACGATAGGTCGCTAACCTTCAAACCCTAAATATGGGAACATATAAAAATTAGGGTTTGTTAGTCTAATTTTAAATTTCACGAAATTGGCTTAATTTGAAAACCCTAGTTTCGACTTTTATGGGTTTTGAAATAGATCTCGATATGGAACTAAAGTGGGTCTCGACATTTGAACTAATTGGTACACAATGATCTCGAGGTACACATCAACATTATAATACAATGTCGAGATATATATAGCTATTATTAAGATGTCGATATTGATATTCACAAGAGATCTCGAGACCAATTAAATCTCGACATTGTATCTCGATATTTAAACAATGTGCCAAAACCTCGACACAATGATCTCGACTTAATTGACCAAGGAACTTCGACATTGTCATGATTAAACCGCATACAGTATATAAACTTCGAGATATGTTTTAATATTGTACTCAGATGTCGAGATGTTATATGTATAAAAATTTCGGTATGTTTCTTTAAGATTATACTTTAAAATAAAATTCCTATCGTCACTTGAGATGTTCGATCAAGACCCATCCTTCCCAAGAACAATTTAATTATCACATAAGCTTCAAATATACTTAACTCTAGAATTCAAAACTTTTATAATACGTAAGCAATTAATGTTCTTCGCTCCTAACAATCCTTAAGCACTTCGCTACCTTAAACCCTTAAAGCTTTTAAAACTCTCAATCAAAAATTTGTTTTTCCTTAAGAACGATCTGAATTTTATAAGATCTATAGCATGCTTTAACTATATCTAATATCTAATATCTAATATCTAAACTCATGAAGATTCGTGGTTATAAGTAGTGTCTTTATACTTAATGACACTTAAAACATGCTAAATAAAAACGACGAGTTGTAGTGAGGAGGTATACCTATCCAAGCTTTGATCAACTTGTTCTTGTTTGAATTCTTATTTCCTCTCTACTGTAGGTTTTTTCGAATTTTTACAAATGAAATGGGTTAACTTCTTTCTAATCTTTTATCTAGGTTTTGCGTGTTATGTTGAATAAATGACATCGACAAGCTTATCTCAATTCTTACCTCTCATCTCGGTTTTCTAATTACTTAGAATGCCCTAGAATTTAAGTTCTCAATGTCTCGACATTCTTTGCTCACAAATTTAAAGACTTCGATTTCTAACATTTCGAGTTTTCAATGATGTCGAGCTTTATATATTTCGAGTTTTATCACTTTCGGGCTTTTAAGATCTAATGATCTCGGGCTTGCTAATATACTATACAATATTTCAGAGTTAATCTCGAGATGAATCTCGATTGGTGGAATTTCGAGACCATTCACAAAAATAGATCTCGACCTAGTCTATAACATTTTAGGATAAATCTCGAGCTAGGGTTAAATAACGTACAACATTCCGAGCTTTTAAATAATACATAATTTCGACATGGCTTTTGAGATAAAGGTCGAGCTTGATCTCGAGATTTTACTCAACGATTTCGATGTAAATATTGAAGATAGATCTCGGCATGAACTCCTATCAATTACTCAGAAATTCGCACATAACATCATTCGACCGAACTTCAATTCTTCAAGTATTCATACAGAACTCCTATGAATATTCTTCCTAGAACTGTTTAAATATCGCACAAAATTAAAGAGAGAAAATATTTTCTCAAAAATATCGGATGTTTCAGAGCAATTAAAACCCTAAGTCATCGTGTGATGTTCATGAACATGGATTTAAACTAAGGGATTTCAGAATTCTTAACTAGACAACTCTTCAATAATTCCTAGAACTTAGGATATGGTAATACCTAGATAATATTAAAGTAGGAAGATTATACATGTTCCCAACTTTAGTTTCTTGTCCGAATTCTTTCTTTCTCCTCTGAGGGTTGTCGAAACTTTCCTATCGTACGAAGTGTTCTTTTTCTCTCTTATCATCTACTTTGTTTGTTCAATTTATCAAATGATCTCAACGTTATTTTAATAGCTATCTTATATTATAAAGAAATTCTTGATAAGCATTAGACCATCGAAAAGTTTTACTTGATGGGACATGTGGTGATGTAAATTTCCTCAAGCCTATGTAATTAATGTTTATCTCTTTTATTTGGGCCTAATTTAATATAGCCCAATCATATTTTATTTCATGGCCCAAATCTTAAATCTTATTATTACTATCATGATTCAAATTTCTTATTACTAACTTCATATTAATTTCTTCTACCAAGTTAGTTATTCAAGTAGCACATAAGGTTATATAGGACTATATCACATAGACACATAGGTCACTTAGCATGAAATCACATAAGTATGTATATATTGCCGTAACGCATATATCATGTAGTTCACATAACACACAAGCCACGTAAAACACTTAAAATAATAGTACATTTATTACAAAATAATTTGTGTGCCATAATTATTCTCCACCACTAATTTTATTGTAAATCCCGTAATTAAATTTTACGGGTATTACACAACATGAGGATGATATCCGAGAGATTATCAAAGAGCAGAATAGCAAACAAACCGATGACACGGTTGCCTTAGTCTCGGAGAAGAGGAGCACAAGATCAAGAAAAGAAAAGATCGTTAGGCCACCTTCATCATCGGAGTCGGAAGATGAATCGGACTGCGACATAGAGCCGAACATGAAAGCCCTTGGAAAGCAGTTAGCTCTCATTGGACAAATGATGAGCAAGAAGTACTTCAAGAAGAAGTCTTCAACCTCGGCCAACAGACTTCGAACTACAAGCTCCAAGAACAAAGAACGTGCTCCGGAGAGTTCCGAAGTCAAGAACCCAAAAGAGACTAACAAATGCTTTAATTGTGGCAAAGCAGGTCACTTCGCCAGAGAGTGCACTCTCCCGAAGAAAAGAGATGCAAACTATGATATGCGTTTATCGTAGTATTTAATTGGGATATAATAAGAGCTTAGCAATCAATTTATGTGTTTATTCGTTACATTTACACTCATTTTGTTACTGAAGGAGCTTTGGACGAGTTTCGGGCGAAACGGAGCAAAAATGAGGCAAAACGGAGCAAAAACGACGGAAACAGGCATGTGTCACGGCCGTGACACATAGTGCACTAGGCCGTGACGTTGGGCAGAGAGTTGGAATGAAGATGGTCACGGCCGTGACACTTATTGCACCAGGTCGTGACCCATAGGAGAAGCAACATTAGAAAATTCATATATCTCAATCCAGATCTCGGATTGAGAATCCCTTTGGTCAGAATGAATATTGGCGAGTCTTCTATCTATGGTTAAAATTTCAGGTCAATCGGACATAGTTTACCCCTCCATCCGAGAGAAATACGAAACTGCCGTAACGCTGTTGAGTGGGTCACGGCCGTGACACTGCTGCACCAGGCCGTGACGAGCGGCAGTGAGCTCAACTTTCACCCCGAGAGTGTCACGGCCGTGACCTGTCTTGTCCCAGGCCGTGACAGTGTCGAATTTCACTATAAAAAGCCCAAATTTGACACAGAAAGAACACAACCGACCAGAGATCAACCCTAATCCCTCTAGAGACGAAAAATAGCACATAAGAACGCAGAATCGCGTCCCGGAGCGCAAGAGACGGATCATCGACGAAATCACGCCCAATTGAACGAAGAACGAAGAATCATCGACGCTTCCATCGCAGATCATCCGGATATCAAGAATATGAATTCTTCGCCTTTATTCCTTATTTCTTTCGTTGTTTTCCCGTCTATTATGCGTAGCTAATTCCCCTTTGTGTTTGGGATTAGATGAACGCTAGGATGATTCGTAGTTAAGATTTATAATTATCGTGACTATGTGTTTTGACTATTTATCATTCTATGAATTTGTTTCGTTGCTTTAATATGTCTATGTGTTAAAGTAATCGTATGGAAAAACGTTTAGGGCAACAGCTAAACAACGTTTAGGCCGTTCGTAGAAGATAGGAATCGAGTATAGGGCGAAAGCAAATACTCGATCCTCGCCGTTAGTAATTACTGAATCTTAGATCCCCGCGAGCGTTTAGGGCGACAGCAAACTCGCGAGCGGGTAGGATAATTACTGCGATCTAGTCAAGATCACGTAGGAACGATTTTATTGTCTTAGTCGATAACACCTAGCGGGATTCGAATCCTGGGCACATCTTTATTGTCTGAAGCTTCGTATCAGTTTTAAGCGTGTTATTTGAATCTCTAGTTGAGTTAGAAGTAATCTGTTAGGTTAAGTCATAAAACAATCTGCGTATTTTGTTTAGGCTAAATATCGAGTCGATAGGTCACTACTAGTACTTGATTTATTCCTTGTGTTCGATACTCGTCTACTCACTTTACTGCACTACAAACGATAGGTCCACTGCCTATCGCACGCCGGTGATAGTAATTAGGTGTTCGTTTTAATTATTACTTGTCGCACTTTTCATTCACACACCACGTTTGGCGCCGTTGCCGGGGAATAAATTGATATTAGGAACACCGTAGTTCGGTAATTTAGCCATTTTTATTTGAAGTTTTCCTTTTCTTTTCTTTATTACTGTTGGCGTTATTTGTTCTTCTAGTTATTGTTATTTTCGTTATTTCTTTTACGAGTCGATTTCTTTTAGTCCAGATACAGAAGTAGATATGGCGGACCATAGAGTACCCGTCCACGAGGAGGAGCCATCACTACAGGATCTCCTCAGGAATGACGCGCTAGGCAGTACGGAGTCGGATATTGTCATCCCGCCGATCGAGAACAACAATTTCGAGCTGAAGCACTCTTGGCTTCAGATGATCTTCCAGACAGTCCAGTTTGAGGGCAATCCCGATGACGATCCCTACTCCCATCTGAAGGCTTTTCTGACGGTGACTGACACCATCAAGATCAACGGGGTCTCGGGCGATGCGATCAAGCTGATGCTATTCCCGTTCTCCCTGAAGTTCAGAGCGAAGGACTGGCTGGAGATGTTGCCACCTCGCTCAATCACTACATGGGAGGAGCTGCGAGCCGCGTTTATCGGCCACTATTTCCCGTGACGAAGGTGCTAAGGTTAAAGACAGAGATCTCTCTATTCCACCAGAAGGACTCAGAAAATCTCTACGAGGTATGGGAGCGTTATAAAGCACTACTGAAGCGGTGCCCACAACACGGGATCGAAGGCAGCTCAGATCAACCGATTTCACGAGGGGCTCAACGACCAGACCGTTCACATGTTAGACGGAGCCGCAGGAGGAGGGCTCGTGAAGCTCTCTGCTACAAATGCTTGGAATTTAATCGAGGACTACTCGAGGAACAGCTTCATGCGAGGTAATACGAGGATTAAGACGCCAGGCGTGTTCGGCGTGAGCGAGGAGACGGCTACGAATGCTAAATTTGAGGCGCTCCAGCAACAGATCGCGGCGACGAACTCTCAGCTGCAGACGGTGACTGGAGCCCTACTTCCCAAGGCCGGGCAGACGCAACCCGTGAACGCCATGAGGACCACCGCACCATCGCAGCATACTCCTTACGTACCACTGTGCGGGATCTGTGGCGCAGCCCATGAGACCTCATAATGCCAACTTGGGCAGTCGGTGGAGCACGTAGATTACATGGGGAATTACCAAGGTGACCAGTGAAGCTTCCAATCTCGAGCACACTCCAACTTGGCGTATGGAAATCAGAACAACCAGGGGCAAGATCACCGGGATTTCAGCCCCGACCGTCTGTATTCCAAAATGGGCCACCACGACAGTACCAGAACGCGCCAGCAGGAGGATCCGACGACATGAGGGAGATGAAGGACATGATGAAGGCACTTCTCACGAATTTCAGCAGCACAACCGCAGCCCACGAAAGCCGAATGACAAAGTGAGGATTACATGGAGGCGAATGACATCCGTGCTCAGAATACAGACGCCTCAATCAAGAGGTTGGAGCAACAAGTGGGGCAATTAGCACAGCAAATGGCAGGGCGAAACCAAGGATCACTCCCGAGCTACACCGAGAGAAACCCCAAGGAGTATTGCAATGCGGTAATCCTGAGAAGCGGGAGAGGATTACAAGAAGCTCCCACCAAGCAAAATTTAAAGGAGAAAGTCGATTTCGAGGGCCACGACGAGCCAGAAGTGGAGGAAAGTAAGGGCGACGGAGTCGAGAAGGTCATGGATGAGGAGAGAAAGACGCGACCATTCGTGAAGCCGTATCAACCAAAGATCCCATATCCAGCTCGGTTGAGGGGAGCTGCACCTGAAAAAGAGAAGGTTCAACCTAAAAAGGAGGAGGCTGCACCCGAAATAGAAAAAGCAAGGGAAAACGAGCGGCCACTAGTGATGTCGTACCAGCCGAAGATTCCCTATCCAACACGGTTGAAGAAGGACAAAGAAGAAGCGATAATTGGCAGATTCATGGGTATGTGCAAAGAATTACATATTAACTTACCGTTTGTTGAAGCTATTGCGCAGATGCCCAGTTTCGTTAAGTTCCTGAAGGACTTGCTGACGAATCGACGGAAGCTCGAACACGTCTCCACGGTATACCTACAAGGAGAGTGCTCGGCGATACTCCAGAGCAAGATACCGAAAAAACTCAAGGACCCAGGGAGTTTTACTATTCCTTGTCTGATAGGTGATTTAGTTGTGGAGCATGCCTTAGCTGATCTAGGCGCTAGTATAAATTTAATGCCGTATTCCATGTTTAAGCGCTTAGGATTAGGTGAACCACGACCCACTAGAATGAATATTCAACTGGCCGATAGATCATTAAAATACCCTCTAGGTGTTATCGAGGATGTTCTAGTTAAGGTCGATAAGTTCGTTATCCCTGCTGATTTTGTGATCTTAGACATGGACGAGGATGAAAATGTTCCATTAATTCTAGGTAGACCATTCTTAGCTACAGGTGAGACCATGATAGATGTTAGGAATGGAACATTAACCGTGACAGTAGACGGTGAAAAAGTTACGTTCAGTATGAGTGACTCGATGAAAAAGAGCAACGAGCAAGATGATAAATGCTATTTCTTAGATGTCTTCGAGCACGATTTTCTCTTTTCCGTGCAAGGTCTATCACAGGTCAGCGAGCATGATAGGCACACGATTATGGCATTCGATAAGTGTCGGGAGGAGATCGACGAACCCATCATAGCCATCGACGAGAGCATCGAAGAAGTTAAGGACAAGAGCCCAGTCGAGGAGCGACCGCCACTAGAGTTGAAACCGTCGCCCGGCGAAAGGCGACACCTCCAGGGTATGGATGCAGGCGAGGGAAACTTAAGCAAAAAAGAGATGCTGTACCTCGACTTCCAGCCACCCTAAGCGAACGAAAGCACGTCCGGCTAAAGACGGTAAAGGAAGCGCTTCTTGGGAGGCAACCCAGGTTTTATCTATCTAGTAATTTATTTTATTATGTCTATCATTATTATCATTCATGTTTTTTTTTTCTTTTACGTTTAGTTTTCCTTTTAGTCATGTCAGGCATCACGAGTCACGATACGACAACCATCACGCGTTTAGTCACGACCACGTCAACATTTTTCGTCAGGGAAGTTTCGTTCTCTTACACCTACTTTTCCCTTTCGTTTATTCAAATTTTACGTTGAGGACAACGTACGGCTTAAGTGTGGGGAGGGGAATTTAGGTTGAAAACTTACGTGAAAATTTTAATTTTTTATGACGTGTCTGTGAGCTATAAATTTCGTTGAAAGGCATGGATTATTGAATGCAGGCACGATTTTTGCGCATTATCTCGAGTTAGTCTGCATTATTATGAATTCTTGTGAGCAATTAGGATATGCATGACTGATCGAATCATGTCTGCCTGAATAGATACAGCACTGTTTAAAGAGATTCGTACACATAAACCTATTTCGTGTGAGAGTTTGAGCCTGACGAGCTTACGCTCATTTTTCTTGGTTGTGTGACGTGCCTAGTCTATATCTCTCTAGCACTTGCCTGTCTGATGCGTGTTGAAACTGTTTTGGTGTGCGAGTGTGAAAATGATGAGGGCATTAGGAATCAAGTCCAGGGCCAAAATTTTCTTAACCATGACGAACCCCATTAGTTAGCCACGTTGAGCCTGAGCCTATTTGTTGCGTACCTCGTATGTTATAGAAGCCACTAACCCGAATAAGCCTCCAGAGATTTTATGAGCCTGAGTTGATTAGAATAAAGCAGAAGTCGAACTTGAAAGTTACTGTTCCAGTGTTTGATTTGACGTTCTTCTCTGCTATTCGTGAAACGACTCGTCCCTTACTTGACCGTTTTCTGAAATGACCCGATCCCTTGCATAAGCCTGCCCATAACCCTTTGGCAAGATATAGGTCTCGGTAATAAGTATCCCTAGGTACACGGCATTCGCTGTGACGATGAATTCTTTGCGACAAAAGCCGAACCTTGATGTTTTTAGGGAATAAGGGCAGTGCACAAAAGTAGAACGTAACTAAGGTGAAAGGGCAGAAAATGAAAGGGAACTGAGTTGAGAGGGTCAAGCAGAAAAGTCTAGGATTTCGGAGCGAGAACGTCGAGTCTTATGTTGGGACGTGTGACCGTCTGTTTGATCATGCTATATTCTTTGATAATTTTCGATCACGTGTCCTAGCTCTAAGATTAAGTGTCCATTATTTATGCTTATCGCTTCATGATTATTCGACCCGTTTCCCCGAAAAGACCCTCAGATTTATACCTGCCACCTTGAATAGTCGAGATGCGATTAACTTGCAAGTTTATGGTAGGGGTTGGACTAGTGCACGAATTGAGCGACTCATCATATGCTAGCCTATACACTTGAGTGAATTGAGTGAATCCTTGCGAGGTATGAGTCTCGATTAGCAGTGAAGGAAGTTTAGGTCAACAAGTGCAAGTCATTAGTGTAATGTCCGTGATTGTTTGCTTGATTCCATTTGTGCTTTCTAGTTTTGATGATAAATTGTGAACAATCGTGCCGTTATCCTAATTTGATGCCTTATCTGATTTCCCATTTACTTGAGGACAAACAAATGCTTAAGTGTGGGGAGGTTTGATAAACGCATTTCAATGCGTTTATCGTAGTATTTAATTGGGAAATAATAAGAGCTTAGCAATCAATTTATGTGTTTATTCGTTACATTTACACTCATTTTGTTATTGAAGGAGCTTTGGACGAGTTTCGGGCGAAACGGAGCGAAAACGAGGCAAAACGGAGAAAAAACGACGGAAACAGGCATGTGTCACGGCCGTGACACATAGTGCACTAGGCCGTGACGTTGGGCAGAGAGTTGGAATGAAGATGGTCACGGCCGTGACACTTATTGCACCAGGTCGTGACCCATAGGAGCAGCAACATTAGAAAATTCATATCTCTCAATCCAGATCTCGGATTGAGAATCCCTTTGGTCAGAATGAAGACTGGCGAGTCTTCTATCTATGGTTAAAATTTCAGGTCAATCGGACATAGTTTATCCATCCATCCGAGAGAAATACGAAACTGCCGCAAAGCTGTTGAGTGGGTCACGGCCGTGACACTGCTGCACCAGGCCGTGACGAGCGGCAGTGAGCTCAACTTTCACCCCGAGAGTGTCACGGCCGTGACCTGTCTTGTCCCAGGCCGTGACAGTGTCGAATTTCCCTATAAAAAGCCCAAATTTGACACAGAAAGAACACAACCGACGAGAGATCAACCCTAATCCCTCTAGAGACGAAAAATAGCACATAAGAACGCAGAATCGCGTCCCGGAGCGCAAGAGACGGATCATCGACGAAATCACGCCCAATTGAACGAAGAACGAAGAATCATCGACGCTTCCCTCGCAGATCATCCGGATATCAAGAATATGAATTCTTCGCCTTTATTCCTTATTTCTTTCGTTGTTTTCCCGTCTATTATGCGTAGCTAATTCCCCTTTGTGTTTGGGATTAGATGAACGCTAGGATGATTCGTAGTTAAGATTTATAATTATCGTGACTATGTGTTTTGACTATTTATCATTCTATGAATTTGTTTCGTTGCTTTAATATGTCTATGTGTTAAAGTAATCGTATGGAAAAACGTTTAGGGCGACAGCTAAACAACGTTTAGGCCGTTCGTAGAAGATAGGAATCGAGTATAGGGCGAAAGCAAATACTCGATCCTCGCCGTTAGTAATTACTGAATCTTAGATCCCCGCGAGCGTTTAGGGCGACAGCAAACTCGCGAGCGGGTAGGATAATTACTGCGATCTAGTCAAGATCACATAGGAACGATTTTATTGTCTTAGTCGATAACACCTAGCGGGATTCGAATCCCGGGCACATCTTTATTATCTGAAGCTTCGTATCAGTTTTAAGCGTGTTATTTGAATCTCTAGTTGAGTTAGAAGTAATCTGTTAGGTTAAGTCATAAAACAATCTGCGTATTTTGTTTAGGCTAAATATCGAGTCGATAGGTCACTACTAGTACTTGACTTATTCCTTGTGTTCGATACTCGTCTACTCACTTTACTGCACTACAAACGATAGGTCCACTGCCTATCGCACGCCGGTGATAGTAATTAGGTGTTCGTTTTAATTATTACTTGTCGCACTTTTCATTCACACACCACGTGTCGATCAAGTTTTTGGCGCCGTTGCCGGGGAATAAATTGATATTAGGAACACCGTAGTTCGGTAATTTAGCCATTTTTATTTGAAGTTTTCCTTTTCTTTTCTTTATTACTGTTGGCGTTATTTGTTCTTCTAGTTATTGTTATTTTCGTTATTTCTTTTACGAGTCGATTTCTTTTAGTCCAGATACAGAAGTAGATATGGCGGACCATAGAGTACCCGTCCACGAGGAGGAGCCATCACTACAGGATCTCCTCAGGAATGACGCGCTAGGCAGTACTGAGTCGGATATTGTCATCCCGCCGATCGAGAACAACAATTTCGAGCTGAAGCACTCTTGGCTTCAGATGATCTTCCAGACACTCCAGTTTGAGGGCAATCCCGATGACGATCCCTACTCCCATCTGAAGGCTTTTCTGACGGTGACTGACACCATCAAGATCAACGGGGTCTCGGGCGATGCGATCAAGCTGATGCTATTCCCGTTCTCCCTGAAGTTCAGAGCGAAGGACTGGCTGGAGATGTTGCCACCTCGCTCAATCACTACATGGGAGGAGCTGCGAGCCGCGTTTATCGGCCACTATTTCCCGCTGACGAAGGTGCTAAGGTTAAAGACAGAGATCTCTCTATTCCACCAGAAGGACTCAGAAAATCTCTACGAGGTATGGGAGCGTTATAAAGCGCTACTGAAGCGGTGCCCACAACACGGGATCGAAGGCAGCTCAGATCAACCGATTTCACGAGGGGCTCAACGACCAGACCGTTCACATGTTAGACGGAGCCGCAGGAGGAGGGCTCGTGAAGCTCTCTGCTACAAATGCTTGGAATTTAATCGAGGACTACTCGAGGAACAGCTTCATGCGAGGTAATACGAGGATTAAGACGCCAGGCGTGTTCGGCGTGAGCGAGGAGACGGCTACGAATGCTAAATTTGAGGTGCTCCAGCAACAGATCGCGGCGACGATCTCTCAGCTGCAGACGGTGATTGGAGACCTACTTCCCAAAGCCGGGCAGACGCAGCCCGTGAACGCCATGAGGACCACCGCACCATCGCAGCATACGCCTTACGTACCACTGTGCGGGATCTGTGGCGCAGCCCATGAGACCTCATAATGCCAACTTGGGCAGTCGGTGGAGCACGTAGATTACATGGGGAATTACCAAGGTGACCAGCGAAGCTTCCAATCTCGAGCACACTCCAACTTGGCGTATGGAAATCAGAACAACCAGGGGCAAGATCACCGGGATTTCAGCCCCGACCGCCTGGATTCCAAAATGGGCCACCACGACAGTACCAGAACGCGCCCGCAGGAGGATCCGACGACATGAGGGAGATGAAGGACATGATGAAGGCACTTCTCACGAATTTCAGCAGCACAACCGCAGCCCACGAAAGCCGAATGACAAAGTGAGGATTACATGGAGGCGAATGACATCCGTGCTCAGAATACAGACGCCTCGATCAAGAGGTTGGAGCAACAAGTGGGGCAATTAGCACAGCAAATGGCGGGGCGAAATCAAGGATCACTCCCGAGCTACACCGAGAGAAACCCCAAGGAGTATTGCAATGCGGTAATCCTGAGAAGCGGGAGAGGATTACAAGAAGCTCCCACCAAGCAAAATTTAAAGGAGAAAGTCGATTTCGAGGGCCACGACGAGCCAGAAGTGGAGGAATGTAAGGGCGACGGAGTCGAGAAGGTCAAGGATGACGAGAGAAAGACGCGACCATTCGTGAAGCCGTATCAACCAAAGATCCCATATCCAGCTCAGTTGAGGGGAGCTGCACCTGAAAAAGAGAAGGTTCAACCTAAAAAGGAGGAGGCTGCACCCGAAATAGAAAAAGCAAGGGAAAACGAGCGGCCACTAGTGATGTCGTACCAGCCGAAGATTCCCTATCCAACACGGTTGAAGAAGGACAAAGAAGAAGCGATAATTGGCAGATTCATGGGTATGTGCAAAGAATTACATATTAACTTACCGTTTGTTGAAGCTATTGCGCAGATGCCCAGTTTCGTTAAGTTCCTGAAGGACTTGCTGACGAATCGACGGAAGCTCGAACACGTCTCCACGGTATACCTACAAGGAGAGTGCTCGGCGATACTCCAGAGCAAGATACCGAAAAAACTCAATGACCCAGCGAGTTTTACTATTCCTTGTCTGATAGGTGATTTAGTTGTTGAGCATGCCTTAGCTGATCTAGGCGAGTTTAATGCCGTACTCCATGTTTAAGCGCTTAGGATTAGGTGAACCACGACCCACTAGAATGAATATTCAACTGGCCGATAGATCATTAAAATACCCTCTAGGTGTTATCGATGATGTTCTAGTTAAGGTCGATAAGTTCGTTATCCCTGCTGATTTTGTGATCTTAGACATGGACGAGGATGAAAATGTTCCATTAATTCTAGGTAGACCATTCTTAGCTACAGGTGAGACCATGATAGATGTTAGGAATGGAACATTAACCGTGACAGTAGACGGTGAAAAAGTTACGTTCAGTATGAGTGACTCGATGAAAAAGAGCAACGAGCAAGATGATAAATGCTATTTCTTAGATGTCTTTGAGCACGATTTTCTCTTTTCCGTGCAAGGTCTATCACAGGTCAGCGAGCATGATAGGCACACGATTATGGCATTCGATAAGTGTGGGGAGGAGATCGACGAACCCATCATAGCCATCGACGAGAGCATCGAAGAAGTTAAGGACAAGAGCCCAGTCGAGGAGCGACCGCCACTAGAGTTGAAACCGCCGCCCGGCGAAAGGCGACACCTCCAGGGTATGGATGCAGGCGAGGGAAACTTAAGCAAAAAAGAGATGCTGTACCTCGACTTCCAGCCACCCTAAGCGAACGAAAGCACGTCCGGCTAAAGACGGTAAAGGAAGCGCTTCTTGGGAGGCAACCCAGGTTTTATCTATCTAGTAATTTTTTTTATTATGTCTATCATTATTATCATTCATGTTTTTTTTTTCTTTTACGTTTAGTTTTCCTTTTAGTCATGTCAGGCATCACGAGTCACGATACGACAACCATCACGCGTTTAGTCACGACCACGTCAACATTTTTCGTCAGGGAAGTTTCGTTCTCTTACACCTACTTTTCCCTTTCGTTTATTCAAATTTTACGATGAGGACAACGTACGGCTTAAGTGTGGAGAGGGGAATTTAGGTTGAAAACTTACGTGAAAATTTTAATTTTTTATGACGTGTCTGTGAGCTATAAATTTCGTTGAAAGGCATGGATTATTGAATTCAGGCACGATTTTTGCGCATTATCTCGAGTTAGTCTGCATTATTATGAATTCTTGTGAGCAATTAGGATATGCATGACTGATCGAATCATGGCTGCCTGAATAGATACAGCACTGTTTAAAGAGATTCGTACACATAACCCTATTTCGTGTGAGAGTTTGAGCCTGACGAGCTTACGCTCTTTTTCTTGGTTGTGTGACGTGCCTAGTCTATATCTCTCTAGAACTTGCCTGTCTGATGCGTGTTGAAACTATTTTGGTGTGCGAGTGTGAAAATGATGAGGGCATTAGGAATCAAGTCCAGGGCCAAAATTTTCTTAACCATGACGAACCCCATTAGTTAGCCACGTTGAGCCTGAGCCTATTTGTTGCGTACCTCGTATGTTATAGAAGCCACTAACCCGAATAAGCCTCCAGAGATTTTATGAGCCTGAGTTGATTAGAATAAAGCAGAAGTCGAACTTGAAAGTTACTGTTCCAGTGTTTGATTTGATGTTCTTCTCTGCTATTCGTGAAACGACTCGTCCCTTACTTGACCGTTTTCTGAAATGACCCGGTCCCTTGCATAAGCATGCCCATAACCCTTTGGCAAGATATAGGTCTCGGTAATAAGTATCCCTAGGTACACGGCATTCGCTGTGACGATGAATTCTTTGCGACAAAAGCCGAACCTTGATGTTTTTAGGGAATAAGGGCAGTGCACAAAAGTAGAACGTAACTAAGGTGAAAGGGCAGAAAATGAAAGGGAACTGAGTTGAGAGGGTCGAGCAGAAAAGTCTAGAATTTCGGAGCGAGAACGTCGAGTCTTATGTTGGGACGTGTGACCGTCTGTTTGATCATGCTATATTCTTTGATAATTTTCGATCACGTGTCCTAGCTCTAAGATTAAGTGTTCATTATTTATGCTTATCGCTTCATGATTATTCGACCCGTTTCCCCGAAAAGACCCTCAGATTTATACTTGCCACCTTGAATAGGCGAGATGCGATTAACTTGCAAGTTTATGGTAGGGGTTGGACTAGTGCACGAATTGAGCGACTCATCATATGCTAGCCTATACACTTGAGTGAATTGAGTGAATCCTTGCGAGGTATGAGTCTCGATTAGCAGTGAAGGAAGTTTAGGTCAACAAGTGCAAGTCATTAGTGTAATGTCCGTGATTGTTTGCTTGATTCCATTTGTGCTTTCTAGTTTTGATGATAAATTGTGAACAATCGTGCCGTTATCCTAATTTGATGCCTTATCTGATTTCCCATTTACTTGAGGACAAGCAAATGCTTAAGTGTGGGGAGGTTTGATAAACGCATTTCAATGCGTTTATCGTAGTATTTAATTGGGAAATAATAAGAGCTTAGCAATCAATTTATGTGTTTATTCGTTACATTTACACTTGTTGGTCCCGATTTTCACCCAAACGAACAACTTCGGACGGATTAAACACGCCTAAAGATCGAGATTTAGGTTAGGGCGTGGGGGCTTGGTGGTGTTCTTGAGGAGGCTCTCTCACTCTAACATATGTTTATTTGATCTACACACACAAGCACACCTAACTATGTGTTAGGGTTTTCCTATTTATACCACAAGTTGGTATATAATAGGTGGGCTTCTTGTGAAGGCCCATTACATGAATAACTAAGAACTAACCCAACTAAGAGCTAGCCCAAAGTTTAATAAAGCTAACCAACAAAGATAATATAATGAAATTGAACACTACAAAATATTTCCTAACAATCTCCCCCTTAGTGTTCAATCTTCAATTCAGTGCGGGATATCTTTGTTGGGCGTATTGGATGAATCTCGAGTCCTAACAAACTCCCCCTACAAGGGATATCTCCTCTTCTTGCGGAGGCATTGATGGCTCGGCTAGGACTCACTTGTTAAGATTCTCCAATCTTCTTCTTCTTGGCGCCGGATTTGTCGTCTTCGAATGGAAGTTGTCTGGTTCAGCCTCGAAGATGACTCGTCTGGCTCCAGAAGAAGGTAGGCGTGGGGCGTAAAAAATGTGCCAAGGCTCCATTGAAATGTGACTTTCAAGAGTAGAGAGCCCGGTCTTCAGAGTGGTCAGCGCAGTGGTGGCGGAATGTGGTGGATGAGATGTGCCATGGCTCCTTCGAGTGTTCCATTATGAACATAATAGCCTGACACATAAGAATGTGCGCGGAGGTAGTGGAAGCCTCCGGCGGGGCGTAGTTGGTGGAGGTGGTGGAGTAGGTGTTGTGAGAGGTGGCATAGGTGGTGTGAGTGGAGGTGGATGATGGTTGCTGCTGATGCTGCTGTACGATCTTCAACTCAGTTCTTCTCCTTTACTCCCCCTTGAGATGATCTCCGTCTTTGGGATCGTCACGTCGTCTGTGGGACGAGTCTGCCTCTGGCATTGATGGTGGTGATGGTGATGTAGTGTGGCGTTGAGTGAGGCAATCAAGTGGGATTCTCAGGAGTAACATCAGTTTTGAACACTGGAGAGACGGAGCAGCATGTGGTGGCGTAGGCGTAGGCGGGTGGAGTGGTGTCGGTGATGGGACCTTTTCCTTCATAGATCTTCGTTGAGCGCGGCATGGAATGTGTAAGTTCCTCGCTGATTGCTATGAGTCGGGGCTCCATCACGAACGGGGTAACTAACCAGACGGGGGTCACAGAGACGCTCCGTCGTCACAACATCGAAACATGTGTCCGATGGGCCGCCTGTTTGCACAGCACAAAAGGAACCGGAGAGCCACAAAGGCTTTCCGTTCGCACGGACGATGAGACAAGCTCGTATCCGTGGCCCATCGACAGTTGTGGTGAGGGTGGCTGTCTTGGGTCTTCCGCTCTCGGTCACAAGGACGTCATCAAGCGTTCGGGCAAGTTCATGAAGAACCTGCGGTGCGTAAAGAGTGTTTGTGTCCTAGAAAGTGGAAAATTTCGGTGGGTGAGGACACTAGACTCTATGTGGGTGGAAGAGGTGCAGTGAGAGGCGGAGCACTGCATGTTCAACATCAACCGTCTCCAAGTGGGGCGGTGATGGCTAACGTGGTTCCTCTTGTGTGAATGAAACAACTATCTGCGAAAGGATAGTTGAGTGGTTGGGAGGGGTTAATTGCGCGGTTGGACCAGATGCCGCGACTTTTACTCGGGAAACAAACGAGTCGTCTCCTGTACCTATGGGCGAGGTCCGGGTTGTGGTGAGATATGACAGAGGAGTGCGATCATGTTGTCGTTGGTTCGCAACTCCTGCAAGCGACTTACGTCATCCTCCCGAGATCGTTGATTTGATCTTTGCGTGGAGGAGGATGTCGCGCGACCTAGAGCTAGTCTAGAGAGGCTAGGGTAGGCTCGTTCCTGGGTTAGGATCAGGGGGTTTTCACTGATCCATGGGAACTATGGTGGCGTGGCGTGATCGCGTTGAAAGGCGACCACGAGTGATGTCGACGAGGGTGGCCCAAAACTGTTGATCAGACACTTCTGAGACTCGTCAGGTGGTGGTGGTGAGGGCGTAAAGAGGATCACGGTGGCTTAGGACGTCTCCATGTAGTGCACCATGGTGGAATGGATGGCAGTGGGTGGACGGTGGAGTCTGGTACATGAGATCCACATCGCCTAAGCATCGAGATTGGATGGCGCGCCCACTGATGGTTGGTTGAACTTTTGTCAACCCTTCCTTGTAGGTTCGGGTTCTGCACGGATTTGTACAGAAGTCATGATGATTGCTCGCTTCTCTGACATCCCTTCATGCACGTGGAGCAACCCGTGTAACGTGCACGATGGGGTTGGTTGCTCGCAGTGCATACCGGTCATGAATGTGGAGCAACCCATGTACCATTCATGCCGGAGTGTGGTTGCTCACGTCGTGTACCAGTCATGTATGTGGAGCAACCCGGGTACCATACATGCTGGGTGAAAATTAGCTGCCCTCGTCGCATACCAGTCATGAGTGTGGAGCAGCTTTCTTAGTACTTACTCATGCTGGGAAGTGTGAAATTGGCATTTGGAAATTCGGCTCCAAAACGTTTGGGGGTGACCTAAACTTTTTCTATAATGTGCCAATACCGTTCTAGGTCGATCGTTGGGTACGGTGATCGTTGCCGCGTTTTGGATTTGCCTTCAAAAATTTCACAAAAAACGTCGTCTATACCGAAAATTTTGGCCCAGGAAAAATTTATTTCGGAAAATTTTAAAAGTGTAAAATAGACAAAGTCCAATGGCCTTAGAAAATTTTTCTCTATCCAATGATATAAATTTTCCTTAGGCTTAGAATAAAAAAAATTTTCCTTTTTTTTTGCTCCTTAAAACCTTATTTAATCCGAGGGGGGGCCAGAAATTTTGGTGGTCAAAAACGTTTAAGTGTATTTTTAAAGAGTGATTTTGCAAGATCCGAAGCCAAAATCGGGTTTGGATCAAGTTTAAAGGTCGGGGTGCAAATTTCTCGGGGGGTGCGAAAAATGGTGTGAAAATGTGCGAAAAATGTTGTCCCGAGAAATTTCGATGAGAGAGTGAGTCGCGCGAAAACTTGAAGTTCCGGATAATTTCTCAGTTTAAAAAAAAATCCTCAGGTTGAAAAATTCGCGGGTTGAGAAAAGGCAGCTGTGTGAGAGAGACCGCGAAAAAATCGTGAAGTGTGAACTGAGAAAGTTTCGCAACTGAAAAATTTCTCGGCCAACAGTGAAAAATTTCTCGGTTTTGAAATTTCGCAGCCTGAGAAAAAAAATTTCTCGGCTATGAAATTTCTCGGCCAAGAGCGGTGAAAAATTTCCCGGTTTCGAAATTTCTCAGCCTGAGAAAGAAAGTTTCTCGGTTTCGAAATTTCTCAGCCTGAGAAAAAAATTTCTCGGCTAAGAAATTTCTCGGCCAAGAACAGTGAAAAATTTCTCGGTTTCAAAAAAATTTCTCAGTTTTGCAAAATTTCTCGGATTTGAAAAAAATTTCTCAGTTTTAGCAAAATTTCTCGGGCAGCGAAAGTTTCTCAGGCCAGGCAAACTTTCTCAGGCAAACTTTCTCGGCTAAGAAATTCTCGGCCTAAAAAATTTCTCGGTTAAGAATTTTCTCTGGTATGAAAATTTCTCGGCCAGTGAAAGTTTCTCGGCCAGCGAAATTTTCTCAGGCAAACTTTCTAGGCTAAGAAATTCTCGGCCTAAAAAAAATTTCTTGGCTAAGAATTTTCTCGGGTATGAAAATTTCTCGGCCAGTGAAAGTTTCTCGGCCAGCGAAATTTTCTCGGACAAACTTTCTCGGCTAAGAAATTCTCGGCCAAAAAATTTCTCGGATAAGAATTTTCTCGGGTATGAAAATTTCTCGGCCAAGAACAGTTTAAAGGCTGCGCGACTTTTACCAGAAAAATGGCTCGTTTTCGCTCAAATCTCACTCAAAATCGACGAAACTTGTTCCAAAACATCAGAAAAATATTCCTAAACACATAATCAACATTTGGGATGTCTAAAAACAACAAATCGAGGTCGAAATCGCCCAAAAACTGAAAGTGACGAAAATAATTTTTCAAGCAATTTTTCACTCAAATTTTGCTCAAAACACGCAAATCCGGTCGCGTTGGGCTCTGATACCACTTGTTGGTCCCGATTTTCACCCAAACGAACAACTTCGGACGGATTAAACACGCCTAAAGATCGAGATTTAGGTTAGGGCGTGGGGGCTTGGTGGTGTTCTTGAGGAGGCTCTCTCACTCTAACATATGTTTATTTGATCTACACACACAAGCACACCTAACTATGTGTTAGGGTTTTCCTATTTATACCACAAGTTGGTATATAATAGGTGGGCTTCTTGTGAAGGCCCATTACATGAATAACTAAGAACTAACCCAACTAAGAGCTAGCCCAAAGTTTAATAAAGCTAACCAACAAAGATAATATAATGAAATTGAACACTACAAAATATTTCCTAACAACACTCATTTTGTTATTGAAGGAGCTTTGGAAGAGTTTCGGGCGAAACGGAGCGAAAACGAGGCAAAACGGAGCAAAAACGACGGAAACAGGCATGTGTCACGGCCGTGACACATAGTGCACTAGGTCGTGACGTTGGGCAGAGAGTTGGAATGAAGATGGTCACGGCCGTGACACTTATTGCACCAGGTCGTGACCCATAGGAGCAGCAACATTAGAAAATTCATATCTCTCAATCCGGATCTCGGATTGAGAATCCCTTTGGTCAGAATGAAGACTGGCGAGTCTTCTATCTATGGTTAAAATTTCAGGTCAATCGGACATAGTTTACCCTTCCATCCGAGAGAAATACGAAACTGCCGTAAAGCTGTTGAGTGGGTCACGGCCGTGACACTGCTGCACCAGGCCGTGACGAGCGGCAGTGAGCTCAACTTTCACCCCGAGAGTGTCACGGCCGTGACCTGTCTTGTCCCAGGCCGTGACAGTGTCGAATTTCACTATAAAAAGCCCAAATTTGACACAGAAAGAACACAACCGACCACAGATCAACCCTAATCCCTCTAGAGACGAAAAATAGCACATAAGAACGCAGAATCGCGTCCCGGAGCGCAAGAGACGGATCATCGACGAAATCACGCCCAATTGAACGAAGAACGAAGAATCATCGACGCTTCCCTCGCAGATCATCCGGATATCAAGAATATGAATTCTTCGCCTTTATTCCTTATTTCTTTCGTTGTTTTCCCGTCTATTATGCGTAGCTAATTCCCCTTTGTGTTTGGGATTAGATGAACGCTAGGATGATTCGTAGTTAAGATTTATAATTATCGTGACTATGTGTTTTGACTATTTATCATTCTATGAATTTGTTTCGTTGCTTTAATATGTCTATGTGTTAAAGTAATCGTATGGAAAAACGTTTAGGGCGACAGCTAAACAACGTTTAGGCCGTTCGTAGAAGATAGGAATCGAGTATAGGGCGAAAGCAAATACTCGATCCTCGCCGTTAGTAATTACTGAATCTTAGATCCCCGCGAGCGTTTAGGGCGACAGCAAACTCGCGAGCGGGTAGGATAATTACTGCGATCTAGTCAAGATCACATAGGAACGATTTTATTGTCTTAGTCGATAACACCTAGCGGGATTCGAATCCCGAGCACATCTTTATTATCTGAAGCTTCGTATCAGTTTTAAGCGTGTTATTTGAATCTCTAGTTGAGTTAGAAGTAATCTGTTAGGTTAAGTCATAAAACAATCTGCGTATTTTTTTAGGCTAAATATCGAGTCGAAAGGTCACTACTAGTACTTGATTTATTCCTTGTGTTCGATCCTCGTCTGCTCACTTTACTGCACTACAAACGATAGGTCCACTGCCTATCGCACGTCGGTGATAGTAATTAGGTATTCGTTTTAATTATTACTTGTCGCACTTTTCATTCACACACCACGTGTCGATCAAAACTACTACTCCAGGAAGCTTCAATTGACAAAACAGAAAGAAGCTGGAGTAGCTCTTATGGCCGAGCAGGACCAATGGCTCGAGGACACGTCGAGCTCCAAAGAAGAGAATTTAGCCCTCATGGCTCGTCTCGACAACGAAATGGACGCCGAAACATTCAATCGTACGGACGACGACAACGCATCCACGTCTTCAAATGAGGTAGTCTCTCACTCCACATTATTGACCATGTTAGATCGTTTCAATTAGCATACACTAAAATGAAACGTGAGCAGAAAAGTGTTAAGGAAGTAGAGATCAAACTTGAGAGAGCTCAGGAGAAGATAAATAGTCTTGAATCAGACCTTAGAAGCTCTAGTGCGAAAATAGAAGAACTTACTAAGAGCTTACTTTGTAGAGAGACTAGTCAACCTCTTTTAGGACAGCTTCGTGAAAAGATTAAAGAGTTAGAAGACGGGCTAGCAAATAACTACAATTGTCTGGTTAGGAATCTCAATGAGAAAGCTACCTTAAATTGTAGGATAACCGAAGCTACCTCTAAGATCACTGACTTAGAAGCTCAATTAGAAATATCTAACGCTAAGGTTAGTGAGCTTAGTAAGGAACTAGACACCTGTCAAGCCGCCAACCTGACGGTAGAAAATAATTATGCTCTCCTAAGTGAGGAACGCATGAAGCTGTATGCAAAAATTAGATGATCTCCTTACGCATAGGGGACACTCTGAACTGACGATATTCTTAAACAAGCCCAAGGATATAGAGTTTTATAATCCAATAGAAGGCATAAGTTACACTAACCCACGTATTTTACAAAAGAAAGAAATATATGACATTAAGAACATGGGTTTAGCTGCAACCTCTCTTAGGAACATTACGGAATCGACGTATGAAAATGCGTTTGATTCATCTATCAAACAAGCCTCACATGGGCCTGAGATCCCCTTTGACTATAGTGAACTAATTGAAAAGGACAAAAATAGGAAACCTACTCTAACACCTGTCAGCGAATTAGCTCAAGTTCTACCTTCGGACTCTCAAGAATACCACGAGGAAGTCAAAAAGGTTAATTATCAAAATTCTCTCTACAAACCCCCTATCATGAAACAAATAGAGGAGTCACAAGCGAAACTAGACAAAGAAAGAGAGAATTTCGAAGCTGAAAAGAAAAAATTCTATAAGGAGATGGAAAATCTCAAGGCTTCCTCCTCCTCCCAAACTATCTCACACGCTATCATAAAAAGCGTGAAAATAGAAAAATCGTCTTCGAAAGATCAAAAGAGCATTAATTATTCTGTTAAAAGTGCTAAGACTAATTTTACTTCACCTACGTCCACATGGAGCGTAGAGCGAGCACCGACTACGAAGGCGAGACTGTCTAGTCCTAAAATAAAGAAGGAGCGAGTAGATTTAAATGTTTCTGAACATGTTATCCCTTCTGTCAAAACAAAAGACACTCGTAGTAATAAAAGGGCCATTCTACGTTCAAAATAATTGCTTCTACGTGCTCAATTCAGCCCATCACCTATAGAAGTGAAGACACCGAAATAGGCTCTACATCGAAAATTACTACTAATCATTCTGAAACAAATGCCAAAAGGAAAAATCGTAGGAAACAAGATCCATCCATAAAGAAAGCTTATGGCGCCGTACATGACTGTCTTCACCTAAGGTATCCCGTAGAAATAAAATCCCCCAAGCACCTTAGGAGACTATCACAAGAAAAGATCTTTTCCTCAGTCAAACCTTCCAAGGCATTTGTACGAGCTGAAGTTAACCTTCCCTGTAAGGTTCAACCCAAATGGGTTTCTAAATCTCGCCTAGGACGACAAAAGCCAAAAGGGCCAAGTTTCCTACAGAGGCAAAACCCAAACTCACTTCTCCAAAAGTGCAATGGGTTATTAAGACTCTTCCAGAAATAGATTTAGGAGTCATATCTGAACCTAAAATTAAATCTGCTAATCTGAGAGGACCCATGCTTAAGTGGGTACCTAAAGCTCTCTAAATTGTTTTTGCAAATCCATCATGTGTGGTACCTCGACTCTGGTTGCTCCACACACATGACTGGTAAACAAGAGCTGCTGAGCAACTACAAAGACCGACCAAATGGCAAAGTCAGATTTGGGATCAACGATTCAGCCCCAATTCTAGGATTTGGGGATATCATTTTGAAGAATCTGACCATCAAAGATGTCTTATACGTCGAAGGCCTCCGCCATAACTTGTTCAGCATAGGCCAATTCTGTGACAAAGGCTTCCAGGTGGTCTTCCATGCTGACCGGTGCAGAATTTTGGATAGTCAGGACACAGCATTCCTTCAAGGACTTCGGAAATCCAATCTTTACACGATCAACCTGACGTCCGTGCGGCCCTCGATAGCTGTATGCCTCATTTCTCAGATTGATATACAGAGGAACAGCCTATGGCATCAACGACTGTCTCATCTAAACATGAAAGCTCTCCAACGTCTTTCTACGAAAAAGTTGATCCACGATCTTCCAACTATACAACTACAAAGGGAACATCATTGTTCGGCATGTCACCTAGGAAAAATGAAGCGAGCATCTCATCACTTCAAGCAAATTGCGTCTACTTCTCGCCCATTGGAACTAATTCACATGGATCTCTGTGGTCCGATGCAGACTCAGAGTATCAATGGAAGAAAGTATGTCCTAGTGATTGTTGATGACTATTCTCGCTACACGTGGACAAAGTTCCTCCGAAAGAAAGATGAGACCGGTGACTTGATAATCAATTTTGTGAACACAACTCAACATCTGCTGCAACAGACTATTCAAGTTGTTCGAACAGACAACGGCACTGAGTTCCAAAACAACCACCTCAGTGAGTTTTATCAAAAACTTGGAATAAGTCAACAATTTTCAGCTGCCAAAACACCTCAGCAAAATAGGGTCGTCGAAAGGAAAAATCGAACACTAGTGGAAGCCGCTCATACAATGCTGATCCAGTCAGGACTTCCACACTTTCTATGGGCTGAAGCAGTCAATACCGCTTGTTTTACTCAAAACAGGACGGTGGTTCACAAACGGTTCAACAAGACTCCGTACGAGATTGTGAATAATAGAGTGCCCAATATCTCTTTCTTTAAAGTCTTCGGGTGCATGTGCTTTGTGGCGAACGACCGAGAACAACGTGCAAAGTTCGACCCTAAAGCATTCAAAGCTACATTTGTCGGGTATTCTTCAACTTCAAAAGCGTACCGAGTATACATCAAGTCCAACCGAACTATTAAGGAAAGCTATAATGTCACTTTTCATGAAGTGGCAGAGATGGCTTCTGGTCAACTCAGTCCAGGACCCGTGCCTAACCCGATGGTTCCTGCTCAAATTAGTTCAGGACCCATGCTCAACCCGATGGCTTCTGAAGACAACATTTCAGAACCCGTAATCACTGGTGTGTTGGCACAAAACCAACAGGAGATGGCAACAACATCAAAGTCAATGTCAGACGAAGCAACGAGACTTGCAATAGACGACTTGGAATCTCTCTTCGAACCAGTATATCGGTCATGCACCACTGCACCTACAGTGGATTCTCCTCTGTTCGAGACCGACGTACCAAGTTCATCTCACACCTCTACCCCATCCGATTCAGATTTGCCACAGAATACCGAAGAACCTACAGTGGTCCTCGAGGAAGTATCATCAGAGACGATCGATCCAAGTGCAGAATTGGAACTTCCTCAGACAAATGATCAATCGGAGACTATAGGCAATCTAGATCCACAGATGGCTGACGCATCTGCTACAGCCTTGCCTCATGAGCGCAAGTGGACTAGAGGTCACCCGGTCGATCAAGTAATTGGCGATCCTTCGGATGGTGTGAGGACACGTCGTCAACACAGTCTTTTCAGTTGCTTCCTTAGCCAAAATGAGCCTACCAAAGTAGCAGACGCACTTCGAGACCCTGATTGGACAATTGAAATGCAAGAGGGAATCAATCAATTCGAACGTCTTCAAGTGTGGACATTGGTACCCCGTCCACATGGGAAAACAGTGGTCGGAACTAAATGGGTTTTCAAGAATAAGAAAAATGAAGATGGTGAAGTGATCCGGAACAACGCAAGGCTAGTAGCTAAGGGATACAATCAACAGGAAGGCATCGACTACGACGAGACTTATGCTCCTGTTGCCCGTATCGAAGCTATCCGCCTCCTGCTGGCCTATGCGGTCACAAAGACTTCAAAGTCTATCAGATGGATGTTAAAACTGCTTTTCTCAACGGCATGTTAAAAGAAGAAGTCTACGTCGCTCAGCCGGAAGGTTTCGTTGATCTAGAACATCCCGATCACGTCTATCGTTTGGACAAAGCTCTCTATGGACTAAAACAAGCCCCACGTGCTTGGTACGATGTCCTGAGTGATTTCCTCGTGAAGTCTGGATTCATACGAGGAACGATAGACACAACCCTCTTCATTAAATGGCATGACAAAGATCTGATGGTCGTCCAAGTATACGGATACGACATCATCTTCGGATCAACAAATCCTCGGCTCTGCAAGAAGTTTGGAGATCTCATGAAGAGCAAATTCGAAATGAGTCACATGGGAGAGATGCAATTTTTCTTAGGCCTTCAGGTCAGGCGGCTCAATGATGGAATTTTCATTAGTCAAACAAAATACATCAAGGATATTCTGAAGAAGTTTCATCAAGACCAGAGCAAGCCTCTCAGCACTCCTATGTCACCAAGCTGCAAGTTGGATGCCGATCCCTCTGGTAAATTGGTCGACATCACACTATATCGCAGTATGATCTCTTCTCTACCTCACGTTGAGCGGGCCGGGTATCATGTTTGCCACCTGCTTGTGTGCCCGTTTTCAAGCCGAACCCAAAGAATCCCATATGCTCGCGGTCAAAAGAATTCTTCGCTAGCTTAAGGGCACCTCTACCCTTGGCCTATGGTATCCAAAGGGTACGAATTTCAAACTTATCGGCTACACTGACGCTGACTATGCAGGTTTCCGAATGGACAGGAAAAGCACGTCCGGTGGCGCTCAATTTCTAGGCGAAAAGCTGGTCTGCTGGTCATCCAAAAAGCAGAACTGTGTGTCCACTTCGACGGCAGAAGCAGAATACGTAGCTGCCGCCAGCTGTTGCTCACAGATGATGTCAAGAACCGAAATTGAAACTTTATATTATAATTTCATGCATTTACAAAATTCATGCATTCATTCCTGCATTCACATAAGTCATTTTAAAACAAGAAGTATATGTATGTTAAGGAATTTAAAGTACTATAGTTCTATGTTCTCAAAAAAATAAGTAGTGAAGAAGTGAATGTTAGGGAATTAGAATATTTTTAAGTTACGAATTTTTAGGGTTTTCTCAGGTTTTGAGAAACATTATTTATTAATAAATTAGGGAGTTTGATGATATTCTTGAGATTCTTCAAGAAAAAGGAAATATTTCAACAACATTAAAGTATAAGTAAGGATCATTCGAAACTCTAGGTATAATATCCGAAACTCTTGGAATAAGGGTTTCGAAATTGTTAAAAAGGGATCTCGAAATTCTTTAAATTAAGAATTTCGAGATTCTTGATATAAAGATTGATAGAACTTGAAACATTTTGGAACAAAGATTTCGAAATTGGTTCATAGGACTTCGAAATCCATTTCTCAAAGGATCTCGAGATTTTCTAGAGATAAATATCGAATCCTTGGTATAGAAATCTCGAAGTAAACTTGTGGAAACTTAGTCAAAAAGAAAGTAACTACAATAATAAAATAATTCATATCACTTAGCAATTAGGATAGACATTAAATTACCTAACGTGAGGGGAAATGATTTGTCTTCTAATTGCTTGTCCAATTAACTTTTATAATACATATATATAAAACTTTTTCAAGTAAGAACCATTTGTGCAAGTTGAACAACGAAACAGATTTAGAAACCAGCTTTAAGCAAAGGAAATTGGAAGAAAATTCAATCCTCAATTATCGAAACATTGGAGGTAAGGAATCATATAATATTTTGCAATATACATATAGATATAACGATTAATAAATTATAAGTAAGTGTACTGAGAAGATTTAGTAGCTTTAATGCATATTAGGGTTTTCAGATTTTGAATAGGGTTATCTTTTTAGATAAGTTCGATAATTGAAGTATGCTAATGGTTCATATAGGTTTGAGTTTTGAAGTATCTTGATTTGATAAATATAATGGTACATGAACAGTATGAAGTGTCGATGGAATTTATCTTGTTCTTAAGAATTCAAGGGAGGGAAATCTCGATATAAGGTGTTGGTTTATGTTATAATGTCGATATCAGAAATCGAATTAGCTAAAATGTCGAGATGAATTTCTAGATGTTATATTAAGTCCTCGACATGAATTTCGAAGCAGACTAGGAGAAAGTCGAAATGTGATCTGAAATTCAAAGATCTCGATGTCATATAAAATCTCGACATAGATTTTGAAATTGATTAGAAAAGTCGAGATATGATGTCGAAATAAACTTGGTATATAATGTCAAAAGGAATGAATTGGAAGCTCGAGATATAATGTCGAGACAGTTTATGACACATGTCGACATTAAAATATATATATATATATATATATATATGTCATAGAATGCCGAGTTGTGAGTTTCGGTATGATATCGAAATTTGGAAATTTATTAGAAAAGGACTTACATATACTAACAATGTTAGGTAAAGGTCATAGTCCATATATATAGTAATCCTTACATGTTATTGTCGAACAATTCCACTAACAAGTAAGGGATGAATAAAAATAAATAAATAAATAAAAATAAAGAAATAAATACAATAAAATAAACTAAAATGATTAAGAGGATTTCGAGTATGTCTGATTTATGTAGGATTTCGAGATCTAGAAACTCACCTAAATGAAATGTCGAGATTTAACAAGTCAGTTAGATATAATATCGAGTCATAATTTCGAGTATGATGTCGAGGTTTTTAAATCCAATTAGATAAATCTCTGATATGATCTCGAATTGAACTTGGAAGATCTTGACATACAACTTCGAAATTAACTAAAAAGACTTTGATATGAAATCTTGAAATATATTCCGAGGATTTTGAACTACAATTTCAAGATTTAGAAATTTATTAGAATTTTGAGACACATGAAAATTTTATAATAATAAAATTTCTGAACTTAATGAAATTTCGAAATAAAGAGAGTGGAAATTACAAATATAAGAATTAGGATTTTCAATAATATTTTTGGTATAGTATAGTTATCAGTTTTTAATACAAGTTTCAATATTGATCCAAAATATAACTTCTAAGTCAAGAATGTAATATATTATTAAGTAATGAATAGAATGGTAAAGGTTATGGATAAAAGCGATCATGCATACTAAAGCATGCATATCACGCACGCATGTCATTATAGGAATTTTATATTTACCAGATAAATATTTTTATATGTCATGATTCAGATAAAGGCAAGGACAAAGTCGAGTCTTTAAGCCATACTGTGAGTATGATATGCAACATTTGTTCTGTTATTATGTGCTTTATGTGAATTACATGATTGATGGTTTTTCTTATAGACATAATATATTTGAAATGAACGTGAATTATGTCGCCATAATGTGTTACGGTGATAAGTGTTATTCAATGGTGCATGGAATTGTAGTGTCATATAAGGTGAAAGTATAGGCATTGCATACGAATAATAATGAAAGAGAAACCGTTATGACTGCTACGACATCGGACGACTTGAGACACAGCTATGGTTACATCCGTACAAATAGGGGGATTACAGAGTCCTGTACGGGCAAGCAAAAAAATATATCTACAATTACAGAGTCCCATGCATGGACCCCTACGGGGTCAATAGTACGAGTCTAGCAGGTCATAACGGAAGTATCAGAAAAAAAAATGATCATGTAGAATTGCATTGGTCTATGGATTACATGAACGATTTTATGGACTATGGTTATATGGCAAACTTCGGTGATTAATTAAGTGATGTTTATGTGAGTTATAGTGTTTACAGTACGAGTATTATGAATCTACGGACTCTACGAACAGTGGTATGTTCTTTAGAAATGTCTATGTAAGCAAACGAAAGGAATAAAATAATTTTCTGCTACAGTTTTGTTTATTGTTCGTATAATGGAATAACATGTTGCGATCATACTCTGAATAATTGTTTCCACAGTTGCTGTAGATATTTAGCAGGCAACTTAGAGTGCATCTTCATACGAAAGCATGGATTCAAGGTTGGCCGGCTACGCTCTCACCTACTCCCCTAAGTTCATCGTGGTCATGTAGTATAAGAACCATTAGTGTTTTTCATATGATGTATAAGAAATATGATACGTGCATATATATATATGTATAATATGCGTGAAAGTGACGAGACCAGATGTACGCCCGTTTATGTATAAAGGTATGGTTGTAGAGAGGCGAAAAATTTTATGTGGAAAATATAATAGCTGCGCAAATAAAGTGAAAGAAAACGGGACGTTACAGATGCTGTGGATGCGGACACAGCTTCGCGACTATGGGTACAATCTAACTAATATACCCATATATAGTGATAGTCAGAGTGCGATTGCCATTACTTGCAATCCTGTTCATCATTCACGCACAAAACACATAGACATTAGATATCATTTTATCAAAGATCACGTAGAAGAAGGCACGATAGAGATGTACTTTGTGAACACGGAGTTTCAACTAGCCGACATTTTCACCAAGGCATTGGATGAGAAACGATTCCAATTCCTTGTCGCAAAATTAAGCATGTTGAATCTTCCGTAATATGTGCATTACCTGATCTTCTGTGCTATCACATGCTCTATTCTATGTGTTTTCTATGCTTATTTGTCCCTATCTTGCGTGATATTAAAAAAAATAAAATAAAATAAAATAAAATAAAATAATAATAAATAAATAATAAATATATATATACATATATATATAATGGGGTATGACGAAATCCTTTAGGATGCTTTGATCTAAAGTCACTTAGAATTTTACCCCGACATGCGATCAATCTAATTGCTTAATATTGTCAGTCTAAGTCGCATCCTTGTGTCTAAAAGGTCATTTGACTGTTCCACTAGACACAAAGTCACTTTACATGCGTGAGGATTCAAGCCTTGTTCTTTTTTCTTTCTTTGGATCTACTTCTCGAGTGAGTCACACATCAATTACTTGTCTTACCTAGTGATTCTTGGTTTCATACTCACCTTGCGTCAGATCGTTAGGAAAATGATAAGGGAGTTTAGGATATTCCTCATACGGCCTAATATAAATTCCCCACGTTTGCCCTTAGTCATCCACTTTGAGCCTTCTCCGACGTCCTTTTCTTCATTTTGAAACCCATTCCCAGCCTTCAACCGAAATCTATACTCTTCGAATGGTTGTTCTAACGAGAAAAGAAGGGGGAGATAACAAAAGAAAAGTAGGATGATGACAAAAGAAGGCATTGCTCAACGCACAAAGACCAAAGGAACCGGCCTTCCAACTACCTTGTCGAAAGTGGCATGGTTCCTGCTGCGAACTTCTCCAACGATAATCTCGTACGCTCGTCAGAACGGCTGGAAGAGGAGCACAACGAAGTGAACTTCTCCAACGATAATCCGGTCTTATATCGGGAAACGAGAAGAGGAGCGCAGCCTCGGGTACGAATTCCATAACCGTGAACTTTTCCAAATAGATAATCTCAGAAACCTATCTAGGGACTAAGAGAAGAGGTGCACGGTATCGGCCCGAGAATCAACAAGAAGAACTTCGCCTACGATAATCTCCTATAGCCTCATGGAGAAGCGGAGCTTCAGCTTGAGCATAGCTCATTAAAGGGATAGTAAATGAGGGAGAAAAGAAGAAAGATGCCGAAAATAAAGGAGACAGACATAGAAATGGAAGATGACGAAGAGATAAGCTCATTCTCCTCTAAATTCCTTTCTTCTAAGTCCTAGCCAAACTAAAACCTTTACGCCCCTTTGATTCCAATCGACGGTCTCTCGCTTGGGTGAAATGATTAAACACGCCTCGATCACAGGTAAATTGACTTGAAACTGCTTGTGTTGACTTGAGTGATAATAATATAAAAATCCCAAGATAGATATTATTGAGAGTAAGAGCGAACCTTGTGAGAGTTGTCGAAATGGAGCAGTCTATGAACTTAGGACTTTAGTTTGACGACAATACTTGACGGCATTTTCTCTTTCAAATGTCTCGTAAAATTTTAGGCTTGACGATTGATCGAAGCAAAATAATCTGACCCCATACTATAATAATAGTAAAATACAAAAAAATTATATATATATATATATAAATATATACTTCGCACATTTTGACATGAAATGTTATGTTTCATATGCGTTGAATTGAATAAATGCGAATTTCTTTAGTATATCGCACATTCTAAATGCAATTTTAGATTGCATTGGTACTGAATTGTTTAAAATGCGATAAGTTTTTCTATGCTCTAACCCTCGCACAATATTTTGAAGTACATGTTTTCGGGGACCATGTACACGTACTTACTTGGTAAATTTGCGTGTTTTATGCTCGTGACTTGAATTGATTTAATATGCTTGCATAATTAGTTAATTCTTGTGCATCATTTGAGGGGGAGCAAGTATAACAATCGTGGTTTAGCTCCAAATATTTTTGACGTTTATCTCTTAGTATTTTAGATCTTTCAAGCTCAAGGAATGAGACGTCGACACTACAAAAAGAGGAGCTAGACCCAAGACCAGATATTTCAAAAATAACATTGCCAAAAATAATTGTTTATTAACTCCATTATTACTAACGTTTATCTCCAAGTGGTACAGATTTTGTTTAAACTACTACCAGGGGAGCTAGACGTTACTACTCGGAAAATACAGGGAGTTAATTGCATATATTTTAATTACTAAGGGGGGGCCTTATAATGGGTTATATTTTGAAATAGGGGTCAATCTGAAATTCTTTAGAAGAACGTACTATCGTGAAACTGGATATTTGAATTAATTTGCAATCTAAAGTTTCTCGATCGTAAACAGTGTCGGGATAGATTTTGATTGGCCGCGGTAATTTGCGATCGAAAAATTTGAATTGAGAAGCAATTTTCGTATCAAAAGTTTCTCGAGCGCAAATAGTAATGGGCCTGATCCATTTAATCGCAAAACGTCCAATCGCAAACCCAACATTGATTTACAGCGAGTTATTAAAAGTTCACCTTTAGTCGCAAAACTTTTTCTCACGCAACCCTATTTGAAAGAAATTCTCTCACGCAAAACTTTCTCAGACGATACAAAATTCTTCAAAAATCTTGTAATTTTCACTTCAAATCGTCTGATTAAGGCAGAAAGTCGATTCGGTTAACGATTGCGAATGTTATAACTTGATTTGCATCTACATTCTGTAGTTTTTCGCGTGTTTAGTCAAGATTTTTCAACTGTTCTTCAAAAACGATTTAAACGTATACCTGTTTCACTAAATTTAGGCATGCTTATTGGATTTTCTGACTTAAATGCCTGTTGTTTCGATAGATTCGATGTTTTTGATCAAACAGATAGCGTAAATCGTAGGAAATTTCCATCTGTGATGATTATATGAGTTTCGCTGAAACTGGGTATTTTGAAGTTTTGAAGCTGTCGAAGAACTTCGTCGATCGCAAATAATCTTAACTGAATTCCAATTCGATTGAGATACTGTTTGTGTCGATTTAGTTTACGATCGCAAAATTTTGATTTAAGTCATCATGAAAAGATTTTGACCGATAACCTTCCCATCGAAAAATCCAATTATAATTTTCTGCGACGAAAAACTTATGCACTGAATAGATAATTTAGATGCAAATTCAAATCGAGCGTTAAACCTACCATCGCAAAATTAAATTTTCGATTTCACTTCATTTCGGTCACAAAAATGTTAGCAGCGAGAAATTTATTTTTCAATGCTTAACTTTTTCGATCGTAAAATTCGCCGCTTAGAATAAATTGATCGAAAAATTTCTCGACGATTGACTTAGTTTCGTCGTTGATCAATTTCTCCATAAAAATGTCGCCGCGAAAAATTTTTTTTTACTTACAACCGAAAATCACATATCGCTCGACAAATTTCAAATCGAAAAATTTTATTCACTCGAAGAAAATTTCTCGACAGTAAATTTACCGGAGAAATAATTTCTCGATCGTAAATTTACACGGAATTTTTCTCGATCGTAAAATTGATCGACTACAGTCTCAATTTCAAACGCAACACTTAGAAATTTTTTTTCCTAAGTCTTTTACACTGTAGCGAACGCTAGCGAATAAAATTTTCTCGATCGAAAAATTGCACGGAAACGTTTCAATTGAAATCAGTGTATAGAAAATCAAATTGCAATTCAATTTTCTCGAGTGAAAATTCTCTCGGCATGAACAGTGACTTATTGATTCAACACTTAGCGAAATTTCGAACCATTTTTCACGCGACAAATATTTCCTTCGAAATTACATTCATGCCATCACGATTTATGAAATTGAACATACACTATGCATTTGATATGATTTCAATTCAACATTCATCGAACATGCTATTATTTGCAATATTACTGTAGTTTGATGAAATTTATTCATATGTCGACTGAAAAATAAAATTGAACTAATGAACTTTTATATATCTTATATTTCAGATGGACCGCTGTAATACCCGTAATTAAATACGGGAAATTAGGATATAATTAATCCGATAGATGTATGAATTAATGAAGTTAATATCCGAACGAATCAAAGGCCGAATGAGAAACTGGGCAAAATTAATATTCGACCCAATTGATCTTGGCCCAACTCAACAGAATTTAATAAATAAAATAATTCAAATTAACGTTGGAGCATTTTGAGGCCCAATTAGGAGTACATAATTACTAAAGAAATTCGGCCCGATTAAAAAGGCTTATTAAAGCTAATAATATTAGGACCCAAGGGAATAAGTTCGAAAGCCCCGAATTAATTTTCATGTTGGCCCAACTCAATGGAAAATAGTCCAATAAATAATTTAGGCCAAGAAATATTAGAGCCCAACTAAAGGAGTTAAGAAGGTCCAAGAAAAGATATATGCATATAAGAATAATAAGTTGGTCCAACTAAAATTAATACAAGGAGTAATGGATGTTGAAAATAACAAGGCCCAAGTAGAACAAATATTTGAGCCCAAGAACCTTAGAAGATATTTTGGGAAGCAAAGTTCCCCAAATTAAGGAAAGGCCACGTCACATTTAGGACCATCACATGTCAAAGCTTAGATATTTTTATCCCAAAAACCACATAATCTTTTCTCTCTAATAAACGAAAAAAAGATAGAAAACGAAAGAGAGAGAGAGACGAGAAAGAAGAAGGGAAGAAATACCAAAGAAGAAGAAGAAGCAAGCGAAGGAGATGAGCTAGAGCAAAGAGGTTTCGGCCAAAATCATCATCCCCAAACCATTCGAACTTAGTTAAGGAAGTAAGGTAGGCTTTTAAAATTCGGTCTTCATGTGGTTCGAACCTTACTTTCCATTTTTTGAGTTGGTGATCCATCTAGGTGCCTTCATGTTCGAATGAAACCTCAAAATATGGGTTTAAAAATCTGGGTTGTTATGTGTTTCGAATGATGCGAGATTCTGGGGATTTTATTTGAGGATTTGGGGGTTCGAACGTTTAGGGTTTTGAGTACTAATGGTGGAAGACCCTTGAATGATAGCTCTCCAAGTTCGAAAATGGTGGATTCCTTGGTACTATGTGACTTTGGTAATTATTATTTGATGTTACGTGCTTTGTTTAAACCTAAAATGTGGGTTATGCGTGAATACCTATGCTTGTGTGCTTAGGAAATTTAATCGAGTGGGGTAGAAAGCTTAAAGAGGACTTCCAAAACATTGGGTTTTAGCTTAGCTCTTTGATTGTATGAAATTACGAGTCGAAATAGCGAATTTTAAGGGAAGTGTAGACGTCGGGTTAGCGGGCTGTGATGTTTTGCGAATCACGAGGCTTATTAGGTCAATGAAAGGTTTGCGATGAGAAAGGGGATTAGTATTCACGGGCCAATTATTACTTTTCACGGGTTGGGGTAGTTCGTGAATTGGGGAGCGATTTTGGGTCGAGAGGTAGTTTCACGGGGTAGAGATGTTCGCAAGGTGTGAGTAGGGCGGGCTGAAATTAGTTCACGAGCCGAGGGCTTCGTGAAATGAAAGGCGTGTTCGGATCGCTAGATAGATCGCAGGCTAAGTGGACTTCGCGAATTTGGAGAGAATTTTTGGGTCATTAAGTAGTTTTGTGGTTAGAGACTTTCCGTGAATTTTGAGTTAGGATCGAAGCTTTCGACTATAAAAACTTTGTAGCGACAATTTAGGTAAAGTGATTTTATACGAGTTCAAGTGCCTAACTCATTTTCGAGTTTATGAAGTTTATTGTTTTTAAGTACCATTTTTCCACGTTAAGGATGATTTTTGAAATAGATCATATTTATAGATTAATTTTGGGAAAATTTTGAGAATTATGAAATCGGGTAGAATATTTTACGTGTACGATGTGTGGGTTGAGATGAATTTCAAAAAGGGGATTTTTGATAATATATCAATTTTGAAGGTTTCGACCGATTCTAGGTTTCGAGCGATTTTAAGTTTGGATCGATTTTTAAATCGCGGGTCGTTTTATTTTAAACTATGAGTGAAATAGAATTTGAACTAATAGGGAAATCGGCCGAATGAGTTTCGGGTCGCGAAAGTCTTTCGCGGGCCCAAAGGATTTTTATGTGTGAGTAAAATAGGTATTTCGCGGGCCAAGGCTTCGAGTTTCGTGGGCTTAAGTCTTTCGCGGGCCGACTTGAAGGGTGATTCCTGTGAGAGGCGTCGCGGGCCAATTTCAGTTTCGCGGGCCGATGGACTTTCGCGGGGTGATTCCTGTGAAGGGCATCGCGGGCCGACTTTAGGTTTCGCGGGCCGATTGATTTCCACGGGGTGATTCCTGTGAGAGAAATCGGCCGATTCGCGGGCTTAAATTGGGCTTCGTGCGTCCAATCGGGCGATTCACGAACTGAAATTGGACTTCGCGCGTCTAAGCAGACGATTCTGCGAACGCGGCGAAAGTCCCGTGAATTCGAGTGTTGACCGCAAGTGTTTCAGGTTGACCATCTTTTGAAAGAGGGATCGGGCGATTTAAGATTTGGGCTTTGACCTGATTTGTGGGAGTTTGACCGATGCTTTACATTTTTGGGCTTTTGCCCTATTTCAGGCCAAATCAGTTTAAGATAAATTATTTTCGGCCCAAGACAGTTTTAAAATAAAGCATTTTCTTATGTATAGTAATATTTTCGTGTCAACCTATATTTTGTAATTTAAAGGTTATTTTGGGATTTAAAACCTTCGGCCTAGCTTGATGTTTTACGGGTTAATTTGACTTAGCGAACTCTTTTCAAACGGTTACCTTTCGAATGTAGTTTCAAGCTATGATCTTTCAAATATAGTATTAAATATAAAATAATGTAATACATAAGAAATTTTATAATGTAGATATTCAAGTAATGTAAATGATATTCTGATGTGATGATTTTGTGCCTAAGGTCGAGGTTAGGAACATCGATGAGCTATTAACGGGTAATCGACGGACGACAGGTAAGTGGAAATTCAACTACAACACATAACATGTTGTACGTGCCAAATATGTGTCTATGTGACTAAGTGCTTACGTGGATTATTTGACGTGATTTATGATTATGGTAAGCATTATGATGATGATGCATTTGCATATGCACGACATACACGAAATGGGGGTAGTAAGATGATGAGCGTGCATGATTATGTCGCAAATAGCGAAAAGTGAATGCCGAGGTGGGCAATGAGGTTATAAGTAAAGTGAGGGGCGGCTTCCGGGGCACCGTGACGGCGTTGATGCGCCGTCGGCGACGTTGATGCGTCGCCAGTATACGAACGACGTTGATGCGTCGGGGGATTGCCATGGTTGGGTTGATGCCCTCATGGTTGGCTTGATGCCGATATATCCCTGATTAGCGTGGTTGGGTTGATGCCCTCATGCTTTAGTATGGTTGGGTTGATGCCCTCATACTTTGGGCTAATGCCCGTGGTTGGATAGAGCTCTTTACGGTGTACTCCTGGGTAAAAGTCTGCCAAGGGCCCTAAGATGAAAGATATGAGATTGTGTTTAGTCTATAAGAAGTAATATGCATTGGCGTGGATTGCCTTTGCGGGGGAGTGACACGTGCATCCATGCATAATTTCTACTTACTGAGCCACGGCGGCTCATCCCTTACGTTATGTGTTGTAGGTACGATAGAGTCGGACGTTGGGAAACGTCTCGACTAAGGCAAGCTGACGGCGGTACTCCACGGGCTTTTGAGGGCAAGGCTGTACATGGATGACGACCTGTGGAGCGATGTTAGAAAGTGTTAGTTAGCGTAAGTATTTTGGAGGCTTCGGCCTTTGTATAACTAGACAATGTAGATTACGTCTCGTCGTAATATATTTATTTTAGGAAAAAGTTTCTGTAAATCGGGTCTTCCGCGGCTTGCGCAGCGGAAATCCGCCGCTAGTTAGTATTAGAAAGTGAGGGTCGTCACAAGGTGGTATCCGAGCTTAGGATAGAGGTTCTGTAGACTGTCCATGTACAGCCGCTCAATAGCGTGGAGGATCAGCCTTGCCTGTAAGTATGTTTGATGTGACTATGTGTTTACAATAACGTGCCTACTTGCTTGACTGATTGTAGAATGACTAGCAGAAATTTTTGGCGAGTCAAGTCGTGGGGTTGCAATTTTGACTGATTGTAGAAATTTTTTTGGCGAGTCAAGTCGTGGGGTTGCAACCGAGCTCCATGTGAATGAACATGACTCGGTGCTCCTGCACCTTACGAAAACTGATCCAAGATCAAACGGATCGGGATTAGTGAACTTAAGGATCGAGTTAATGAGTATAAGGATCTGATCTATAAGCTTGTTCGAACCTTATAAATTCTTGCACTATGAATGTGCGACAATTATAGGGAAAAGAAAGTGAATGAACAATTAGAGCGAGCAGTTAAAAAAGAGATTCGACTTTTCAAATATCCTAAATTGCAAACAAGGCCGAATTCGTGGGGAATTAACCTATCTACTCGAGGGAATTAACCTCTCTACTCGAGCTCCAAGTTCTATTCCTCAACGCCTACAATATGGGCAATTCCATAGGGGCATCTGTTATGGCCCAGGATTAAAACTCTATCTTCAGTGCTTCCGATGCGGGATGGTGGGACACCGTGCTATAGATTGTGAGGCGTGAATCTGTTCCGTTGGACTGAGCTCAGATGTTGATACAACCCTTACTGGTTCCAGTGCGGTGGTTCAATCTAAACCTAGAGGAAACAGAAATTCCTTCCACGAAAATGACGAGCTTTCAAAATTTGAAGATGTAATTGATTTCCGTAGGAAAGATCATATGTTTCAGTTACCCGAGAGGAGTAATATCCGCTTGCTGGTAAGACCAACCCAAGTAGAATTATTGACATTTGAGCTAAAGATTTCGTAAGCTCTTCAACAAATTGTGAATCTTTTCTCGCATCCATGCTTAGACAGAAGAATTGCCTCAGTCATAACCGAAATCGTGCTAGTAGCTAATGAAAGCGCTGATGTACGTCCCAATGATCTCCTGGGGCTACACTTGATCAATTCGCAATCAAACCATATTCTTTCTTCAGCAAATGATCTTTCTACTGAAATATGATGTTGAAACCACATTTCAATTCTTTCGCCACAACAAGCCTAAACCGAATAATACCAGAGTATAACCCTATACCCCAATCTTTCTGCTCATCCTGAGAGACATCCATGTTCGGTATCAGAGTGGCGCAGCGAAGGCGTGATGGACACTAGTGATTTTCAATCTCTGCCTAAATATCGCTATGTCCGTTAGTTCCTCAGGGCGATACAGATCGGCATACGTGTACCCTATTGATAAATGACTGTTAGAATTCAAGACGACAAGAGCGACTTTACGTTAACCCTTATATTCTTGTTTCCCTGCATTCTACTTCGATGGCGTGTTCTACTTTCTTGAACTCTTATCACGGCATGAAACATTTATTTCCAGACTTCTAGCTAGAAACGAAGGTTAGGTAGATCGTTTTGAGGGGAAGGGTAGGTCATGAACTAGTTGTAGGACTTTGCTTTCCACACTAAACAATAAGACAATCGTAAGACTCAAAATGTACCCTACAATTAGCACGCCGGAAGGTTGCATGGATCCCAGACAAGGATGTCATTTCACCGAACAACCTAAGTTACGGTAGACCTATCACATACTACCTTCCCTAGCTGCTCCGGACAACCTCTAGGGCTTTAATTCCCGAACAAATTTCATAAGAATAGTGGTCTCGAATTTTAGACTTGATTCAGCGTTCTCTATTTTATCCTCGGGAATTTTCCGAACTCTCTATTGGTCTTCTATCATCAAGAGAGAATGACTCTTAGCCAAGGTCATCAACTGAGACAAGAGAGGTGGTGACAAGCTCCACCACTATCTTCCTCATTTCTGAATTTTGCCCTCATTCTGTCCCCATGAAGATCTGTTTTCCTTCTCATGTGAGAGTTGTCTTTGAGGGCAACCAGGTGATCTTCCTAACCGATCGCTACCCCGAATGATTCGAGCTGACGGAATTTCAGGGGCGAAATTCTTTTAAGGGGGGGAGGATGTAATACCCGTAATTAAATACGGGAAATTAGGATATAATTAATCCGATAGATGTATGAATTAATGAAGTTAATATCCGAACGAATCAAAGGCCGAATGAGAAACTGGGCAAAATTAATATTCGACCCAATTGATCTTGGCCCAACTCAACAGAATTTAATAAATAAAATAATTCAAATTAACGTTGGAGCATTTTGAGGCCCAATTAGGAGTACATAATTACTAAAGAAATTCGGCCCGATTAAAAAGGCTTATTAAAGCTAATAATATTAGGACCCAAGGGAATAAGTTCGAAAGCCCCGAATTAATTTTCATGTTGGCCCAACTCAATGGAAAATAGTCCAATAAATAATTTAGGCCAAGAAATATTAGAGCCCAACTAAAGGAGTTAAGAAGGTCCAAGAAAAGATATATGCATATAAGAATAATAAGTTGGTCCAATTAAAATTAATACAAGGAGTAATGGATGTTGAAAATAACAAGGCCCAAGTAGAACAAATATTTGAGCCCAAGAACCTTAGAAGATATTTTGGGAAGCAAAGTTCCCCAAATTAAGGAAAGGCCACGTCACGTTTAGGACCATCACATGTCAAAGCTTAGATATTTTTATCCCAAAAACCACATCATCTCCTCTCTCTAATAAACGAAAAAAAGATAGAAAACGAAAGAGAGAGAGAGACGAGAAAGAAGAAGGGAAGAAATACCAAAGAAGAAGAAGAAGCAAACGAAGGAGATGAGCTAGAGCAAAGAGGTTTCGGCCAAAATCATCATCCCCAAACCATTCGAACTTAGTTAAGGAAGTAAGGTAGGCTTTTAAAATCCGGTCTTCATGTGGTTCGAACCTTACTTTCCATTTTTTGAGTTGGTGATCCATCTAGGTGCCTTCATGTTCGAATGAAACCTCAAAATATGGGTTTAAAAATCTGGGTTGTTATGTGTTTCGAATGATGCGAGATTCTGGGGATTTTATTTGAGGATTTTGGGGTTCGAACGTTTAGGGTTTTGAGTACTAATGGTGGAAGACCCTTGAATGATAGCTCTCCAAGTTCGAAAATGGTGGATTCCTTGGTACTATGTGACTTTGGTAATTATTATTTGATGTTACGTGCTTTGTTTAAACCTAAAATGTGGGTTATGCGTGAATACCTATGCTTGTGTGCTTAGGAAATTTAATCGAGTGGGGTAGAAAGCTTAAAGAGGACTTCCAAAACATTGGGTTTTAGCTTAGCTCTTTGATTGTATGAAATTACGAGTCGAAATAGCGAATTTTAAGGGATGTGTAGACGTCGGGTTAGCGGGCTGTGATGTTTTGCGAATCACGAGGCTTATTAGGTCAATGAAATTAGCTCGCGGGTTAGGAGGTTTGCGATGAGAAAGGGGATTAGTATTCACGGGCCAATTATTACTTTTCACGGGTTGGGGTAGTTCGTGAATTGGGGAGCGATTTTGGGTCGAGAGGTAGTTTCATGGGGTAGAGATGTTCGCAAGGTGTGAGTAGGGCGGGCTGAAATTAGTTCACGAGCCGAGGGCTTCGTGAAATGAAAGGCGTGTTCGGATCGCTAGATAGATCGCAGGCTAAGTGGACTTCGCGAATTTGGAGAGAATTTTTGGGTCATTAAGTAGTTTTGTGGTTAGAGACTTTCCGTGAATTTTGAGTTAGGATCGAAGCTTTCGACTATAAAAACTTTGTAGCGACAATTTAGGTAAAGTGATTTTATACGAGTTCAAGTGCCTAACTCATTTTCGAGTTTATGAAGTTTATTGTTTTTAAGTACCATTTTTCCACGTTAAGGATGATTTTTGAAATAGATCATATTTATAGATTAATTTTGGGAAAATTTTGAGAATTATGAAATCGGGTAGAATATTTTACGTGTACGATGTGTGGGTTGAGATGAATTTCAAAAAGGGGATTTTTGATAATATATCAATTTTGAAGGTTTCGACCGATTCTAGGTTTCGAGCGATTTTAAGTTTGGATCGATTTTTAAATCGCGGGCCGTTTTATTTTAAACTATGAGTGAAATAGAATTTGAACTAATAGGGAAATCGGCCGAATGAGTTTCGGGTCGCGAAAGTCTTTCGCGGGCCCAAAGGATTTTTATGTGTGAGTAAAATAGGTATTTCGTGGGCCAAGGCTTCGAGTTTCGTGGGCTTAAGTCTTTCGCGGGCCGACTTGAAGGGTGATTCCTGTGAGAGGCGTCGCGGGCCAATTTCAGTTTCGCGGGCCGATGGACTTTCGCGGGGTGATTCCTGTGAAGGGCATCGCGGGCCGACTTTAGGTTTCGCGGGCCGATTGATTTCCACGGGGTGATTCCTGTGAGAGAAATCGGCCGATTCGCGGGCTTAAATTGGGCTTCGTGCGTCCAATCGGGCGATTCACGAACTGAAATTGGACTTCGCGCGTCTAAGCAGACGATTCTGCGAACGCGGCGAAAGTCCCGTGAATTCTATTGTTGACCGCAAGTGTTTCAGGTTGACCATCTTTTGAAAGAGGTATCGGGCGATTTAAGATTTGGGCTTTGACCTGATTTGTGGGAGTTTGACCGATGCTTTACATTTTTGGGCTTTTCCCTATTTCAGGCCAAATCATTTTAAGATAAATTATTTTCGGCCCAAGACAGTTTTAAAATAAAGCATTTATAGTAATATTTTCGGGTCAACCTATATTTTGTAATTTAAAGGTTATTTTGGGATTTAAAACCTTCGGCCTAGCTTGATGTTTTACGGTATAATTTGACTTAGCGAACTCTTTTCAAACGGTTACCTTTCGAATGTAGTTTCAAGCTATGATCTTTCAAATATAGTATTAAATATAAAATAATGTAATACATAAGAAATTTTATAATGTAGATATTCAAGTAATGTAAATGATATTCTGATGTGATGATTTTGTGCCTAAGGTCGAGGTTAGGAACATCGATGAGCTATTAACGGGTAATCGACGGACGACAGGTAAGTGGAAATTCAACTACAACACATAACATGTTGTACGTGCCAAATATGTGTCTATGTGACTAAGTGCTTACGTGGATTATTTGACGTGATTTATGATTATGGTAAGCATTATGATGATGATGCATTTGCATATGCACGACATACACGAAATGGGGGTAGTAAGATGATGAGCATGCATGATTATGTCGCAAATAGCGAAAAGTGAATGCCGAGGTGGGCAATGAGGTTATAAGTAAAGTGAGGGGCGGCTTCCGGGGCACCGTGACGGTGTTGATGCGCCGTCGGCGACGTTGATGCGTCGCCAGTATACGAACGACGTTGATGCGTCGGGGGATTGCCATGGTTGGGTTGATGCCCTCATGGTTGGGTTGATGCCCATATATCCCTGATTAGCGTGGTTGGGTTGATGCCCTCATGCTTTAGTATGGTTGGGTTGATGCCCTCATACTTTGGGCTAATGCCCGTGGTTGGATAGAGCTCTTTACGGTGTACTCCTGGGTAAAAGTCTGCCAAGGGCCCTAAGATGAAAGATATGAGATTGTGTTTAGTCTATAAGAAGTAATATGCATTGGCGTGGATTGCCTTTGCGGGGGAGTGACACGTGCATCCATGCATAATTTCTACTTACTGAGCCACGGCGGCTCATCCCTTACGTTATGTGTTGTAGGTACGATAGAGTCGGACGTTGGGAAACGTCTCGACTAAGGCAAGCTGACGGCGGTACTCCACGGGCTTTTGAGGGCAAGGCTGTACATGGATGACGACCTGTGGAGCGATGTTAGAAAGTGTTAGTTAGCGTAAGTATTTTGGAGGCTTCGGCCTTTGTATAACTAGACAATGTAGATTACGTCTCGTCGTAATATATTTATTTTAGGAAAACGTTTTTGTAAATCGGGTCTTCCGCGGCTTGCGCAGCGGAAATCCGCCGCTAGTTAGTATTAGAAAGTGAGGGTCGTCACAACCGCTACCCAAGATACAACCACATATATGATCACAATATGTACTTGAAGGTTCAGGATACGAACTTTCAGCTCGATCTGGACACATTTTGGTGCCCGGACGAGATCATCGTATCCATCCTCAGAGGTCACCCCAATTGGCACGCGCTGACGGTCACTGCCTCAGTGCCGATGGTCTATCTCCAGCAATTCTGGGGATATATACAAGGAGTTGTAGCAAATGGAGCATTCTCCTTCACTATAAAACTCGATACGCGGCATATTCTTATGAGCAAGAGCCAGTTCGGGATGATGCTGGACTTGCCCCACCACGACAACTTCGACCCGCTCCCGGCCGACGCTGAGATGATTCAAGACTTCATGCACATGGGATACCAACCGCTGCTTACAAGATTAGCTCAGGTCTAGAGCAGCGGTATCCCTCACCCCTGGAAGACACTGTTCGGCATAGTGAACAAGTGTCTATCATTCAAACACGCTGGATTCGACAAGGGCAACGGCAACATACTACGGATCTTTCACGGCCTCGCCTTCGCCAGAAACTACGACTTTGCACAGCTGATGTGGAATGATCTAGCTGAACAGATTTGGCTGAAGGAGAACCGAAGGTCAAAGAACGTGCCCTATGCTCGCTGGTTCAACGTAATCATCAGGGAGTTCATGGAGCTACATGCAGAGAACATCCCTCAGCTACCTCCTGGTGAAAACTACCAGCCGCCAAGGCTTAAGTTTTTCCACAACCCACGGCTCACGGACCTGGACCAATCGTCGATGCCAATTCCACTCAGCTTACTCAGGCTCGCCGACCCCGCGGGAGCTGAGTATCAGAGGTTCTGCCGGGAACACAACTTAACGGAAGCAATGATTAGAGGGCCCCCGGCAGATCACCATGTGAGCCCTCCCCAACACCAACCAAGCCCTGACGACACGATGATCGATGCTGTCGCTCAGGAGCTTCAACAGGAGCCTCCCTTGGTCGAAGAGCCAATGCCCGACGTAGAAGATACTTTGATAGACGTCGTGGCTACCGAGATGGCGCTCGAGGCTCTTGCACTCGAATTACAAGTGGAAGTGCCCATACATGTCTTCAACAAGAAGCACAGCCCGAAACTGAAATGGGGAAAAGCTCTCTTCCACCGGTGACGGATCAGGCACTGGAGGACGTCAATCGTGACATCACTCCTCACACGGCCACCCCGTCTGACATGGAGTCTGACGAGGAAATAAGCCTGATAAGGAGGACTCCCAGAAGACTAAGAATTCAGCTGGAGTCTCTCTTCTCGGCCGTCACTGCCGCACCAGATACTACGCTGCCCACATCGACAAGTGTTGCTGGCACTTCTTCGCTCAATCTTGAGCCGCAACCAACTCACGTGGTGTCTGGTTCGCAGGCGCAACCTGAGCCTGCCTTAACACCCATAGAGGCGAATCCGCAGGATTTGACTCGAGGATTGGGTGGAAGTCTCATACAGTCACAACCTCAAGTGACTGTGAGCCAACCCCAAGAGTCGGCGTCTACTCTAGGGTTGATAACAGGCAACATCAGTCGTCCTGGTCCATCCATGGAGGCGTCCACACCCTTTGTGACGAACGAGCAGTCCCAGGCCGCTCTCTCTGCCGCTGTACAGTCTATGGAAGACAAGATCACGGAGAGAGTACTTCAAGCTCTCGAGGCATCCCGAAGAGATACCGGGAAAGCACCTGCCTCTGAAGGCCCTTCATCACAAACCCACCCCACATCTCCACAACCTACACCCACCGACCCTCTAGCGACTTCCTCCATCCTCATCAACCCATACACCATCCCCATCACCGAGCTCCACGACATTCTCCTCGCCCGTTTGATAGGCCTGTCCATCCGATCGCCTCACGAAGAATCCCTCTATCAGCGATTGGCGGATCATCCTGAGCCACCGACTGACACCTGCCGAGGCCAAAGCTCCCACTCCCGGCGCAGACATGACGATCCTGACGATCAGGACCATCATGAGGGGGAGAAGAGGCCGAGGACATCTACAGCCGGCCAAGGACAAGGCTCGGGCGCTACGCGGACAAGCGCTGGAGCTGGTGAAACCCAAACCACCCATACTACCCAAACCACCCCAACTACCCAAACCACGCACCGCACAGCCACTCTACCACATATCGACCCACCAACCTTTCACCTCAGGACGCCTCCGCCCACACCGCCGATCTACTCAAGCCCCTTGCTTCCGGAAGAAGAAGCAAGCGTTGCAATGCTTGTAGCTCTGGCAGCTACCCAAGCTACTCCCTCTGTCGCTCCAGACCAACCGGGACCCTCTGGACATGGAGTCAATCCACACGAAGCATTAGACAAGTACATCTTCGAAGGCCAGTGGATGACCCATTCCATGCCCGAGGAGCATCAGAGACAACGGCTTCAGGACGTACGCCACTTCTTACAACAAGCATCTGTTGACATCGTGATCATTGAAGACGACGAACTTCAAGAAGGTGTGGTGTAGACTACCAAAATAAAATCCCAAGGCTACCTTGATCGCACAGCGAGCGGCCTCCCCTACAAGACAGATGCCAGGACCGTTCGGATCGACACGCCGTGGGAGAACATCCACATAGAGATACCTTTCCTTGAAGAAGTCAGGGAAAACATTTGGAGGTCACCGAATCGAATTAAGAAGCCGGATGAGTTCGAGCTGAGAGGGATCTCTCACTAGGATCAGCAGAAGAGAATGACATATCTGTGGATGCTGACCCAACTACGGACGTGAGGCTGGGGATCCCGAAGAATCGACTGAAGAGTCACTTCAGGGAACTCTCCCCAATTTGCCAACTACTCAGTGTCTATTGTGCCAAAGGAGGACTTCCAAAACCTCACTACATCATCGAACGAGTGGACAGGACCCGAGAGGAACTGAGCGAGAGCGACCTGCCGTACCTCCCCGCCGATGAAGTCTACCGTCTTTATCAGCTATACGTGGAGAAGTACAAAGGTCCTCAGGGCTTCATCAAGAAAGAAGGCCTCGAAGGGCTCTATCGGTTCATGTGATAAGTCAGTATTTTACGTTACTTCATATCCCTTTAAAATGTCTTATTGGTTTTTATTAATCCAAATTTTGTCAAGTATCGGTTGTCTACTTTTATATTTTGTACTCGACAGATATTGGAGAAAAGAGCTTAAAACCATGCAAGATCACGCCTAAAACTAGCCAATCTATGTGCGGCATATTGAGAAAAATATTGCAAGGGATCTGCTCATTGAAAGTGACGTGAGGAGTCAAGCTTCAAACTAATAATTGGTTTGCTCTATATTTTATAATACACAAACAAGCATACAAAGAGCAGATAAGTGACGGTTGTAAAGAAAAGAGAAGGAGCCCACACACATGCATATATTCCTAAAGGCATTTAATTTTTCAATCGGCTCAGTTGCTCTAGTTACATTCGATGATAGAAAGTCAAAGGAGAAAGGCTGCTCGATCACGCGCAATGGAGAAATTTGGCTTCACCATGTTTGAAGTAGGTTCTTTAAAAGGATCCCAAAACACGCAAAAAAGAGGGGGGAGCTAAAAACACACAACTTATCATTATTTTTCGCAAAGCTCACGCCACGCTCAAGGCCACAAATCGAATAACTGGCAGAGCACTCAACACACACGGCAGAACAAGAGAGGGCTGTGAGGGAGTTCGAACGGAAGCTGTAACTGAACACGAATGGCTGAGAGCTCGACGGCTACTTTGCTGAAAAACCCGAGGAGCTGCTGCAAAGTCGGGGCAGATTTGGGGGCTGCGTTCGTTGTGACAGAACAGGCGCAGCTACGGCGGAAAGATTATGGAGGGAGCTGCAAAACCGAGGCTATGTGACTGAAAGGAGCTGGAGCAGAAACGAGGCAGCCGCTGTGCAGACGAAGGCCAAGAGAGAAAGCTGAGACGAGCCTCCGACGGAAGCTTCCTACAAAACCCGAGAACATAGAGACGACCAAGGACTGTGAGGGACAAATTCTAACTTTATCTTTTAATATCTCGTTGCAGCGATGCCTCCTTTTGATTCATTGTTGTTTACGTGTATTAATATGCTTTGAGTTCTTAAGGGCGTGTTAGGCCGAACTATTATTGCGTGTTAGTGCTATTGGTATTTTATTTAATTATATGATTTAAGTTACGTGTTCGTTATCTGTGATTAACACTTGCGTATGTCTGATCAACATATGCACGATACTTGATTGGTTTATGAGACGGACAAAGTGATTAGACCAGTTAGAACAATAGATAATGTGTACCACGACGTAAAACCGACCAGAGATGGAATTCGGTTTCGTCCGTGTGGTTTCCGAGATTTCAGGCGCCGAAAGCGTCTAAAGTCGGGGAAATTCATAAAGCCGAATGCATGCGGAGTAACTACAGTCATATAGAAATATAGTTGATTGGTTCATTTTCGCATAGGATCGCTATTGCGGGACAAACGGGTAGCGATTATTTTAGGAATTTCTACCTTAACTAGATTTATATTTTTAGATAAAACGATCGCATGAATACGTAGGAATATTTTGTGCCGAGCACGTGCCTTGATCACATCCCTCGTCAAATTTATCCATTTTCTATCTTTTTATTTATGTTATTTTTTTATTTGCATTTTATTTTCTTTTATTAAATCCACAAAATATAAAAACTCGTTTTAGTCTAAATTAAATTTCAGAATAATATCTTAAATTAATCGAGCTGTCCTCGTGGATCGATACTTGGACTTGTCCATTTTATACTACTTGCACGACCTAGTACACTTGCTAGTATTCGAACGTGTCAAGTTTTTGGCGCCGTTGCCGGGGACAGCGATATTATTAATTTTAAGTTTAATTCCGAGTTTAATTTAGATATTCTATTTTTATAAATTTTTTAGTATTATTATAATATAATGTTTTTCTTCTAGTAGAAGCTTTATTATTAATAATACTAATATTATTTTTATTATAGTACTATTAATATTATTTTTCCGTACGTCACTACCAATTATATATATCTAAAAAAAATATTATTATTTTTATTATTATCATTATTATTATTATTAGTTATTGCAGTAGAAGTATTATTTTTTTTCCTATATAAATATTATTATTTTAGTATACTATAATTAGCATTAATATTATTATAATCATCATTTATATTTTTTTTACTTATATTTATTGTTATTATTTTTTATCTAAGTCATCACTACTTCATTATTATTCTTATTATTTTTATTATTACTTTTATCGGACTTATTTACGTTGATTTTATATCTTTTTTGCAGAAATATTATTCGGTGCATGACACGAAACTCATATAAGGGACCATTATTATTCGACGCAGAAATCGAGGCGACGTGCCGACGCAACAACCGAAATCGTAGACAAAAGATGGAGGATCAAGAACGAGAGGAGAATCACGAGGAACAACACAATCACGGGATGGTTGCTCTACGACCCACTTTGCTAAGCCAAGCACTTCCTGGGCACTTCGATGACAATGATCCAATTGCCATTCCACCAGGACCAAATAACCAATTCGAGATCAAACCTGTTACTATACAAATGGTGACCGGTTCAACATTCAGCGGCTTGACCAACGAGGATGCAAATGCCCACATTACCAAATTCTCACAAATATGCAAAACTATTAAATATCCGGGTGTTTCTCGAGAAGTGATAAAACTGACATTCTTTCCGTTTTCTTTAGCAGGGAACGCTTCCGAGTGGTTTTCGTCACTGCCGCATGCATCCATACATAGTTGGGATGAACTGGTAGAATGTTTCCTGGGCAAATACTACCCGTTATCAAGAACGAGCGAAATTAGGGCTGAACTCGTAAACTTCAAACAACTAGGAGGAGAAACACTAAGCGACGCATGGAACAGATACAAGAATCTCCTCAGGCAATGCCCAAATCATAACATCCCATTGATCGTACAAATGCAGTCGTTCTTTTTAGGATTAAGCACACAAAATAAGCGAATCGTTGATGGAGGGTGTGGGCGAAGTTTCATGGAGTTAGGAGATACTGACGCACTCGCAACCATCGAGAGGGTTGCGGCCTATCCGGCAAGATACACGGTACAAGATCTAGACCGACGGACAGCTGGCGTGCATGAGATAAATAGTTCAATGGAAGCACAATTTGAGGCTATTCACCGGAGGCTAGACGCGATGCAAACCAAGGATCCGGAGTCGGCCAACTTCGTCCACAACAAAGCAAAGAACGTATACTCAAACACTTACGATCCGAGTTGGAGGAATCATCCAAACCTATCGTATGGCAATTCACACTACGAGAAGCCTCCTGGATTCCCAAGCCAACAAGAGCGACCACCTTTTCAGAAGCATCAAGGACAACAAAATACACAACAACAACAACCAAAAGCAAGTTGGGAGGAAGCGCTCGACAAATTGGTGGCGATACAAGGCAATGAGAATCGCAAGGCAGAGGAACGTTTCCAAAGTCTAGAGACGAGGGTCAACACCAATTTTCAAGATCTACAGGCCACAATCCACAACCTTGCAACAACAGTGGGACAACTTGCGAGCACGGTATCCGAGCGCAAACAAGGCGCACTTCCGAGCGACACCGAGAAAAATCCTAGAGAGTACGCGAAGGCCATTCAACTACGAAATGGAAAGACGCTCGAGCCGGCTTCAGAAACCCAAAAGGCAGTGGAAGAGATCGAAACAGAAGATGCCGGCCAGAGTACTTCCACGATCACGAAGACGTTGGACTCTCCACCGCCCGAAGAGAAGGCCGAGCCACTACCACCGATAAAGATTCGACCTCCATTTCCAGCTGCACTACGAAGAGGAAAACCTGATAAGCAATTTGAACGCTTTATTAATATTTTAAGAAGCTTGAAATTAATATTCCTTTTGTTGAAGCGCTTTTGCAGATACCAAAGTATGCAAAATTCTTGAACGAGCTACTGTCGAACAGGAATAAGTTGGACGAACATGGTACAATAGCGCTCAATGAAGAATGTTCAGCTGTGCTACAAAGGAAGCTACCACCGAAGATCAAAGACAGAGGGAGTTTCTCAATCCCTTGTTCTATAGGATCGCTCTCATTTACTAATGTATTATGCGATTTAGGTGCAAGCATCAATTTATTACCTTTTTCGCTTCTTAAGAAATTAGGAGTCGGTGAGCCAAAGCCCACATCTACGATACTCCAACTAGCAGATAGGTCGATCACTTACCCACGGGGAATCGTTGAGGATGTACTAGTGAAGGTTGGAGAACACTACTTTCCAGCAGATTTTGTGGTATTAGACATGGAGGAAGATACCGATATGCCACTGATACTTGGAAGACCATTTCTAAATACGGCAAGAGCACTCATCGACGTCGGTAATGGTAAACTCATCTTACAAATAGGGGATGAAAAAGTAGTATTTGATGTTTATAAATCAATGAAACACCCCGCTGATGATGATTCATGCTCATTTATTGATAGTATTGACTCATGTGCTTTTGAGTATTTTAAGGCTTTCAGGAACAAAGATGAGTTGGAAGCATGTTTAGTTGGAGAAGACATAGAAAACAAAGCCGAGTTGGAATATGTCGTGGCGAGTCTAGAGGCAAATACACCTCACAAAAAGTCATTTAGATCAAAATTTGAGCAACTCGATCGGACATTGGGACTGCAACCACGGCCATCAATCGAGGATCCTCCAACTCTAGATTTAAAGCCTTTACCTAGCCATCTTAAATATGTTTATCTTGGCGCCTCTTACACTTTACCTGTGATTATTTCTTCCTCATTGACAGGTCTCATGGAAGAAAAGCTATTGAGAGTGCTAAGGGAACACAAGCGGGCATTCGCATGGAAGGTTGCTGACATAAAAGGAGTAAGCCCGACCATTTGCATGCACAAGATTTTGATGGAGGACTCATACAGACCGATCGTACAACCACAGAGGCGTTTGAATCCAACTATGCAAGAAGTCGTAAAGAATGAGGTAATCAAGCTTTTGGACGCAGGTATTATTTATCCTATCTCTGATAGCGCATGGGTTAGTCCGAACTGCCGAAAAAGGGAGGTATAACTGTGATTAAAAATAACTCAAATGAATTAATTCCCACTAGGACAATTACGGGATGGCGTGTATGCATAGACTACAGAAAATTAAATGATGCAACACGTAAAGATCACTTTCCACTTCCCTTTATCGATCAAATGTTAGAGCGATTAGCTGGACATGAATTTTATTGTTTTCTAGATGGCTATTCAGGGTATAACCAGATTTCTATAGCACCTGATGATCAAGAAAAAACTACTTTTACTTGTCCTTACGGTACTTTTGCGTATAGACGTATGCCATTTGGATTATGTAATGCCCCAGCTACATTTCAAAGATGCATGCTTGCTATTTTCCATGATGTAGTTGAGAAATTTATGGAGATCTTCATGGATGATTTTTCTGTGTTTGGATCTACGTTCGATACATGTCTCGATAATTTAGATTTTGTTCTTAAACGTTGTGAAGAAACTAACCTTGTTTTAAATTGGGAGAAGTGCCATTTTATGGTACAGGAAGGCATAGTTCTTGGACACAAGGTATCACACAAGGGCATTGAGGTAGATCGAGCGAAGGTCGACGTAATTGAGCAGCTGCCACCACCCACGTCGGTGAAGGCGGTTAGGAGCTTTTTGGGACATGCAGGATTCTACCGACGCTTCATAAAAGATTTTTCGAAAATAGCTAAGCCATTATCAAACTTACTTGTCAAAGATGTTGTGTTTGACTTTACAGACCAGTGTCTACAAGCATTTCGCACTTTAAAGGAGAAACTCACCACATCGCCAGTGATGGTTGCACCGGATTGGACTTTGCCGTTTATATTGATGTGCGACGCTAGTGATGGTGCGGCAGGTGCTGTTCTTGGACAACGCAAGGATAAAATATTTCAGGCCATTTACTACGCTAGCAAGACTTTGGACGATGCACAGAGAAATTACGCTACTACCGAAAAAGAGCTACTAGCTGTGGTATTTGCGGTAGATAAATTTCATTCGTATCTGGTGATGAATAAGGTAATAGTATACACTGATCATGCTGCACTTAGATACCTATTTGCTAAAAAAGATGCTAAGCCTAGGTTAATTCGTTGGATTTTATTGCTTCAAGAATTCGACCTAGAGATACGTGATAAGAAAGGTGTCGAAAATGTGATAGCTGATCATTTATCTAGGCTAGAGAATTCACTTGAGCAGAATAAGGAATTACCTATTGATGAGCGTTTTCCTGATGAACAATTGTATGCATTACTAGATACGTCTTTACCTTGGTACGCGGATTTTGCAAATTATGCTGCTACAGGTGATATTCCAACAGGGTTAACTTTTCATCAGAAGAAGAAATTTCTTTCTGATGCAAAGCATTATCTGTGGGACGATCCATTCTTGTACAAAATCTGCTCCGATCAGGTAATTCGACGATGTATTCCCGCCGAAGAGGTAAATTCTGTTTTATCGCATTGTCATTCTGGTTTGACGGGTGGACATCACGGGCCTACAAAGACAGCATTTAAGGTGCTCCAATCAGGTTTATTCTGGCCTACTTTATTTAAGGATGCTCATGCTTATGTGATTTCTTGTGATCGTTGTCAGCGAACTGGTGGTATTTCTAGAAAACATGAGATGCGTTTAAATATTATGCTAGAAGTTGAGTTATTTGATGTTTGGGGTATTGACTTTATGGGACCATTTCCTACTTCATGCTCTAATAAATATATTCTCGTTGCAGTAGATTACGTGTCTAAGTGGGTAGAGGCTGAAGCATGTAGGACTAATGATGCACGCGTTGTTATTCGCTTTCTTAAGAAAAAATATCTTTACTCGCTTTGGTACACCACGTGCAATAATTAGTGATGGGGGTACTCATTTCTGCAATAAGTTATTTGCTAATTTATTGTCGAAATATGGTGTTAAGCATAAAGTGTCTACCCCTTACCATCCTCAAACCAGTGGACAGGTAGAAGTTTCCAATAGGGAGCTTAAGCAAATTTTAGAAAAGACAGTGAATGCCTCTAGGAAAGATTGGTCTTTGAAGCTAGATGATGCATTATGGGCATATCGCACTGCATTTAAGACACCAATAGGAACTTCACCTTTTAAATTAGTTTATGGAAAAGCATGCCATTTACCTGTTGAGTTAGAACATCGTGCATATTGGGCTGTTAAGAAACTTAACTTTGATTATGTCGAGGCAGGTAAAAACCGGTTACTCCAACTGAATGAGATGGAGGAATTTCGCCAAAATGCATACGAGAATGCAAAACTGTATAAGGAGCGAACGAAGAAATACCATGATAAGAGAATTGCACAAAGAGAGTTCAAAGTTGGGGATCGTGTGCTACTATTCAATTCGCGGTTGCGTCTATTTCCCGGAAAACTAAAGAGCAAATGGAGAGGGCCATACGTAGTGGAGCAAGTATTCCCATCTGGAGCCGTACAGATCCTAATAAACGGGAAGGACTCTTATAAGGTTAATGGACAGCGCCTGAAATTATACGACGATGGGAATCTTGGAGAAGTAACTTCAATAATTCTTGAAGAACCCCGTAATACTAATACGACTGCTTTGAGTTGTTCTATGTCTTTCAGGGATACCTTGTCTGGAGAAAATACCAGCAAGCTGAAGGACCTTCAGCACAGCGAAGCAAGTCCAAATACCGATCTACCTTGATCGGTTCGAGAGTCGAGCTAACGACTATAAAAGCAGCGCTTCTTTTGAGGCAACCCAAGTATTATCTATGCGTTACTATGTTTCGTATTCGAATCTTATATTTATCATATTGCATCTTATTAAGTGTGTTTTGGTTTTCAAAAAAAAAATAATAATAAAAATAAAAAATTCGTATCACAGTGCCGTCTAGTTATGTTTCCTCGCAGGCTCAGAGTCAGTTTGGGGGTGGTTTGTTCGCAGAGCTAGCTCGATCTATGAAGGAACCGAAATCTTCTCACGACCCGTCCACATGCATTGTTCAGGGCAGTGTCACTTAAACTCTCTTTTTGCTTTAAATTTTAACACATTGAGGACAATGCGCTAATTAGTTTGGGGGTGGGGTGACACATGCTAGATTTAAATGTTATCGGTCTCTTCGATTTGTTAGTTGGTTTAACTGATCAATGTTAGGATTTAAACGTCACTTGTGAAAACTCGTGTCGATGATGAAAATTTTTTAAATTTTTGCTTGTGTCGAGATAAGATTCAGCTAATTGTGTCTGAAAGTTTTGCATGTTACGTGTTTGATATTAGCATGATTATCTGATCGCATTGATTGCTTCAGAAGAATAGTACGTATCATGAGACACAAAGCCAGAAAAAATATTGTGAGTTTTGAGCCCACAAAAAAAAAAAAAAAAAAAAAATTAGAGCAACACAATACTTGCTCGATGTATTTTTCATGAGTGTCACGCATGGTCTGAATATTTTCGAACTTGCTTTGTTTTGCATGTCAATATCACTGTGGATTTTTGTGTACGAAAATGATAAAGGCGCTTAAGATGAGTCACTGGCCTAAATATCTCTGCACCCGACATAGTTATCAATTAGTGAGCCCCTTTGAGCCTTATTAGCCTTATTTATTGATTTGGAGCCACGATATTTAGCCACGTTATCCCATTATTTTATCCTTCATCCTTGAACCCACTGTCAGCATGTTAGCTTACTAGTCGCTTCAGAGTATTGAGTCTATTAGTTTAGAGGAATGAATATTACGGCTTGTTTTTTTCTGGTTGCGGTATTTTATTTTACTTACTTGGAAAAAAAGAGAAAAAAAAAAAAAAGGATAAAAAAAAAGAGTATCGAAAAAAAAAAAGAAGAAAAAAAAAGAAAAAAAAATATATAGAAAAAAAATATATTATTTGAAAAAAAAAAGAGGGTTACAGTAGTTTTTAGAATTATTTTCTCGAGTTATCAGTAATAGTTTTTCGTGAGTTTTTATAGTAGTTTGAGTCCTCATTTTTGAGTCGTATTTTGTGCTATCGAGTATAGACGGGGAAAGCGATTTAGTAACTAATATGCTTGACCATGTCACCTCACTCATCCCACATATCACACCCTTATTACCACGAGCCCCATTACAACCTTGATAAAGACCTTTTTGATTCGTGCATGAGATTCACTATGTGAATATGATGTGATATATTTGCAAGCATAGAGTAATATCATTCTATGTTGTGAGTTGAGCGTTTTTATACAGATCCCATTAAACACTACGAGCGATTTGAGCGATCCAGGTGAGAGTTGTCACTTGATACGTGTTAGGATTCTGGAAATATTTGTGTTCTATGATATGATTGCGAAATATTATTTCATGTCCCATGTTTGACTAGATCATTCATTAGCTGATGACGATCTCGGTCGATTGTGCTTTCAATTTTCTGAGAATAAACATGAGAACTCATTTAGTGACGACGTAAAATCCTAACTTGATTTAGTTTTACTCCGCTTTTAAGATCGAGGACGATCAAAGCTAGTTTGGGGGTTGTTGATAAGTCAGTATTTTACGTTACTTCATATCCCTTTAAAATGTCTTATTGGTTTTTATTAATCCATATTTTGTCAAGTATCGGTTGTCTACTTTTATATTTTGTACTCGACAGATATTGGAGAAAAGAGCTTAAAACCATGCAAGATCACGCCTAAAACTAGCCAATCTATGTGCGGCATATATTCCTAAAGGCATTTAATTTTTCAATCGGCTCAGTTGCTCTAGTTACATTCGATGATAGAAAGTCAAAGGAGAAAGGCTGCTCGATCACGCGCAATGGAGAAATTTGGCTTCACCATGTTTGAAGTAGGTTCTTTAAAAGGATCCCAAAACACGCAAAAAAGAGGGGGGAGCTAAAAACACACAACTTATCATTATTTTTCGCAAAGCTCACGCCACGCTCAAGGCCAAAAATCGAATAACTGGCAGAGCACTCAACACACACGGCAGAACAAGAGAGGGCTGTGAGGGAGTTCGAACGGAAGCTGTAACTGAACACGAAGGGCTGAGAGCTCGACGGCTACTGTGCTGAAAAACCCGAGGAGCTGCTGCAAAGTCGGGGCAGATTTGGGGGCTGCGTTCGTTGTGACAGAACAGGCGCAGCTACGGCGGAAAGATTATGGAGGGAGCTGCAAAACCGAGGCTATGTGACTGAAAGGAGCTGGAGCAGAAACGAGGCAGCCGCTGTGCAGACGAAGGCCAAGAGAGAAAGCTGAGACGAGCCTCCGACGGAAGCTTCCTACAAAACCCGAGAACATAGAGACGACCAAGGACTGTGAGGGACAAATTCTAACTTTATCTTTTAATATCTCGTTGCAGCGATGCCTCCTTTTGATTCATTGTTGTTTACGTGTATTAATATGCTTTGAGTTCTTAAGGGCGTGTTAGGCCGAACTATTATTGCGTGTTAGTGCTATTGGTATTTTATTTAATTATATGATTTAAGTTACGTGTTCGTTATCTGTGATTAACGCTTGCGTATGTCTGATCAACATATGCACGATACTTGATTGGTTTATGAGACGGACAAAGTGATTAGACCAGTTAGAACAATAGATAATGTGTACCACGACGTAAAACCGACCAGAGATGGAATTTGGTTTCGTCCGTGTGGTTTCCGAGATTTCAGGCGCCGAAAGCGTCTAAAGTCGGGGAAATTCATAAAGCCGAATGCGTGCGGAGTAACTACAGTCATATAGAAATATAGTTGATTGGTTCATTTTCGCATAGGATCGCTATTGCGGGACAAACGGGTAGCGATTATTTTAGGAATTTCTACCTTAACTAGATTTATATTTTTAGATAAAACGATCGCATGAATACGTAGGAATATTTTGTGCCGAGCACGTGCCTTGATCACATCCCTCGTCAAATTTATCCATTTTCTATCTTTTTATTTATGTTATTTTTTTTATTTGCATTTTATTTTCTTTTATTAAATCCACAAAATATAAAAACTCGTTTTAGTCTAAATTAAATTTCAGAATAATATCTTAAATTAATCGAGCTGTCCTCGTGGATCGATACTTGGACTTGTCCATTTTATACTACTTGCACGACCTAGTACACTTGCTAGTATTCGAACGTGTCATCATGATGCGACAAGTCTTCGCCGCTCACGACCTTCAAATGGCGCTTGAGAGCAATATGAAGAAGGTCAACACGGCCGAACCACTCCTCAAAGGACCTGAGATCGAGAGACTTCCAAGCAATCACATACACATCAGCTCTGTCACCGGCATCACCTACAACAATCCAATTGCCAAGAAGACCAGGATGATGCTGAACACAGAAATTCACAAGTTTTGCGATGGAACCGTCAAGATCGGCAGGCGAAATATCGAACAGAGGTTGGAAGAGATAAATAGAGACACGATGCTGAGGATCCACAGGTTTGTGAGAGAACAGCCGCTCCTGATGGAATTGTTGGATGACATCGAGGAGCGCCTAAAGCTCAGGGAGACCGTTAGGGACTCCGAGCATGCGTTGGGCTTGCGCAGATCGTACTATGCCCGACAAGGACGAACAGCGCGGAGACGCAATCAAGCACAAAGGGGGAGAATGTAGAATATCATTTGTAATTGTGCTTGATTTCATTAGTTGTCCTTGTAATTAGGGGCTTTACTTATATTAGTCTTTAGATTAAGGAATAGTTAGATATTTATGCCAAGATTGTTGGTATAAATACTTGTAAATGAATTGAGCTGAATAGAAAAAGTTTAGAGAATTGATCCGAAAGGCTTGCAAATCGATTTCTAGAGAGAGAAACAACAGTAACTTTCTCACTCTAATTAAATTCTCTCTCGGGTTCTTATTTTGAGTTTTTCGATCGAATTCAATTGATCATCTAAACGATCGAATTCCTATGGTTTCTAGCCTAGGATCGTAGAGTTGTTAATCTGAGGACCTAACAAAAACTTACTGTCGAAATTTTTCGGTCAAAACTAATACAGTTTGACCAAGAGGAAATTACTTGCGATAGAAAAACTTTTCCAGTCAACGAGTTTATTTTGACTAAGCAAGAAACCTACCTTAAATACTGTTTCTTGTGATCGAAATAAATTCACGATTAAAAGATTTTTCTCGATCGAAAATTTTTAAACAAATTTTTCTCGCTCGAAAATTTTCTCGCTGACGCACTTTCTCGCACGAGAATAGTGACATACATTTTAATCACGACTGAATTATTTTCGATCGAAAATATAGAGATAGAATCGAAAATAATTCACGACTGTTTTAATATCAAAGGCTACTAACTAATTTGCTACTTGTGAAGCACATGACATCACTCAAATCCATCAAGACAACAAACGAAGATCCTTCGTCAACAAAAAAAGCAAAGAAGAGATGGATGCATACTTGCTAGGAAACGACAGTCGTCCGCCGATCTTGCAATGCGGTGAATATACAGTCTGGAGAAGTTGCTTCCTAATCTTCATAGCTCTAAAAGATCACCGAAAATTTATTGCAGTCACTCGAAGAGGGACCTGCACAGTTTTGGCTCACCATAGCCTGTGATGACACGGCTACTCCTCAAATTCCCGCTACTAGGTGACTTAGGAGCCTAGGGAGTACTCTATCGAGGAAAAGGCCCGTGCGAAGGCTGATCTAATAGCCATGAACACACTCATGCAAGGCATCCCTAATGACTTCTACAGACAGATAGACAGCCTCCCAAAGGCTAGGGGAATGTGGGATGAGTTGCATAGGATGATGCAAAGGACGGAAGTAGGCATCAAGGCCAAAAAGGCAAATATTCTCACTGCTTATGACTCCTTCAAAGCAACGCCGGAGGAGAGCCTATATGATGTATATCAAAGATACCTCACTCTTCTCAACGAGATGAGGAAGATAGAAATCTCGAAAACGAACATGGAAACAAATATCAGATTCTATCCTCTCTGCCCACGGACTGAAAAAAGATAGCCACTCAACTTAGACAAAACAAAGATATGGAGGAGTTGGATATTCATGCAGTCTTTGATAATCTCGCCCAACACGAGGAAGATGTTGCGAGACTCAGAGAGAGCATAAGGACTAGTGCTAAAATAGAAGAACTTACTAAGAGCCTACATTCTAGAGAGACTAGTCAACCTCAAACAGGACAGCATAGTGAAAAGATTAAGGAATTAGATGATAGGCAAGCAAATAACTACAATTGCTTGGTTTGGAATCTCAATGAGAAAGCCACCCTAAATTGTAGGATAACCGAAGTTACCACTAAGATCACTAACTTAGAAGCTCAATTAGAAATATCTAATGCAAAGGTCAGTGAGCTTAGTAAAGAACTAGATGCCTGTCAAGCCGCTAAACTGACGGTAGAAAATAATTATGCTCTCCTAAGTGAGGAACGTAAGAAGTTATATGCAAAAATTAAGAAATTAGATTATATTCTTACGCGTAGGGGACATTCTGAACAGACGATATTTCTAAACCAGCCCAGGGATACAGAATTCTATAATCCAATAGAAGGCATAGGTTTCACTAACCCACGTCTTCTACGGAAGAAAGAAAATATGATATTAAGAACATGGGTTTATGAGCAACCTCTCTTAGAAATATTAATGAAGCGACAAAACAAAGTACTTTAGATTCGTCTAAGAGAAGAGCCTCACATGGGCCTGAAATCCCCTTTGACAAAACTAAATGAAAGAGACAAAAATATGAAACGATCTTTAACACCTGTCTGTGATTTAGTTCAACCTCCTGGATCTCAAACACACCACAAGGAAGTCAAAGACGTTCATTATAAAAATTCTCTCTACAAACCTCCTATAATAAAACAGATAGAGGAAGCTCAAGCCAAATTAGATAAAGGAAGAGAGAATTTTGAAGCTGAAAAGAAAAAGTTCTTAAAAGAGATGGAAAATCTCAAAGCTTCCTCATCCTCCCAAACTACCTCTCACACTACTATGAAACGCGTGAAAATCGAAAAATCACCTTCGAATGAAAAGTGCATTGATAATTCTGTTAAAAGTGCTAAGACTAAATCTGTTTTACCTACGTCTACAGGGAGCATAGGGCAAGCACTAGAATCGAAGGCGAGAGTGTCTAGTATTAAGAAGGAGCTAGTAGATTTGAGTATGCCTAAGAATGTTGCTCCTTCTGTACAAATAAATAACACTCGTAGAAATTAAAGAGTCATTTTTTCGCTTCGAATAATTGCTTCTACATGTACTCTACAGCCTACCAATTTCAGAAGCACTAATTTCGAAATTGGCTCTACATGTGAAGCTAAAAATAGTCATTCTGAAACAAATGCCACTAGGAAGGCCCGTAGGAAACAAGATCCAGCCATAAAGAAAGCTTATGGCGCTGTACATGCCTGTACTCACCTAAGGTATACCGTAAAGATTGAGTCATCCAAGCACCTTAGGAGATTATCAAAAGAAAAGATCTTTTCCTCGGTCAAGTCTACCAAAGCATTTGTTCGTGCTGAAATTAACCTTCCCTGCAAGGTTCAACCCAAATGGGTTCCTAACTCTCCGCCTAGGATGACAAAAGCCGAAAAGGCCAAGTCACCTAAAAAGGCTACACCCAAACCCACTTCTCCGAAAGTGACATGGGTTATTAAAACTCCCTCAAGAAATAATTTAGGAACTATATTCGAACCTAAATCTATATCTGCTAATCTGAGAGGACCCATGTTTAAGTGGGTACCTAAAGCTCCCTAACTTGTTTTTGCAGATCCATCATGTGTGGTACCTCGACTCTGTTTGCTCCACACACATGATGGGAAATCAAGAGCTGCTGAGCAACTACAAAGACCTACCAAACGGCAAAGTTAGATTCGGAAACAATGACTCAGCTCCCATTCTTGGATGTGGGGATATTATTTTGGAAAATCTGATGATAAAAGATGTCTCTCAAGTCGAAGGCCTACGCCATAACTTGTTCAGCATAGGCCAGTTCTGTGATAAAGGATTTCAAATGGTCTTCCATGCTGATCGGTGCAGCCAGTCAGGACACAGAACTCCTTTACGGACTTCAGAAATCCAATATTTCCACGATCAACCTGGCGTCTGTGCGGCCCTCGACAGCTGTATGCCTCATCTCTCAGAGTGTCTTACAGAGGAACAGCTTATGGCATCAACGAATGTCTCATCTAACTATGAAAGCTCTCCAGTGCCTTTCTACGAAAAAGTTGGTTCACGGTCTTCCAACTATACTACTACAAAAGGAGCATCATTGTTCGGCATGTCAATTAGGAAAAATGAAGCGAGCGTCTCATCAAGTCAAGCGAATTGCGCTACCTCTCGACCATTGGAACTAATCCACATGGACCTCTGTGGGCCAATGCAGACACAGAGTATCAGTGGACGCAAGTACGTGCTAGTAATCGTCGATGAATTCTCACGCTACACTTGGACAAAGTTCCTCCGAACCAAAGATGAGCCGGGGGACTTGATTATCAACTTTGTGAACACTACTCTGAATCTGCTGCAACAGTATTCAAGTTATTCGAACAGACAACGGCACTGAGTTCAAGAATCAATATCTCAGTGAGTTTTATCAGAAACTTGGAATAAGTCAACAATTCTCAGCCACAAAAACACCTCAACAAAATGGGGTCATTGAAAGGAAAAACAGAACCCTAGTGGAAGCCGCTGGTACAATGCTGATACATTCTGGCCTTCCACACTTTCTTTGGGCTGAAGTAGTAAATACCGCTATTTTATCCAAAATAGGACGGTGGTTCACAAACGGTTCAACAAAACTCCGTACGAGATTATAAATAAAAGAGTACCCAACATCTCCTTCTTTAAAGTCTTCGGGTGCAAGGGCTTTGTGGCAAAGCAACGTGCAAAGTTCGACCCTAAAGCATTCGAAGCAACTTTTGTCGGTTATTCTTCAACATCAAAAGCATACCGAGTATACATCAAGCCCAACCGCACGATTAAGGAGGCTATAACGTGACTTTTCACGAAGTGAACGTGATGGCTTCTGAACAAAATAGTTCATGACCCGTGCTCAACCACATGGCTTCGGAACAAAACAGTTCAGGACACGTGCTCAACCCGATGGCTTCTGAACAAAACAGTTCAGGACCCGTGCTCAACCAGATGGATTCTGAAGACAACATTTCAGAACCCGTAATCACTGGTGTGTTGGCACAAAACCAACAGGAGATGGCAACAACATCAAAGTCAATGTCAGACGAAGCAACGAGACTTGCAATAGACGACTTGGAATCTCTCTTCGAACCAGTATATCGGTCATGCACCACTGCACCTACAGTGGATTCTCCTCTGTTCGAGACCGACGTACCAAGTTCATCTCACACCTCTACCCCATCCGATTCAGATTTGCCACAGAATACCGAAGAACCTACAGTGGTCCTCGAGGAAGTATCATCAGAGACGATCGATCCAAGTGCAGAATTGGAACTTCCTCAGACAAATGATCAATCGGAGACTATAGGCAATCTAGATCCACAGATGGCTGACGCATCTGCTACAGCCTTGCCTCATGAGCGCAAGTGGACTAGAGGTCACCCGGTCGATCAAGTAATTGGCGATCCTTCGGATGGTGTGAGGACACGTCGTCAACACAGTCTTTTCAGTTGCTTCCTTAGCCAAAATGAGCCTACCAAAGTAGCAGACGCACTTCGAGACCCTGATTGGACAATTGCAATGCAAGAGGAAATCCGGTAGAGTCTCCCGAGTTCTTCTTTCTTGACGAAGCCTTGAGGACCCTTGTACTTCTCCACATGCAGCTGGTAGAGGTTGTACACCTCCTCGACAGAGTGATACGGTAGGTCGCTCTCGCTTAATTCTTCTCGAGTTTTGTGTACTCACTCGATGGCGTAGTACGGTGTTGGAAGTCCTCCTTTGGCACAGAAGACGCTGAGTAGCTGACAGATGGGAGATAGACTCTTGTATGGCTCTTGGCTTGTGCTTTACTCATCCCCAGTGTCATGTCAGGTCCAAGGTGGGTCAGCATCCAGAGATACGTCTTCTCATTTGCTGATCCCAGTGAGAGATACCTCTGAGCTCGAACTCATTCGACTTCTTGACTTTGTCTGGTGACCTCCAAATGTGCTCTCGAATTTCTTCAAGGCAGGGAATATATATTCTGATGTTCTCCCACGGCGTGTCGATCCGAACGGTCCCTAACATTTCTCGTTGCGCAATCAACTCTGGAAGCCTTGGGAGCTCTTGTTCGTGATCTTCACCCTCCTGAAGCTCTTCGTCTTCTATCAGCACAAGGTCAGCCGAAGCTTTTTGTAAGAACGGTCGAACGTCCTTTAGCCGTTGTCTCTGATGCTCGTCGGGCAAGGAATGGGTCATCCACTGTCCTTCGAATATGTACTTGTCGAGGAACTCATGAGGGCTGACACCATATCCTGATGGTCCCGATTGGTCTTCAGCAGCTGAGGGAGTAGCTTGAGTTTGCACCAGGGCCACGAGCATGGCGGCACTTGCTTCTTCTTCCGGAAGCAAGAGGCTTGTGAGAGTCGTTGGTGTAGGCAGGGCCATCCTTAGATGAAAGGTTGGTGGGTCGATGTGGATTGTATGAGTTGTGCAGTGTGTGGTGGTGGTCGTTTGGGTAGTGGGTTGCGAGGTTTCAGCGGCTCCAGCTTGTTTGCGTCGCGCCCGAGCCTTTTCTCTGACTTCTAGTCATGATTCTAGGCCTTTTCTCCCCCTCATGACGACCTTGATCATCTGGTTCGTCATGTTGATGTCTGGAGCGAGAGTCTTGGCCTCGGCATGATTTGGTAGGATCAGGACGGTCCACGAGACGTCAGAAGAGATCTTATTCTTCAGGCGTTCGTGTGGTCAGCTCAAGTAGATGGGCGACCAAAATAGAGTGGAGGTCGCTGATGGGTATGGTTGCTGGGTTTATGAGGTTGTGTGTGAGGATGGGTGTGGCGATAGGGAAGGGATGTGTGGGTTGAGTGGGTGTGAAGTTGTGATGAAGATGGCGCCGAGACGGGTTCTTTCCCACAATCTTGGCGGGACATCTCGATGGCATTTCGCACGCTCTCCATGATTTAGCTTCGAAAGAACTTAGTGCTGCGGAGAGAGCGGCCTGTAGACGATCAGTCGCATATGAGACGGACGCCTCCGTCGTTGAAGGACCAGGTCAACCAATGTCGCCTGTTGACAACCCCTGGGCAGACACCGGCTCCTCAGGTTGGCTCGTAGTCACTTGAAGTTGTGATTGTTCGAGACTTCCACCCAATCCTTGGGTCGAATCTTGGAGATTCTCCTCTATGGGTGTTGTGGCACCTGCGTATCAGACACGGTTGGGACTGGGCCGGTAATTATTGGAAGCTGGACTTCAGCCTCAGCACTTGGAGCGATGACTGGCATGGTGTCTGATGTGGTGGTGACTGTGGGGAAGAGGGACTCAAGTTGTATACTTCACGCCTTGGAGTCCGTCTTATGAGTCGGATCTCCTCGTCAGACTCGGTGTCTGATGAGGTGGCCGTGTGAGGAGAAGGTTCACGTGCATCTTCCTTGTGGCGACCCTACTTTTCTAATTAGGATTAGGGGCGGATTTTCGCAACGTAAGTCGCGGAAGACCCGTCTAATAAAATTTTTTTTCTAAAAGATAATATAATAAAGTAAAATATTATTTTACATAGTAGTATCTGTACAACGGGCGTAGCCCCAAAAATGTCAAAAGAACAAAAACCCCTATTATCGCTCCACAGGTCTTCATCCATGTACCGCCCTGCCCTCAAAAGTCCGTGGAGCACCGCCACCAGCCGCGTCAGTCTTGACGCGCGTCGGCGTCAGACTCAGTACCTACAACACGTAAACACTGAGCAAATTGCCCACTAGGTGAATAAAATGCAATGCAGCGTGCACTCATTCCCAATTCCCAATTCTCGCAACATGATATAATGCACGCTTGTTCCCACATTTCTATCGTATCTCAATATCAGGGCCCTAGGCTGGACTCGGCACCTCGCAATAAAATAAAATATATATCGTTTGGTCGCTAACGCCAGACTAGCGGTGCCCACGCCGATAGTGCGCTGATCGATCACGTCAACGTCCTCCTATCAGGTCGCCCCTTCCGCCACACAACTCATCCGACGGTTTGCACCTCGGGTCGCTCACGCCCGAGTAGACAGATCGCTCACGTCTGTCTCCCGTCAGGTGCCCCGCGAGTCCAACCTCAACTCCGCTACGAGTCTGACTGCCAAAACCGGCATACTCTACCCCGCTCAATCGACACCTTAAGCCTTAAGGTGTCACCACTAATGTGGTCATTATTCCTCACCATGTCGTGCGATGTCATACATATACGTGAAACACATGAAGCGTGATGTCACACAAAACATACGTAAAACACGTAAATCACATAAGTCACGTAATCACATAATAGCAGGTAAGCGTTTACGTGTCGTAGATGAATGATTCACCTACCTGTCCTCCCGCTATAACCAACTACGAAGTCCCGTGAAGTCTCTATAGATCGGTCGTCTGAATATATTAATATTATTAGTATATGTGCTAGTTCTCGAAACCCTAAAATCAGGAAAACCCTAAAATTATAGAAACCTAAAAATAATAATATTCCTTAAAATAAATAAACCATAAAATATTGAAAACCCTAGAAATAGTAAAATTCTAAAATACCGAAAATTTATTAATTAAAACACAATGTCTAAATAGTTATACCATTATCGAGGTCTTTAAAATATAAATGTCGAGATCTATATATATATATATATATATATATAACTAATGTCGAAAACATCAAACCATATCGACATTCTATAAATGTCGATAGAAATGTCGAGTTCCTTAATGGGTATATCTCGAATTCTTTATGTTATCTATATCGATATCTTTCATTGAGTGGCAAATATCGAGTTAAAGTTGTCGAGCTCCTACAAATGTCGAGACATTCTAAAAATAAAAATAAATGTCGAGACCTAAAAGCAAGTATAAATGTCGAGATCTTCTCTACATAAAAAAAATAAACCTCGAGACCATATATCGAAACTTTACAAAATGTCGAGACCACTATGCTATCGAGATCTTCTTTATAATGATGTCGAGGTGATCGTTGGGAATACATGTCGAGCTTATCAAATGATATTGAGTCTTACAAATGTCGACCATCCTTATATGTATATATGTAGAATAAATGATACATCTCGAGTTCCTTTAGTTCATATCTCGACATTTTTATATTATATATCTCGACATCATTCAATTATGCATCTCGAAATCCTTCTGCTATTAACATGTATCAACATCTATATTTAAAGCAGCAACTAATCTACCATTGTGACCATCTCAAAATTCTATTCTAATTCCAGAAAGTGATACGCTACAAATCATTAATATTCTCATAATTTCCTTGTCTATTAAAATTCATCAAAATATATATTTAATTGCTTAAACACCTATGAAATATAAAAGCTGAAGCTTGAGGACTGTTAGGGTTTTCTACATATTATCGAAACCTCCTTTCCTCATTACCTATGCATATAGCTTTCATGACATGAATTTTGGCTAAAATCCTAAGTTCTTAGGTGCAGTAACCTTCGGACCCCTCCTAGGGTTAGTTATTAAATTCATCATGTAACTATTGAAACAAGCTAAGTGTAAAAAGATTAATTATATACCTCACTTTGAAGATGGGTTTTCCAAAATTGCTAAGCTCATTTACATTGTAAAATTTCTTGTTTTCTACTCACACCTTCAGCTCCTTTTTGCTGTCGTTCATGGGGGTTTTCTCTTGTTAATGACCAATGATCTTTGTTATATGATGTATATTTAGATAAGCATCAAAGTTTTCGATAATAGTGTAAGATTTGACAAGTTGGTGATTTGTTTTTCCTCAAGTGTAAGCAACGTGGTTATTGAATGGTGCTTTGAAAGTTTTGGGCCTTATTTATCTATTAAGTATAGCCCAACCCAATTAGTTCCCCAATTAATTCCTATATTGTTATTTTTGGGTATTACTTTAGGTAAGTTTTCAAAATAGCTATCGAGACCAGTAACGTTAATATATTATATATATGTATATTTACATATATATATATATATTTTATTCAAGAACTTAAATCATTTTATCAAGATTCTTCATTCACGTATTCACACCGTTAGTGACAACCAAAGATCCCGTATTAAATTTTTACGGGTATTACATTCCTCTCCGGCTTGTTCCGTCATCTGAGGCTCGTTGGTTGAATCGTGGAAATCAGAGCCTCGGTCTCTTGCGTCGTAGCCAGTGGAGGTGAATTGTGCCCCGTTTCTGCTTCGGGCTATGTTGCCTGTTGTAGGATCTCCTCAAGCGATCCTTGGAACACGCCGACAACGATGGGCAATTCAGCACCTAGAGGTTGTTGTGGAGCCTCTATTTCCAACTCTTCTGCCACAGTATTAATCAACGTGGCATCTTCATCAGGTATTTGCACTTCCTGAGTTGGTGGCCCCTGTTCTAGCTCTTCGGCCACCTGTTCTATCAGTTCGGCCTCAGGGCTAGGTGGTTGCTGATGGTGGGGAGGGCTCACACGAAAGTATATCGGGGGCCCTCTGAACATCTGTTAGGTGAGATGATTGACTCAGTAGAATCTTTGGTATTCGGCTCCCGAGGGGTCGGCAAGCCGCAGCAGCTCGAACGGAATGGCCATGGACGGCTGGTCCAAATCCGCCATTTTTGAATTGTGGAAGAATTTGAGCCAAGGTGGTTGGTAATTTCCTCCAGGAGGTAGACGAGGGATGCTCTCCTCGTGAATCTCCATAAATTGTCGGATAATGACCGAGAACCACCTGGCATACGGTACATTCTTTGATCTCTTGTTCTCTCTCTGTCTGATATGTTCAGCTAAGTCATTCCAGATCAGTTGAGCAAAATCGTAATTTCGCGAGAACATAATCCCGTGGAGGATTCTGAGAATGTTCCTATTTCCCTTGTCGAAGCCTGCATGCTTTGGTGGTAGACACTTGTTGATAATTCCAAACAGTGTCTTCCATGGGTGCGGAATGCCGTTGCTCTGGACTTGAGCAAGCTTAGTGAGCGGAGGACGGTATCCCATCAGAAAGAAGTCACACACCATCTCTGCTCCGTGGGCAAAGGGTCATAGTTGTGGCCGAATGGTAAGTCCAAGGTGAGGCCAAGATCATCCTTGCTGAAGCTGACGTGCCTCGTCCCAATCACCGTGGTGAATCGGTATGTGCCGTCAACTATGAGGCTTCTGATCATCTCCCAAAATTGTTGAAGGTAGACTATCGGTACTGAGGCCGTCACCGTAAGAGCATGCCAGAGGGGATGGCCTTGGAGGATTGACACTATAATCTCTTCAGGCACCAAAGGGTGGTCGTGTTGAGCTGGAAGTTAGGGTGGTACACTTGGGTACATATTGTGATCGTATATGTGGTCATAAGCTGGAAAGTTTGCCATCTGAAATAGGACAATTTTAGAAAAACAAATCATTAGTCCAAAACTTAATTTGAGTCGAAATTTGAATTTATCAAACCATAGTAATTAATCATATCATTGCATGTTTGACAAATTCATATTTGAAATCATGAATCTGCACATAGGTTATACGAAGTGAATTATTAAAGAGATAATGACATTTTCGACATATGTACATATAGGTTATATGTATGTTTGGTCGAAATTTTTACTAAGTGTTGAAATATCACTATTTCCGTGCGTTTTATCGCGCGAGAATTAATATTCTCAATTTGATTTCCTAAGTGCGAATTATTTATTTCAAATCTCCGTTCAATTTTTCGATCGAAAATTTTTATTCGTTAAGTTTCGCTACAGTGAAAAGACTTAGAAAATTTCTAAGTGTTTGAACTTAAAACGTGGTACTGTAGGCGAAAATCTTACGATGGAGAAAAAATTCCCTGTAAATTTACAATCGAGAAAATTGATTTCCGCATAAATTTACGATCGATAAATTTTCCGTGCGTGAATAAATTTTCTTCATGAAAGTTATCGAGCGAGAAAGTTTTTCGATTTTAAAATAAATTTTCGCTGCGAAATTTTACGATCGAGAAAATTGACACTGAGAAACTTGGTGACTCGCCGAGAAAATTTTCGGCTGATCAAAATTATCGGAAAGTACTTTTTCGATCGAAAATTATATCGTCGAAAAATTAATTTTCTTGCCGCTAAAATTTACGACCGTGAGCAAAATTGAAATCGAAATTAATATTTTTGATGTTAAGTTTTTCGCTCGAGACTTAATTGCATCTATTTTATCTACTTCGCTCAGTAATCTTTCGCTCGCATAAAATCAAAATTAGATTTCTCCATTGTAAGTATTTTTCGATCTGCGTCAGCTAGCTTAGCGACAAGTCAAAATTTTATCGATCAAAGATCTTTGACGATGCAAACAGTGACTCAATCGAATTGAAATTCGATTGAAATTGTTTGCGATCGAAAAAGTTCTTCGACTGCGTTAAACATTCAAAACCCAGTTTGGTCGAGACTTTGATTTTTGCTCTTAAATGCAGAAAATAAGAAGAATATACTACCAGAATCATCACAAACATCGAATCTATCTTAAATGCAGTTTTTAAGCCAGATTAAACACATAATATTGTCGTAATCGCTGTAAAACCACATTCGAGTTTTGATAGTTTTGAAACAGGCGAGAATATATCAGAATCATGCGAAGGATCACAGAATATGGATGCAAACGAAGTTTAAACACACGCTAATCCCTAAAGAATGTCGATTCGACCTTATAAAGACGAAAATCAGTTGAAAAGTTAAGGATTTTAAAAGATTTTGTTTTCGTCTTTTGACAATGGTTTTTCACGAGAGAAAACTTTTCGACTGATGAATTTTGCGATTAGGGGTTTATGCGTGCATTCAGGGATTTTCGGCTGCAAAAATTACTGTTTCTAATTGGGCTTATCGGACGGTTTCAGTTTGAAAATGATGATACAGGCCCAATTTTGAGTTTTTCGCTCGAGCAACTCATATTGAAAATTTTCATTGGATTTTCCTTATTTGATTTTCGCTCGACAAATATGGAGGCAAAAATTATTCGATCCCAAATCAATTTCGCTCGAGAAACTGCGATTGAAATTACTAATTTCGCCCAACTTTTCCGATAGTAAGATTTCCTAAGTTTTCAGATTGACTCTAATTTTAAGTAAAAACCACATAATTGCTCCCCCTATGTAATAACATATATGTAATTAACTCCCTGTAATTTCAGAACGGTGACTCTAGCTCCATCTTCAAATTTTGTAAATCTGCAATACTTAGAGCAAAATTGTCGAGAATATTACAGTTAATTTTTGAAGCAATTTTTCTATTTTAGGCTCCCCCTGAAACATTTTCAAGATAAGTTGGTTAAATTCAAAGTCACAAAACACGTTAACGATCAAAATATTTAACCCAATTTGAACCAATGCCGTGCGCTCCAAGTCGAGATTAATTCGTGAAGTCTTCCTCATTGATTCTGCAATACTTAGAGAAAGATCATCAAAATAGTTTGGAGCTCAAGGCATAAATTTTTGTAAATGCTCCCCTCAACTTGTGCACCAAAAATTGATTTAGCATGGAGGCATATAGAATCATTTTCAAGTGCCAAACATGTAGTAAGCAATTTAGACAATTTTTCCTAGATACATGGTCCCTTAATAATGTATTCAGAATGTTGCGTGAGGGTATAAGCAAGGAATTCGCATTTAAGCAATTCTGCATAGATGCAAATTAAGATTGCATATTAAAATGTGCGAAAAAAATATTTTCATATATATAATTTTTTTATTTTGTTATTTGTATAGTTATATATATATATATTTATTATTATAATTTTTTTTATTATTATATACTAATTTTATTAATAGTATGGGTCATATTATTTTGCTTCGATCCTTGTCACGCCTAAAAATTCACAAGACACTTGAAAAATTTTATGCCGTCAAGTCCTGTTAGCAAACTAAAGTCCTAAGTTCAAAGTATGATCCATTTCTACAACTCTCACTAGGTTCTCTAGCGCATTTATTTTTGACTAGGGATTTTATATTCATATCAATCAAGTCAACACAAGTCATATTAAGTCAATTTACTTGTGATCGAGGCGATTTTGATCATTTCACCGAGCGAGAGATCGTCGTTTAGGAATTATAGGGATTTTGAAGGCTTTAATTTGGTTATGACTAAGAAGGAAAGGGAACTTTTGGAAAATGTAAGCTTTATGTCATCTTCCGTTCCTTCGTCGTTCTCCTTTTCTCCGGTATTTTTCTCTTTCATCTTTTTGTCTTTTTCAACCTTATATCTTTTGTAAATTTTCTGCACTTACTCAAGCTGAAGCTCCACTTCTCTACGAGGCTGAGAGATTATCTAAGGCGAAGTTCTTCTTGTTGGTTCTCGGGCTGATACCGTGCTCTTTTTCTCTTAATCCGTAGAGAGGTTTCAGAGATTATCGATTTGAAGAAATTCACAGTTATGGAATTCGAACCCAAGGCCGTGCTCCTTTTCTCGTTGTCTCGATATAAGACCGGATTATCGTTGGAGAAGTTCACTTCGTGGTGCTCCTCTTTCCAGTCGTTCTGACGAGTGCACGAGATTATTGATAGAGAAGTTCACAGCAAGATCCATGCCCCCTTGTTAAAGATTTTAAGTTTGAGATAATCGAGAGGCAGGTCCTTTTGGTCTGTTTTTCTTTGTGCGTTGAGCATTCCTCGTGTGCATTTTCTACCTTCATTTGTCATCTTTTTCCTTTTCATCTCGTTTTTCTCCCCCTCCTTTTCTTGATAGAACATCCCGCCGAAAGTTTACATTGTCGGTTGAAGGCTCCAAGGATTTTCAAATGAAGAAAAGAAATTTGGAGAAGGCTTAAAATGGATAACTAAAGGCTATGTTAAAGGATTGAAAAGTTTATAATTGGCCAAGTGAGGAATTCCTAAGTGCCCACATTTTCCTAACGTTCTAATGCAAGGTGAGTATGAGACCAAGAATCACTAGTTAAGACAAGCAATGATTGTGTGACTCTCTCAAGAATAGATTCGTTGAAAGAAATAACAAAGCTAGAAATCTCACTCATATAAAGTGGCTTTGTGTCCAGTGGAGTCTACGAAAGAACTTTAGACACAAGAATGCGACCTAAGATTGACAAAATTAAGCAATTAGTGACTTAGATCGAGCATCCCAAAGGTCTCGTCATTCCCCTAATATTATACTTATATGTATAATATTTTTGCATCGTTATTAGATTGTCTTTATTTTTCTTATAATAAGATATTTCACGCAAGATCTAGTATTAATGTTAAGAAAACACATAGCATAGAACATGTGAAAGTACATAGAAGCACGTGAAGCACAGGTTACGGAAGATTCAACATGCCTAATTTTCCGACAAGGAATTGGAGCCGTTTTTCATCCAAAGCCTTGGTGAAAATGGCAGCTAGTTGATATTTTGTTTTCACAAATACATGTCAATCGTGCCTTTTTCTACGTGATCTTTTATAAAATGGTATCTAATATCTATGTGTTTTGCGTGAGTGGTGAACGGGATTACACATAATCACAATGGCACTTTCGCTATCGTTATAAATGGGTATATTATTTAAATTGTACCCATAGTGGCGAAGCTGAGTCCGCATCCATAGCATTTGCGAGCAACAGCTAGCAGCCGCGACGTATTCAGCCTTGGTCGTCGATGTTGATACGCAGTTCTGTTTCCTGGATGACCAGCAGACCAGATTTTGCCTAGAAATTGAGCGCCATCGGATGTGCTTTTCCTGTCCATTCGGCAACCTGCATAATCAGCGTCAGTATACAAATTAATTTGAAATTCGTGCTGTTAGGATACCACAATCCTAGGGTGGAGGTGCCTTTGAGGCAGCATAAGATCCGTTTGACCGCGAGCATGTAGGATTCTTTAGGGTCGTCTTGGAAACGGGCACAGAGGCAGGTGGCAAACATGATATTCGGCCGGCTTGAGGTGAGATAGAGAATAGAGCCCATGATGTTGCGATAGAGTGTGATGTCGATCGCTTTTCCTGTGGGATCGGCATCCAACTTGTAGCTAGTTGACATGGGAGTGCTGAGAGGCTTGCTCTAATCTTGATGGAACTTCTTCAAAACATCATTGATGTATTTATTCTGACTTATGAAGATGCCATATTCGAGCTGCCTTACTTGGAGTTCGAAGATGAATTGCATCTCTCCCATGTGATTCATTTCAAATTTGCTCTTCGTCAAATCTCCAAATCTCTTGCACAGCCGTGGATTGGTTGATCCGAGGATGATGTCGTCTACATAAACTTGGACGATCGCCAAGTCTCTGTCTTGCCATTTTATGAAGAGGGTCGTATCGATTGTCCGGTGGATGAACCCAGATTTCACGAGGAAATCGCTCTGGACATCATACCAAGCACGTGGTGCTTGTTTAAGTCCGTAGAGAGCTTTGTCCAAATGATAGACGTGATCAGGGTGTTCTTGATTAACAAAACCTTCTGGCTGAGCGACATAGACTTCCTCCTTTAACACGCCGTTGAGGAAGGCGGTCTTAACGTCCATTTGATATACTTTGAAGTCTTTGTCAGCCGCATAAGCCAAGAAAAGGCGGATGGCTTCGATTGGGGCAACAGGAGCATAGGTCTCGTCGTAGTCAATGCCTTCCAATTGATTGTATCTCTTCGCAACCAGCCTTGCTTTGTTCCGGATCACTTCCCCAACTTCATACTTTTATTTTTAAACACCCATTTCGTTCCAATAATGGTTTTACCATGTAGACGGGGTACTAAAGTCCACACTTGAAGACGCTCGAATTGGTTGATCGCATCTTGCATAGCTATCACCCGATCCGGGTCTTTTAGTGCGTCTGCTACCTTGGTTGGCTCATTTTGGCTTAAGAAGCAGCTGAAGAGACTGTGCTGATGTCTTGTCCTTACTCCACTCAAAAGATCACCAATAATCTTATCAACTGGATGTGCTCGAGTCCACTTTCGCTCTTGTGGCAGAGTTGAAGTAGATGCATCAGCCATTTGTGGATCGAGATTTCCAAGAATTTCAGGTTGTCATTAGGTTGAGGTAAGTCTGATTCTTCATTTGGATTGAGTGATTCTGATGAGGCTTCCTCACTGACTATGGTAGGTTTTTCGGTGATCTGTGGTAATTTTGAGTCGGGTGAGGTGGGGACACTTGAGGAGCTTGGTACATCGGCCTCATCGAGTGGGGGATCCACTAAAGGCGTATCGCTAATAGTGATTGTAATAACCGAGTCCCGTAAGTAAGTCGGCCAATAAATATGCATACATATTATGTGACTTACGTGACTGCATGAAACATATTCTATGATTTTATGTGTCGACGTGATTATATATTAGGTGTTATTTAATTACGTGCTATGATGGAATCTAACTTAGGAAATAATTAACATTTGCATTGGCAAGAATCGAAACTAGACGAGAGGAGTTTGTGAACATTAGGGTTTTCTAGGTATCATGTCGAAATTATAAGGTATCGAAATAAGGATGTCGAATTTATGAAAGTCTCAAAAGAGTAAGAAGAAAGTTTCCAATACATCTCGAAGTTTAAATGTTGAAGCCCTTGAAACTCGAGATTGATAAGCTTGAAATCTTCCAATTCCAAAAATCTCTACTCGAGATCTCTAGATCTCGAAGTCTTGGAACCGAAATAATGAAGCTCGAAATCTTGAAGGTCCAAAATATTTAAAACTCGAGATCAAATAGGAAAATCTTGATATACTAGAATTTCGAAACTTGGAATATAGAGTTTTCTATGTATATCAAAAACCTAACATAATAATGAGATATGATAAATATTAATATAACCATTCATGTCATTCGTACATTGGGTTACGCTAGGTATCTGATAGGATGACAACAGCAACATATATTATAAAGGATAAATATTAGAACGAGTTGGTTAGGCAAGAGGAAATCTCGTCACTTTATATCTTATCAAATGTATCTTAAGGGAAGAACTTTTTTTCTAAACCCTTAACAATATAATACTACTGAAACAAGAAAACTCTTGCAAAAGCCACTCAAGACCGACTAAGATAAAAGCATCAAAGGAGGAAGCTTAAAATAGAATTCAAAACTCGATTCAGGGAGGTATGATTTTGATTATGATCTCTAAATTAGTTCTAAGCTTTTACGACCTAGTATTTTACATAACTTGATGGTAATAAGGAATTAGTATTTGAACTATTGATTTTAGGGTTTTGATCGAAAATTTAATATTCTTAGGGTGTACTACTTCTGAATTTAGGATAGTTACATGAATTTGGATGAATTCGGTAGGGTATTTCGGTGGTAACATGATTCCCCAGGTTATGAATTTCGAAGTCGGGATATTTTTTTAGGAATGATCTCGAGCTCAAAATGTCAAAATCATGTGATGCGTAGTCGAGCTCAAGATTCATCTCAAAGATATGTCGAAATCTATGATTAATCCATGTTGAAATGCATGTCGAAATTGTGTTGTTAAATCTCGAGATCAAACTCGAGATTCGTTTTCATTTCGAAATCTATACTAGCCTCAATGTCGAATTCTATGTGAGATCTCGAGATCTATCTTGAAGGTTGATATCGACATTTCATTATAATTTCGACATTTCAATATCGACATTTTGTTATAATTTCGATTTGTAACCTCGACATCTTGTTTATAATCCGAACCTACATCTCGAAATTTTTGAAAGCCTTGTATGTTATTAAATCTTGAAATCATTGCATACCTTATGTCGAGATCAATATTGAAAAATACTTCGAGATTTTACTGTTTAGATATCGAGATCCTTGTGTAAAGTTCAAATGTCGAAATCCAACTCACCATGCAACTCGAGATTTATATCTAACCCAGGTGTGCCCTTAAGGTAGCAAAGAATGCGCTTCACCGCGAGCATGTGGGATTCTTTGGGATCGGCTTGGAAGCGGGCACAAAGACAAGTGGCAAACATGATGTCCAATTATGCTACGGTAGAGTGTGATGTCGACCGATTTCCCTGTGGGATCCACATCCAACTTGCGGCTTGTTGACATGGGAGTGCTGAGAGGCTTGCTCTGATCTTGATGGAACTTTTTGAGAATGTCCTTAATATACTTTGTTTGACTGATAAATATTCCATCATTGAGCTGCCTGACTTGAAGTCCTAGGAAGAATTGCATCTCTCCCATGTGGCTCATTTCGAAGTTACTCTTTATGAGATCTCCAAACTCCTAGCAAAGCCGTGGATTTGTTGAACCGAAAATGATGTCGTCAACGTAAACTTTAACGACCATCAGATCCTTGTCTTGCCATTTGATGAAGAGGGTCGTATTGATTGTTCCTCGAATAAATCCAGACATTACGAGGAAGTCGCTCAAGACATCATACCAAGCACGTGGGGCTTGTTTTAGTCCGTAGAGAGCTTTATCCAATTGATAGACGTGCTGAGTGACAAAGACTTCTTCTTTAAGCGCGTCATTGAGAAAGGCATTTTTAACGTCCATTTGATAGACCTCGAAGTCTTTATGAGCCGCGTAAGCCAATAAGAGACGAATGGCTTTAATTCTTGAAACAGGAGCATACGTCTTGTCATAGTCAATGCCTTCCTGTTGGTTGTATCCCTTGGCAACTAATTGTGCCTTGTTTCGGATCACTTCGCCATCTTTATTCTTCTTGTTCTTAAATACCCATTTTGTGCCGATGATAGTTTTCCCATGCGGACGGGGTACTAATTTCCACACTTGAAGACGTTCGAATTGGCTGATTTCCTCTTGCATTGCAATTATCTAATCCGGGTCTCGTAGTGCGTCTGCTATTTTAGTAGGCCCATTTTGGCTTATGAAGCAGCTAAAAAGAACGTGTTGATGTCGTGTCCTTACTCCGCTCGAAGGATCGCCAATTATCTTATCCACCGGGTGAGCTCTAGTCCACTTGCGCTCATGTGGCAAAGCTAAAGATGAAGCATCGGCCATTTGTGGGTCTAGATTTCCAATGATCTTCGATTGTTCATTTGTGTGAGGAAGTTCCATATCTGCAATGGGAGGGAGCGACTCTGATGATTCTTCCTCACCCACGGTAGGTTCTTCAATGTGCTGTGGCAAATCTGAATTGGGTGAGGTAGGGACTATTGAAGAACTTGCTACATAGGCCTCGTCGGGTATAGTATTGACGGTGAGAGGCTCAAAGAGGAAATCAAAGTCTTCTAACACAAGTCTTAGCGCTTCGTCTGGCGTTGATTGCTGAGTTGTTGCCATCTTCTATTGGTTTTGTGCCAACACACCAGTGAATACGGTTCTGAGATGTTGTCTTCAGAAGCCGACGGGTTAAGCGACGAGTCCTGAACTGGTTTGTTCAGAAGCCATCTCGTTCACTTCGTGAAAAGTGACATTATTGATTTCCTTAATCGTGTGGTTGGACTTGATGTATACTCGGTACGCTATTGATGTTGAAGAATACCCGACGAAAGTTGCTTCGAATGCTTTAGGGTCACACTTTGCACGTTGCTCTCTGTCGTTCGCCACAAAGCACTTGCACCCGAAGACTTTAAGGAATGAGATGTTGGGTACTCTCTTATTGACAATCTCGTACGGAGTCTTGTTGAATCGTTTGTGAACCACCGTCCTATTTTGGGTAAAACAGGTGGTATTCACTTTTTCAGCCCAAATAAAGTGTGGAAGGCCAGAGTGGATCAGCATTGCACCCCATTTTGTTGAGGGTTTTTGCGGCTGAGAATTATTGACTAATTCCATGTTTCTGATAAAACTCACTGAGATGTTTCTTCTTGAACTCAGTGCCATTGTCCGTTCGAATAACTTGAATAGTCTGTTGCAGCAGATTATGAGTACTGTTCACAAATTTGATAATCAAGTCCCCTGTCTCATCTTTGGTTCGGAGGAACTTTGTCCAAGTATAGCGAGAGAAGTCATTGACGATAACTAGCACGTACTTGCGTCCATTGATACTCTGTGTCTGCATTGGCCCACAGAGGTCCATGTGGATTAGTTCCAATGGGCGAGAGGTAGACGCAGTTTGCGTGAGATGATGAGACGCTCGCTTCATTTTCCTAATTGACATGCCGAACATTGATGCTCCTTTTGTAGTAGTATAGTTGGAAGACCGTGAACCAACTTTTTCGTAGAAAGGTGTTGGAGAGCTTTCATATTCAGATGAGACATCCGTTGATGCCATAAGCTATTTCTCTATACGACACAGTATGAGAAATGAGGCATACAGCTATCGAGGGCCGCAAGGACGTCAGGTTGATCGTGTAAAGATTTGATTTCCGAAGTCCGTAGAGGTGTTCCGTATCCTGACTATCCAAAATTCGGCACCGGTCAGCATGAAAGACCACTTGAAATCCTTTATCACAGAATTGGCCTATGCTGAACAAGTTATGGCGGAGGCCTTCGACATAAGAGACATCTTTTTATCGTCAGATTTTCCAAAATAATATCCCCGCATCCAAGAATGGGAGCTGAATCATTGTTTCCGAATCCGACTTTGCCGTTTGGTCGGTCTTTGTAGTTGCTCAGCAGCTCTTGACTTCCAGTCATGTGTGTGGAGCAACCTGAGTCGAGGTACCACACATGATGGATCTGCAAAAACACGTTAGAGAGCTTTAGGTACCCACTTAAGCATGGGTCCTCTCAGAATAGCAGATATAGTTTTAGGTTCATATATGATTCCTAAATTCTTACTTGAGGGAGTTTTAATAAACCATTTCACTTTCGGAGAAGTGGTTTTGGGTTTTGCCTCTTTAGGTGACTTGGCCTTTTCGGCTTTTGTCGTCCTAGGCGGAGATTTAGGAACCCATTTGGATTGAACCTTGCAGGGAAGGTTAATTTCAGCACGTACAAATGCTTTGGTAGGCTTGGCCGAGGAAAAGATCTTTTCTTTTGATAATCTCCTAAAGTGCTTGGGGGACTCAATCTTTAAGGGATACCTTAGGTGAGAACAGGCATGTACAACGCCATAAGCTTTCTTTATGGCTGAATCTTGTTTCCTACGGGTCTTCCTTGTGGCATTTGTTTCGGAATGATTATTTTTAGCTTTAGATGTAGACCAATTTCGAAATTAGTACTTCTAAGAATGGTAGGCTGTAGAGTACATGTAGAAGCAATTATTTGAAATGAGGAAATGGCTTTTTTATTTTTACGAGTGTCATTTATTTGTACAGAAGGAGTAACATTCTTAGGCATACTCTAATTTACTAGCTCCTTCTTAAGACTCGACACTCTCGCCTTCGATTCTAGTGCTTGCCCTACGCTCCCTGTAGACGTGGGTAAAATAGATTTAGTCTTAGCACTTTCAACAGAATTATTAATGCACTTTTGATCTTTCGAAGGTGATTTTTTGATTTTCACGCTTTTCGTAATAGCGTGAGGGGTAGTTTGGGAGGAAGAGGAAGCCTTGAGATTTTCCATCTCTTTTAAGAACTTTTTCTTTTCACCTTCGAAATTCTCTCTTTCTTTATCTAGTTTTGCTTGGGATTCCTCTATTTGTTTTATTTTAGAAGGTTTGTAGAGGGAATTTTTATAATGAACATATTTGGATTCCTCGTGGACTGTTTGAGGGTCAGGAAGTTGAAGTAAGTCAGAGACAGGTGATAATGATGGTTTCATATTTCTGTCTCTTTCATTTAGTGCTGTGTAGTCAAGGGGAATTTCAGGCCCGTGTGAGGCTTTTCTCATGGATGAATCGAAAGTATTTTGGTACGTCGATCAGTAAAATCTCTAAGAGAGGTCTCCTAAACCCATGTGCTTACTATCATATATTTCTTTCTTCCGTAGAACACGTGGGTTAGTGAAACCTAAGCCTTCTTTTGGATTATAGAAATCTACATCCTTGGGCTGATTTAGGAATATCGTTTGTTCGGATTGTTCCCTACCCGTAACTATATTATCTAATTTCTTCATTTTTGCATATAGTTTCTTGCGTTCCTTACCTAGGACAGCATAATTATTTTCTACCGTCAGCTTGGCGGCTTGACAGGCATCTACTTCTTTACTAAGCTCACTAACCTTAGCATTTGATATTTCTAATTGAGCTTCTAAGTTATTGATCTTAGTGGTAGCTTCGGTTATCCTACAATTTAGGGTGGCTTTCTCATTGAAATTCCTAACCAAGCGGTTGTAGTTATTTGTTAGCCTATCTTATAATTCCTTAATCTTATCGATATGCTGTCCTATCTGAGGTTGACTAGTCTCTCTAGAATGTAGGCTCTTAGTAAGTCTTCTATCTTACAACAAACAATGGTACGTAATATACATAACAAATGGTACGTCGTAACATTTCTAAAAAAATCCGAAATCTCGATGGATTAGCCTCAATAACTACCAAATCCTAACATTCCACCCTTATATCGAGCTCTTGGAGCGCATTGAGCTCCCGAATTTGGGCTAAACCTTGAACAAAATGCGTGAAATCGATTAACCAAACCCTTTGCAAAAGAAAAGCTTACCTGACAGAATCAAGACAAAATATCGAGAACCCAACTTTCAAGAGGCTCATCGATCGTTGTCCGGCGCCGGAACGAGCGGAAGGAGGTGGTCGGCAAGACGAAAATTCGTCGACGGGGATGGAGCGAATTTTGCAGACAAAAAAAAAACTGAAAAGAGAAGAAATAAGGGTATTTTGGTAATCTTAGGTGATTAGGTACCTAAGTGTAAAATTTTTATCCAAATGGGTACCTAGCCATAAAATATGTCTGACAAGGTACCTAAGTGGCTTTTTTGTTTTCTATTGGGTATTTATGTGTAGATTCCCGTATATTTTACATATATTAATGAACCAAATTTATATAAAGCTTAATGAATAATGTGCTTATAATTAATTATTTGTTATAAATTATGTTTCTTAACGTAATAAGTGGATGTCCGAAATACGTACGCAATGCGCTACGCTATTTGCCCTACGCGCTATCTGAATTGAAATGCGACGAGTTGCGCTATGCGCGTTTTAAAACACTGGTTGTGAGTATATTAGCCTTCTTACCCTTGGCGCCGACGTTGGATCTTTGTATTATCCTCTCCAGTTCATCCCACATCCCTTTAGCTGTTGGGATGCCATCTATTTGTCCATCGACAATCTTGGGGATGCCCTGCATTAGTGTGTTCTTGGCTATTAGATCTGCCTTTGCTCTTCTTCTCTCGGCATCAATTTACTCACTAGGTTTCTTAGCTCGCCTAGTGGGTTCGACGGGTGAATTATTTGAGCCATCACCTTCTTGATTGACCAGAAATTGGTCCCTCATAGAGTGATTTAAGTAGATCCTCAGCCTGATCTTTAACTTCAATGAAGTTCAAGAACCGACTTTTCCATACTGTGTATTCGCCTCGTTTGAGAATTGGAGGACGATTGTCGTTTCATAGAGCATATGCATCCATTTTTTTCTTCGATTTGAGTTCCTGAAGGATCTTCGTTGGTTGTTTTTATGAATCGAAAAATTATGTGACATGCTTCACAAGTAACAAAATTGTTAGTAGCATTTGATTTAAAAGAATGATCGAGAAATATGTTTCATTCAATCTTTAAAGTTTGATCAAAAATAATTTTGTGGATTTAGAATATTGTTACTGTTTTGCGCGCCAAGTACTGTTTGCGAAAAAATTTTCGAGTGAAAGACGATGAGAAACTGTTTGAACAATGAACTCAATCGAAAAATTGTTTCGTGAAGTTTTGGGATCGAAAATTTTAATCGTCGAAAAATTTTGTTGACCAGGATTCAAAATGTTTTTCAAAATATTGACTCGAAAAGTTGACTAAATTTTTCGAGCGCACACTTTCAATGGCGTTGGATTTTCGATCGAAAAAAGAAGAAGGTACATGGCGTTATTACACCTATCGGTCCAGTTATCATACTGTAAACAATCTGGTCTCGTTCTGTCCAAAGGTAGTGTTAGCCTAGATTATCAACTCTAGGATCTTAGGCATGAATTCTAAGTAATTCGATCATAATTGTCGAGAATCAAATTTCGATCGAAAAACTCAATTGAAGAATCGAGAGAGAATTTTACTAGTGTGAGAAAGTCCTTTGTGTTTCTCTCTCTAGAATATGAATTGGCAGCCCTTCGGATCAAATTCTAAAACTTTTTCTATTAAGCACAATGTGTGTGCAAGTATTTATACCAAACATACTTGGTATAAATACAATTTAAGTCCTAATCTAAGGACAACTGCAAATAAAACCCCTAGTTACAAGGAGAACTAATGAAATCAAAGCACAATTAAAACTGATATTCTACATTCTCCCCATTTGTGCTTGATTGATTGCCTTTCCGAGCTATCTGTCCTCGTTGGGCAAAGTACGATCTGCGCAAGCCCAGCACGTAGTCGACGTTCCTTAGAGTGTTCCTCAGCTCCAATCGCTCCGTGATTACTTCAAGTAGTTCCATCAAAAGGGTTGCTCTCTGACGAACCTATGAATCTTCAGCATGGTCTCTCTGTTGATCTTCCAATCTCTTCTATATGTTCTGCTTGATGACCTTGAGCGTCCCATCACAGAATTTATGGACTTCAGTCTTCAACATCAACCTAGTCTTCTTCACAATTGGATTGTGGTAGGTGATTCCTAGGACTGAGATGATGTGCACGTGATTGTTGGGAAGCCCTTCGATCTCAGGTCCTTTGTTGAACGAGGCGGTCAACCTTCTTCATGTTGCTCTCTAGAGCCATCTGAAGGTCGTGTGCGGCGAAGTGTTTGACTTGGTGCACCATGAGCCGGTACAGTCCCTCGACTCCTTTTTTCTTGATGAAGCCTTGAGGACCCTTGTACTTCTCTACGTATAGCTGGTAGAGATGGTACACCTCCTCGGCAGGGACGTAAGGTAGGTCACTCTCGCTTAGCTCTTCTCGAGTTCTGTCTACTCGCTCTATGATGTAGAATGGTGTTGGAAGACCTCCTTTAGCACAGTAGACGCTTAGTAGCTGCCATATAGGGGATAGACTCTTGAATTGACTCTCCGGTTGTCCTTTAGAAATCCCAGCCTCACATCTGGTTCACGATGGGTTAGCATCCAAAGATAGGCCATTCTCTTTTGCTGATCCGAGTGAGAGATCCCTCTGAGCTTGAATTCATTCAACACCTTAGTTTTGTTAAGTGATCTCCATATTCTCTGACGAACTTCTTCCAGGAATGGGATTTCAATCCTTATGTTTTCCCACAGCGTATCGATTAGAACGGCTCCCTAGCATTTGTCTTAAAGGGGAATCCGCTCGTAGTGCAATCAATTCTGGAAGCCTTGAGGGAGTTTCTTCATGGTCTTCTCCTTCCTGAAGTTCTTCGTCTTCTATCAGAACTAGGTCCACCGAGGCTTGTTGTAGGAAATGTCGAACGTCCTTGAGTCATTGTCGTTGAACGTCATTGGACATGGTATGGGTCATCCACTGTCCTTCAAATATTCATCTGTCGAGGAACTCGTGTGGGTTGACACCATGTCCAGATGCTCGCGATTGCTCTGGAGCGGTCGAGCTGGAAGTGCCCTGAGTAGCTGCTAAGGCCACGAGCATTGCGGCACTTGCTTCTTCTTCCGGTTTTAAGGGGCTTGTGAAGGTCTGTGGTGGAGTGGACGGAGGTGTCCTTATGTTGAAGGTTGTGGGTCTGGGTCATTTTGGGTTAGAGTTTGGGTGGTGCTGTGCGTGGTGGTAGTTGTTTGGATAGTAGTGAGTTGGGTTTCAGCGGCTCCAGCGCTTGTCTGCATCGTGCCCAAACCTTATCCTTGACCTTCTCCTTGGCCACTCCAAGATTCCCTAGGCTTCTTCTCCCCCTCATGACGGTCCTGGTTGTCAGGGTCGTCATGTCGACGTCTTGAGCGGGAGGTTTGGCCTCGAGAGGATTGAGTAGGTAGCTCAGGATGATCCACGAGACGCCTATATAAGGATTCTTCCTGGGGCGTCCGAGTGGGAAGGCCAATGAGGCGGGCGAGTAGAATATTTTGGAGTTTGGTGATGGGTATGATATATGGGTTGATGAGGATGGATGAGCTTATGAGAGGGTCGGTGGATGTGGGTTGTGGGGGTGTGAGGCTTGTTTGTGATGAAGGGCCCACTGAAACAGGTGCTTTCTCGATGCCACAGCGGGATGTCTCGATGGCTGCCAGCACCCTCTCCATTATTTTGTCTTCAAGGGATTTGATGGCTGCGAAGAGGGCCTCCCTAGAAGGTTCAGGTCGACTGATGTCGCATGTTGACAAACCTTGAGCTAACAACGGTTCCTCAGGCTGGCTCCAAGTCACTTGAGGTTGTGACTGTTCGAGACTTCCATCCAATCTTCAAGTCGAATCTTGGAGATTCTCATCTACGGGCGTTGGGGCAGGTTCTCATTGAACCTGCAAACCAGACACAAGAATTTCAGGGCCGGTCACGTCGTGATGTGGCTCAAGATTGAGCGAAGGAGGGTCTCAGCACTTGGAGTGATAGGCGACGCGGTGTCTGATGTGGTGGTGAGAGTTTTGAAGATGGACTCGAATTGTATACTTGTCCCCGTGGAGTCTGTCCTATCAAACGAATTTCCTCATTTGACTCAGTGTCTGATGGGGTGGCCGTGTGAGGTGATAATCTATGTGCATGATCATCACGGGCTTGTTCTATCGCCAGAAGCTCGTTGGACTGAATCTCCTCAATAAATCATTGGAGCACGCCAACATTAATAGGCACTTCCTCGTGGAGCTCCTAAACTTGAGCTTCAACTTCCAATTCATGGGCCACATCATCAATCATCGTGGCTTCAAGATCTTGTAGTTGAGCTTCTTGAGTTGGAGGCTCGTGCTCAAGTTCCTGGGTGACTGCATCAATTATCTCAGCCTCAGGACTTGGGTGTTGTTGTTGAGGGCTCACTATGAAGTCTGTCGGGGGTCCTCTAATCATCTGTTCGGTTAGATAATGTTCCCGGAAGTATCGTTGGTATTTGTCTCCCGAGGGGTCGACAAGACGAAGCAGCTCGAACGGGATGGCCATCGATGGTCTATCAAGTTCTGTCAGTCTGGGATTGTGGAAGAACTTGAGCTTGGGCGGCTTGTAGTTTCCTTCAGGAGGCAAGCGAGGAATGTTCTCGTACATGTCCATGTATTGAGCAATGATAACTGAGAACCATCTCGCATATGGCACATTCTTTGAGCGCTTGTTCTCTTTTATTCTGATCTGCTCTGCCAAATCATTCCAGATCAGCTGTGCGAAATCATAGTTCCACGAGAACACTATACCATGAAAGATTCGTAGAATTTTGCCATTTTCCTTGTCAAATCCTGCGTGCTTTGGCGACAGATACTTGTTGATGATTCCAAACAGCGTCTTCCAAGGATGAGGGATCCCATTGCTCTGTACTTTAACTAGTTTGACGAGCGGTGGTCAGTATCCCATGTGTAAGTAATCTTGCACCATTTCCGCATCAGTTGGCAAGGGGTCGTGGTTGTGGCTGAAGGGGAGGTCAAGGACGAGCCCAAAGTCGTTCTTGTTCATGATGATATGCCTCGTCCCGATCACTGTAGTGAAACAGTAAGCTCCTTCAACTACGACACTCTTAATCATCCCCCGGAACTGTTGGAGGGTATACTATTGGTACCGAGGCCGTCACTGTAAGTGCGTGCCAAAGGGGATGGCCTTGGAGTATTGAGACTATGATCTCGTCTGGACATCGAAATGTCGTCAGATCGAGTTGTTAGTTTGTTTCATGTACGCTGAGGTACATGTTATGCTCGTAGATGTGATTGTATCGAGGGTAGATCCATCTGAAATGATAAGAAGTAAGGAAGCTCATTAGTTAAAACATAATTGAGTCGAATGAATTATAATATCAAATTATAATTGTTTATCAATTTATAATTAGTTTGATAATTTTGAAACTGGAGATATGTATGTTTGAACACAGGTTATTCGAAGTGAAGATTAAGGTCATGATGAAATTTCGACATTCATTTATAAGGCAAATAACAGTTCTGTCCAAAATATTCTGAGTGTTGAAGACCACTATTCACTCCGCTAAAATTTGCGCTCGAGAATTGAGAAATCAATTTATTTCCTAAGTGCTAATTTTGAGTTCAAGTCTCCGTTCAATTTTGCGATCAAAAATTTTATACGTTATGGTCTGCTACGGTGAAAAAGACTTACAGAAATTTTCTAAGTATTTGAACTTAAAAACGTGGTACTGTCGCTGAGAAATTTTACGATCGAGAAAAATTGTCGTGTAAATTTACAATCGAGAAAATCAATTTCCGCGTAAATTTACGATCGAGAAATTTTTCGCGGTTGATAAAATTTTTCGTCCTGATTTTGTCGAGCGTGAAAGTCTTTCGATTTTAAAAATGGTTTTCTCTGTGAAGTTTGTCCATCGAGAAAGTAGTTGATAAACGTATCGTAGTACGTTTATCATAGTATTTAATTGGCTCATAATAGAGTTTTCGTAGTCATTTGATGCACTTATTAACCTATTTCTGCATGTTTTGGTATTATAAGGCTTTAGGACAAGTTTCGGGCTAAAAGGAGCGAAAACGAGGCAAAACGGCGCAAAAACGATGAAAACTGGTGAAGGTCACGGCCGTGACACATAGTGCACCTGGCCGTGACACTTGGCAGAGAGTTAGACTGAAGATGGTCACGGCCGTGACACTTCTTGCACCAGGCCGTGACCCATAGTAGCAGCAGCATTAGAAAATTCATATCTCTCAATCCAGACTTCGAATTGAGAATTCCTTTGGTCAGAATCAAGACTGGCGAGTCTTCTATCTATGGTTAAAATTTCAGGTTAATCGGACATCGTTTACCCCTCCATCCGAGTAAAATACGAAACTGCCGCAAAGGTATTGAGGCGGTCACGGCCGTGACACTACTGCACCAGGCCGTGACGGACGGCAGTGAGCTCATTTTTTGCCCCGAGAGTGTCACGGCCGTGACCTGTCTTGTCCCAGGCCGTGACAGTGTCGAATTTCACTATAAAAAGCCCAAATTCGACCAGAAAGGACAGAACCGACCAGAGATCAACCCTAATCCCTCTAGAGACGAAAAATAGCACATAAGAACGCAGAATCGCGTCCTGGAGCAAAAGAGACGGGTCATCGACGAAATCACGCCCAATTGAACAAAGAACGAAGAATCATCGACGTTTTCATCGCAGATCATCCGGATATCAAGAATATGAATTCTTCGCCTTTATTCCTTATTTCCTTCGTTGTTTTCCCGTCTATTATGCGTAGCTAATTCCCCTTTGTGTTTGGGATTAGATGAACGCTAGGATGTTTCGTAGTTAAGATTTATAATTATCGTGACTATGTGTTTTGACTATTTATCATTCTATGAATTTGTTTCGTTGATTTAATATGTCTATGTGTTAAAGTAATCGTATGGAAAAACGTTTAGGGCGACAGCTAAACAACGTTTAGGCCGTTCGTAGAAGATAGGAATCGAGTATAGGGCGAAAGCAAATACTCGATCCTCGCCGTTAGTAATTACTGAATCTTAGATCCCGACGAGCGTTTAGGGCGACAGCAAACTCGCGAGCAGGTAGGATAATTACTGCGATCTAGTCAAGATCACGTAGGAACGATTTTATTGTCTTAGTCGATAACACCTAGCGGGATTCGAATTCCGAGCACATCTTTATTATCTGAAGCTTCGTATCAGTTTAAGCGTGTTATTTGAATCTCTAGTTGAGTTAGAAGTAATCTGTTAGGTTAAGTCATAAAACAATCTGCGTATTTTGTTTAGGCTAAATATCGAGTCGATAGGTCACTACTAGTACTTGATTTATTCCTTGTGTTCGATACTCGTTTACTCACTTTACTGCACTACAAACGATAGGTCCACTGCCTATCGCACGTCGGTGATAGTAATTAGGTATTCGTTTTAATTATTACTTGTCGCACTTTCCATTCACACACCACGTGTCGATCAAGTTTTTGGCGCCGTTGCCGGGGAATAAGTCAATATTAGGAACACCGTAGTTCGGTAATTTAGTCACTTTTATTTTGACGTTTTCTTTGTCTTTGCTATTGCGTCATTTGTGTTAACTTCGTTATTTGTTTTCCTACGTGATTATCAGTCTCGTATTATTTTCGACGTATTTGTTTATTTCCTTGCTAATTTTTGTTTACACGTCTTGAAGGTACGATTCAGCGGTGAATGACCCGAAGTCATCCATCGGGTCCCATCGTCGACGCAGATCCGGATTTGAGCGAAAGTTGCGAAGGAAGCTTAAGTACAATATCGAAGGAGTTTCCACCAGCTCTCAGGATCCTTTAGTTTGCTATTCAGAGGATAGTTCGCAGGAGTCAACCCAATACAGTCGTGTAGGGGCATCCGTAGACAGCCCAAACACGGAAGTAACCATGGCGGACCACCGAGTGCCCGTCCATCACCTTCCAGAGGAGGAGCCATCACTTCAGGACCTCCTCAAGAATGCCGTGCTAGGCGGTATTGAGTCGGCGATTGTCATCCCGCCGATCGAGAACAACAATTTTGAACTGAAGCACTCTTGGCTTCAGATGATCTTCCAGACGGCCCAGTTTGAAGGCAATCCCGACGACGATCCCTACTTCCATCTGAAGGCCTTTTTGACGGTGACCGACACCATCAAGATCAACGGTGTCTCGGGCGATGCGATCAAGCTGATGCTATTCCCGTTCCCGTTGAAGTTCAGGGCCAATGACTGGTTGGAGATGTTGCCGCCCAGATCGATCACCACGTGGGAAGAGATGCGAGCCGCCTTCATTGGCCACTACTTCCCACTATCAAAGGTTCTAATACTGAAGACAGAGATATCACTATTTCACCAGAAGGACTCAGAAAATCTCTACGAGGTATGGGAGCGTTATAAAGCGCTACTGAAGAGGTGCCCACAACACGGGATGTCGAAGGCAGCTCAGATCAACCGATTTCACGAGGGGCTCAATGACCAGACCGTTCACATGTTAGACGGAGCCGCAGAAGGAGGGCTCGTGAAGCTCTCTGCTACAAATGCTTGGAATTTAATCGAGGACTACTCGAGAAACAGCTTCATGCGAGGTAATACGAGGATTAAGACGCCAGGCGTGTTCGGCGTGAGCGAGGAGACGGCTACGAATGCTAAATTTGAGGCGCTCCAGCAACAGATCGCGGCGACGAACTCTCAGCTGCAGACGGTGATTGGAGCCCTACTTCCCAAGGCCGGGCAGACGCAGCCCGTGAACGCCATGAGGACCACCGCACCATAGCAGCATACGCCTTACGTACCACTATGCGGGATCTGTGGCGCAGCCCATGAGACCTCAGAATGCCAACTTGGGCAGTCGGTGGAGCACGTAGATTACATGGGGAATTACCAAGGTTACCAGCGAAGCTTCCAACCTCGAGCACACTCCAACTTGGCGTATGGAAATCAGAACAACCAGGGGCAAGGATCACCGGGATTTCAACCTAGGCCGTCTAGTTTCCAAAACGGGGTGCCACGCCAATATCAGAACGCACCCGCAAGAGGATCCGATGACATGAGGGAGATGAAGAATATGATGAAGACGCTCCTCACGAACTTCAGCAGTACCGCCGCAGCCCACGAGAGCCGAATGACGAAGATGGAGGAGTACATGGAGGCGAATGACATCCGTGCTCAGAATACAGACGCCTCGATCAAGAGGTTGGAGCAGCAAGTGGGGCAATTAGCAAAGCAAATGGCGGGCCGAAATCAAGGATCACTCCCAAGCTACACCGAGACAAACCCCAAGGAGTATTGCAATGCGGTAACCCTGAGGAGCGGGAGAGGATTACAAGAAGCTCCCGCCAAGCAGAATTTAAAGGAGAAAGTCGATTTCGAGGGCCACGATGAGCCAGAATTGGAGAAAAGCAAGGGCGACGGAGTCGAGAAGGTCAAGGATGACGAGGGAAAGATGCGACCATTCGTGAAGCCGTATCAACCAAAGATCCCATACCCAGCTCGGTTGAGGGGAGCTGCACCTGAAAAAGAGAAGGTCGAACCCGAAAAAGAGAAGGTCGCACCTGAAAAAGAAAAGGCGGAAGAGAATGCGAGACCACCAGTGAGGCCGTACCAGCCGAAGGTTCCCTATTCAGAACGATTGAAGAAGGACAAAGACGAGGCACTATTTAGCAGATTTATGGGTATGTGCAAAGAACTACATATTAACTTACCATTTGTTGAAGCTATTACGCAGATGCCCAGTTTCGCATAGTTTCTGAAGGACTTACTGACGAACCGACGGAAGCTCGAACATGTCTCCATGGTACACCTACGAGGAGAGTGCTCGGCGATACTCCAGAGCAAGATACCGAAAAAGCTCAAGGACCCAGGGAGTTTTACTATTCCCTGTCTGATAGGCGATTTAGTAGTTGAGCATGCTTTAGCTGATCTAGGCGCTAGTATAAATTTGATGACGTACTCCATGTTTAAGCGCTTAGGATTAGGTGAACCACGACCCACTAGGATGAGTATTCAATTAGCTGATAGATCGTTAAAATACCCCCTAGGTGTTATCGAGGATGTTCTAGTTAAAGTCGATAAGTTCGTTATCCCTGCTGATTTTGTGATCCTGGAGATGGACGAGGATGAAAATATTCCATTAATTCTAGGTAGACCATTCTTAGCCACATGCGAGACTCTGATAGATGTTAGGAACGGAACATTGACTTTGAATGTAGATGGCGAGAAAGTTACGTTTAATATGACTGACTCGATGAAAAAGAGTAGCGAGTACGATAATAGATGCTACTACTTGGATGTTTGTGAGTATGATTTCTCGTCTTCTGTGCAAGGTTTATCACAGGTGTTGAGCGGAGAGAAAGACGACGAGCCCATTATAGCCGTTGAGGAGAACAATGAAGAAGTTAAGGACAAGAGCCCAGTCGAGGAACGACCGCCACTAGAGCTGAAACTGCTGCCCGGCGAAAAGCGACAACTCCAAGACATGGATGTAGGCGAGGGAGACTTAAGCAGAAAAGAGGTGTTGTACCTCGACTTCCAGCCACCCTAAGCGAACAAAAGCACGTCCGGCTGATGACAGTAAAGAAAGCGCTACTTGGGAGGCAACCCAGGTTTTATCTATCTAGTACTTTCTTTTATTTTCCTATGAATATGATGCATATGAAATCTACTATTACTATTATTATTATCATCTATGTCTAGTTCCTTTTTACGTTTCATTTTCTTTTTAGTTATGTCAGGATAGCACGAGTCACGATCCGCGACCTTCACGCATCCAGCCACGACCACGCCAACTTATTCGTCAGGGGAGTCCCGTTCTTTTTAACCTTCTTTTCCCTTTCTTTATTCATTTTTTCGTTGAGGACAACGTATGTCTTAAGTGTGGGGAGGGAAATTTAGGTTGAGAATTTACGTGAAATATTTTTTCTATGAGGTGTCCGTTAGCTATCAATTTCGTTAGAAAAGCATGAATTATTGAACTCAGGCATGATTATTTGCGCTTATCTCAAGCTGGTTTGCATGACATGAAATTTTGTGAGCAATTAGGATATGCATGATTGATTGAATCGTGTCTGTTTGAATAGATATAGCTCTGCTTTGAGAGATTCGTACACATAACCCTTCTTCGTTGTGAGAGTTGAGCCTGACGAGCTTATGCTCATTTTCTTGGTTGTGTGACGTGCCTAGTCTATATCTCTCTAGAACTTGCCTGTCTGATGCGTGTTGAAACTATTTCTGGTGCGTTAGTATGAAAATGATAGGGCATTAGGAATTAAGTTCAGGGCCAAATTTTTTCTTACCATGACTAAGCCCCTTAGTTAGCCACTTTGAGCCTGAGCCTACTTGTTTGCTTACCTCGTGAATTATAAAAGCTACTGACCCGAATAAGCCTCTAGAGATTATATGAACCCAAGTTGATTAGAATAGTGCAGAAGTCGAACTTGAGAGTTACTGTTTCAGTGTATGATTTGATGTTCTTCTCTGCTATTCGTGAAATGAATCGTCCCTTACTTGACCGTTTTCTGAAATGACCCGATCCCTTGCATAAGCCTGCCCATAACCCTTTGGCAAGATATAGGTTTTGGTAATAAGTATCCCTAGGTACACGGCATTCGCGGTGACGATGTATTCTTTGCGACAAAAGCCAAACCTTGATGTTTTTAAGGAATAAGGGCAGTGCACAAAAGTGGAGTGTAACTAAGGTGAAAGGGCAGAAAATGAAAGGGAACTGAGTCGAGAGGGTCGGGCAGAAAAGTCTAGGATTTCAGAGCGAGAACATTGAGTCTTATGTCGAAGCATGTGACTGTCGGTTTAATCATGCTATGTTCTTTGATATTTTTCGCTTACGTGTCCTAGCTCTAAGACTACGTGTTCAGTATATATGCTTATCGCTTCGTTATTATTTGACCCGTTTCAACCCGAAAAGATCCTCAGATTTATGCTTGCCACTTTAAATAGTAGAGATGCGATTAGAGTGCAAGTTTATGGTAGGGGTGAGACTAGTGCACGAATTGAGCGATTCACTATATGTTAGCCTATACACTGAGTGATTTTGAGCGAATCCCTGTGAGGTATGAGTCTCGATTGGCAGTGCGAATGAAGTTTAGGTCGACAAGTGCAAGTCATTAGTGTGATGTCCATGATTGCTCGCTTGATTCTGTTTCGTGCTTTCTAGCTTTCATGATAAATTGCGAACAATCGTGCCGTTATCTTGATTTGTACCTTCTCTGACTTCTAATTTACTTGAGGACAAGCAAATGCTTAAGTGTGGGGAGGTTTGATAAACGTATCGTAGTACGTTTATCATAGTATTTAATTGGCTCATAATAGAGTTTTCGTAGTCATTTTATGCACTTATTAATCCTATTTCTGCTTGTTTTGGTATTATAAGGCTTTAGGACAAGTTTCGGGCTAAAAGGAGCGAAAACGAGGCAAAACGGCGCGAAAACGATGAAAACTGGTGAAGGTCACGGCCGTGACACATAGTGTACCTGGCCGTGACACTTGGCAGAGAGTTAGACTGAAGATGGTCACGGCCGTGACACTTCTTGCACCAGGCCGTGACCCATAGCAGCAGCATCAGAAAATTCATATCTCTCAATCCAGACCTCGAATTGAGAATTCCTTTGGTCAGAATCTAGATTGGCGAGTCTTCTATCTATGGTCAAAATTTCAGGTCAATCGGACATCGTTTACCTCTCCATCCGAGAGAAATACCAAACTGCCGCAAAGCTGTTGAGGGGGTCACGGCCGTGACACTACTGCACCAGGCCGTGACGGACGGCAGTGAGCTCATTTTTTGCCCCGAGAGTGTCACGGCCGTGACCTTTCTTGTCCCAGGCCTTGACAGTGTCGAATTTCACTATAAAAAGCCCAAATTCGACCCAGAAAGGACAGAACCGACCAGAGATCAACCCTAATCCCTCTAGAGACGAAAAATAGCACATAAGAACGCAGAATCGCGTCCCGGAGCGCAAGAGACGGATCATCGACGAAATCACGCCCAATTGAACAAAGAACGAAGAATCATCGGCGCTTCCATCGCAGATCATCGGGATATCAAGAATATGAATTCTTCGCCTTTATTCCTTATTTCTTTCGTTGTTTTCCCGTCTATTATGCGTAGCTAATTCCCCTTTGTGTTTGGGATTAGGTGAACGCTAGGATGTTTCGTAGTTAAGATTTATAATTATCGTGACTATGTGTTTTGACTATTTCTCATTCTATGAATTTGTTTCGTTGCTTTAATATGTCTATGAATTAAAGTAATCGTATGGAAAAACGTTTAGGGCGACAGCTAAACAACGTCTAGGCCGTTCGTAGAAGATAGGAATCGAATATAGGGCGAAAGCAAATACTCGATCCTCGCCGTTAGTAATTACTGAATCTTAGATCTCGACGAGCGTTTAGGGCGACAGCAAACTCGCGAGCGGGTAGGATAATTACTGCGATCTAGTCAAGATCACGTAGGAACGATTTTATTGTCTTAGTCGATAACACCTAGCGGGATGCGAATTCAGAGCACATCTTTATTTGAATCTCTAGTTGAGTTAGAAGTAATCTGTTAGGTTAAGTCATAAAACAATCTGCGTATTTTGTTTAGGCTAAATATCGAGTCGATAGGTCACTACTACTTGATTTATTCCTTGTGTTCGATACTCGTTTACTCACTTTACTGCACTACAAACGATAGGTCCACTGCCTATCGCACGTCGGTGATAGTAATTAGGTATTCGTTTTAATTATTACTTGTCGCACTTTTCATTCACACACCACGTGTCGATCAGTAGTCAGCGAGAAACTAAGTTAATCTATGAGCGAATTTTTGATCAAACAAAATTATCGCTGCGTTTTTACGATCGAGAAATTTGCGATCAAAATAAAATTGAAATCGAAAGTAATGTTTTCGATAGTAAGTTATTCGCTAGTAAAAGACTTGTATTTTATCTCGCATAAATTTTTCGCTCGCATAAAATCAAAATTAGATTTCTCAATCGTAAATAATTTTCGATCTACGTCATCTTCTTAACGACTAAGTCAAAAATTTAGCGATCGAAAATCTTTACGAAGCAAATAGTATCTCAATCAAATTGAAATTCAATTGAAACTGTTTGCGATCGAAAAAGTTCTTAGACTGCTTTAAACATTCAAAAACCCAGCTTTTAGTCGAAACATAAATTTTTGCTCTAAAACGTAGAAAATCGAAGACCTACACCATCAGAGTGACCAAAAACACAAAGAGTATCTTAACAAGTAAATCTAAACCCATTTTAAGCATTCGAGGGCATATTCCTAACACGAAGATGATGTCGTCTACGTAAACTTGGACAACCATCAGGTCTTTGTCTTCCCATTTGATGAAGAGGGTTACATCGATCGTTCCTTGGCTGAATCCAGACTTCACGCGGAAATCGTTCAAGACATCATACGAAGCACATGGGGCTTGTTTGAGTCCGTAGAGAACTTTTTTCAGTCGATAGAGGTGATCAGGGTGTTCTCGATCAACAAAACCTTCTGACTAAGCGACGTAGACTTCCTCCTTTAACACGCCAGTGAGAAAGGCGGTCTTAACGTCTATTTCGTAGACTTTGAAGCCTTTATGGGCCGCATAAGCCACGAAAAGGCGGATGGCTTCAATTCGGGCAACAAGAGCATACGTCTCGTCGTAGTTAATGCCTTCATATTGGTTGTAGCCCTTCGCAACCAATCTTGCTTTATTCCTGATCACTTCTCCATCTTCATTCTTCTTGTTCTTAAACACTCATTTCGTCCCGATAATTGTTTTCCCATGCAGACGAGGTGCTAACGTCCATACATGGAGACGCTCGAATTGGTTGATCTCGTCTTGCATCGCAATTAACCAATTAGGGTCTTTAAGTGCGTCTGCTACCTTGGTTGGCTCATTTTGGCTTAAGAAGCAGCTGAATAGACTTTGTTAATGTCTTGTCTGTACTCCACTCGAAGGATCACCAATTTTTTGATCAACCGAATGTGCTCGAGTCCATTTTTTCTCATGAGGCAAGGCTGAGTGAGATGCATCTGCCATTTATGGACCGAGATAACCAATAATACCAGGTTGTGCATTATATTAAGGTAGTTCTATTTCTGCACTTGAATAGAGCGATTCTGATGATACTTCCTCAACAACCATGGAAGGTTCTTCAGTATTCTGTGGTAATTCGAAATCGGGTGAGGTGGGACATTTGAAGAGCTTGGTACGTCGGCCTCATCGAGTGGGGGTTCCACTAAATGTGTAGCAGTGATGGTGTCTGGCCGATATACGGGCTCAAAGAGAGTCCAAATCCTATAACGCAAGTCTCATAGCTTCTTCTGACGTTGAATCCTGAGTAGTTGCTGTTAGGAATATGCCCTCGAATGCTATACGAGGATTAGATTGTATAGGGCATTCGATTATTTATCATTCGACCTTTTGTATAATAAGATATTTTCGTGTGTTCAATGAAAGACATTGTTCGTTTATTGGATATAAGAGTTCTTTACTTAGCATCCGATAAAGCAATAAATGAACAAATCCAAATGTGTCTAGTTGAGTCACTGTTCTCGATGGGTACGAGAGAGGAATGTACCAGTGGACTCTTAACCTCGAACATTAAAAGTCCATAAGCCTGAGCCTCCAGTTGGGTGCTGGATAACCGATCACAACTTATTTATCGATGACCTATCGTATGCCGATATCTCGCTTGGAAGTGGAGGTCATGACTTGTGATACGAATCGAATCAAAGGATTGACTCACTTCATGGCACTAACTCACGGGTCGTACGGTTGAACATGGCTTATTACTCAAGTAGTGTCAATGACCGACGACAATACTATAGTAGTCTACGTGAACCTTAGACCGAAAGGGGCTTTGACGGAGTTGACCTCGAAGTCTCGACTGTCACTCGTTCCCCGCGACCCGATTTGCTGTTGCATGGGTCAGCGGGACAGATGCGGTCTTGATGACGATTTGTGATTGTCGGGCTTAGACCGCCGAGTACAGATTCACAGTCTCGCAAGTAATCGAGATAAGTGTCCTATAAGGACAACGACGAGAAATTACGAAGGCCTTGGCCAAGGTATTAAACTAACTCATGTGAGACATGCAGGGTAGTTTGGTAATTTGCCTCGTCTCCGTTTTATCATAGAATCAAGTTTAGTGAGTTTGACATAGACCATGGCTCTCACTTGATTGGGACACAGCTGAAGGGTTTATACGTAGCACTGTTATCTATAGTGAGGTTTTGAGATAAAGACTAGGTCGAAATTCGAACTCGAATTGAGTTACGGTCAGGTACTGCGGGATTGGCTAGGTAACTACCGGACACTTGGATTCCTCCCTTGCCGATGGATTCGAACCTAGAGATTCGGGCTTAAAAAGGATCATCAACGTGTACTGACAAGGAGAGAAAGTATTTTGGGCCTTAACGGGCCTTGGGCCGTTGGGCCACACCTTAATGGGCCTCGAGCCATTTATTGGATCGAAGTTGGACTTCTTATGAAACTAACTTTAAGACTTGGGCTTGGCTAAGTGCTTAATGGGCTTGAGGATAAAATTTGATTTTACCTTAAGCTAATTTCGAAATATGCCTTTGAGGGTATTTTCTGAATTTGCATAATTGATATAAATAAATATGGAATAAAATATTTGGAATATTATTTATTTAAATTTCGAAACTAGTTTAGGATTAAATTTCGAATTCCATACCATATTTAAATATACTTAGTTTGACTTGGTATTTAAGTTAGTTTTCTAATATTAGTAAGTTTCCCTAAGTTTGGATTTGGAATTCAAAAGAAAGTAAGATTTGGAAAAAATCTCTCGCACTTTAAGAACTAAGATATCGAAATCCAAGCCTCTAAATAGGATAAGAATTTCGTGCTCCAAAGGTAGAGAAAAGAGGTGATTTTCGAAATCAACCAAAGGCACAAAACACACACCAAACGCACACACGTTTCTCCCACGCGACGGCTCAGTTCGCTCTAGCCATTTCAGAGAACTGATTCCGTGGTACACTGCGAGGTCGAAGTGACGATCTAGTTCCTTCCACCATCGACGAAGTCTTAAATAAAAGGATGAGGAGCTGCCACTCGCGTCAACTGGTAATTCTCTACGGGTTTGACCCACCCTATTGCATGTCTATGTGTTACTATTCTGATCCGAGCTACGAGGGCAATGGGGAACACGGAAAATTTTTTTCCGCAGCGTTCCCGGGGACGTGGCGTCTCCGAGAGACACCGGGTAACCCAAAGTTGCAATCTTCTATTGGTTTTGTGCCAACACACCAGTGAGAACGAGTTCTGAACTGTCGTATTCAGAACCCATCTGGTTAGGCACGAGTCCTGGACTGATGTGTCCAGAAGCCATCTCTGCCACTTCGTGGAAAGTGACATTATAGCTTTCTTTTACTGTGCGGTTGGACTTGATATATACTCTGTACGCTTTCGAAGTTAAAGAATACTTGACGAAAGTGGCTTCGAGTGCTTTAGGGTCGAACTTCGTACGATGCTCTCTGTCGTTCGCCACAAAGCACTTGCACCCGAATACCTTGAAGAAGGAAATGTTGGGTACTCGCTTGTTAATGATCTCGTATGGAGTCTTATCGAAGCACTTGTGAACCACCGTCCTGTTCTGAGTGAAACAGGCGGTATTTACTGCTTCAGCATAAAGGAAGTGTGGGTGATCGGAGTGAATTAGCATCGTACTTGCGGCTTCCACTGGAGTTCTGTTCTTCCTTTCAACGACCCCATTCTGTTGAGGCGTCTTTGCGGCTGAGAATTGCTAACTAATCCCAAGTTTCTGATAGAAGTCACAGAGGTGTTAGTTCTTGAACTCAGTTCCATTGTCTGTTCGGATGATTTGAATAGTCTGCTGCAGTAAATTCTGAGTAGATTTCACGAAATTAATAATCAAGTCCCCTGTCTCATTGTAGCGAGAGAAATCATCAACGATAACCAGCACATACTTTCGTCCATTGATACTCTGTATCTGCGTCGCTCCACAGATGTCCATGTGTAGTAATTCCGAAGGACGTGAAGTAGAAACAACCAGTTTAACATGACGAGACGCTCGCTTCATTTTTCCTAGTTGACAAGCCGAACATTGATGACCGTGAACCAACTTTTTCGCTAAAAGATGTTGAGGAGCTTTAATGTTGAGATGAGACGTGCGTTGATACCATAAGTTGTTCCTCTGAATTGCAGTTTGGGAGATGAGGCAAACAGCTGTCGAGGGCCGCACGGATGTCAGGTTGATCGTGTAAAGGTTTGATTTCCGAAGTCCTTGGAGGAGTTCGTTGTCCTGACTGTCCAATATTCTGCACCGGTCAGCATGAAAGACCACCTGGAATCCTTTCTCACAAAACTGACCTATGCTGAACAAGTTATAATGGAGACCTTCGACGTAGGAGACATCCTTTATTATCAGGTTTTTCAGAATTATATCTCCAAAGCCGAGAATCGGAGCCCAGTCGTTGTTCCCAAATATGACTTTCCATTTGGTCGGTCTTGGTAGTTTCTCAGCAGCTCTTGATTTCCCGTCATGTGTGTAGGGCAACCAGAGTCGAGGTACCACACATGATGGATCTGCAAATGGGTCCTCTCAAATTAGCAGATGTAGATGTTGGTTCAAATATGGTTCCTAAATTAGTGCTACTAGGAGTTTTAACAACCTAAGTCAACTTCGAAGAAGTTGATGTGGGTTTGCCCTTTGTAGAAGACTTGGCCTTTTTGGCTTTTATCTTTTTAGGCGGAGATTTAGGAACCCATTTCGGTTGAACCTTTCAGGGAAGATTAATTTTAGCACGGACAAATGCTTTGGTAGGCTTGAGCGCGGAAAATATCCTTTCATTGATAGTCTCCTAATGCACCTGGGGGATTCGATCTTTACGGTATACCTTAGGTGAGAACAAGCATGAATAGCGCCATATGTGTTCTTAATGGCCGGAACTTATTTCCTATGAGTCTTCCAAGAGGCATTTGTTTTAAAATGATTATTTTTAATTTCTAACGTAGAGCCTATTTCGAATTGGTGGTTGTAAAGTTGTAGGATGAAGAGAGCAGGTAGAAGCAATTATTGGTAATGAAGAAATGACTCTTTTATTTCTACGAGTATCTTTTATTTCTACAGAAGAAGGGCGGACATCAGAAATCTACACGTCCCTTCTCTATTTTTATTCTAGGCACTCTTGACATCGACTCCTTATGCTCTGTCACTACACTCCCTATAGACGTAGTAGAGACAAGATTAGAAATAATACTTATGGAAATATTATTCTTGGGTTATGGTTTAGGAGAAGGCATCTTTTCTTTCTTCGGGCTTTTCAGAATGATGTTATCTTTCTAGGGAGATGCGTGAGAAATAGTACGTGAGATGGAGGAAGCTTTGAGATTGTCCATCTCTGTTAAGTACAATATCTTTTCAGTTTAAAAATTATGTCGTTCTTTTTCTAAGAGGCCCTTAACCCTTCTATTTTCCTGACAATAGGGAGTATATAGAGAGAATTTTTAGAATGATGAGTTAGCACTTCCTCCGATTTAGAACGATCTTCGGGACGATAAATTGACTCAAACCTCCAGCCCTTGGGAAGTTCCCTAGTTTTGTTACTTTGAGTCAATTCGGTGTAAGAAAATGGAATTTCAGCACTAGTCTTAGCTTTTCTCTTGGCTTCTTCTAAAGCGTCTATTTCTTTTGCGTTAGTAAAAGCCATAAGATTTGTTAGTCCTAAACCGATGTACATGACATCGTAAAGTTGTTTGCAGTCAACTTTCGTCAGGCAACGTGGATCTCAAAGCCTAAGCCAAGCTTATAATCATAAAATTCTAAGTCCTTGGTCTGGTTCAAACATATTGTCTGATCAGATTGATCCCTTTTTACAAGAAGATCTTCTAATTTCTTAAGCTTGGAGTATAGTCTCTTACGTTCGTAGGCTAAGAGAACATAGTTGTTTTCCACCATTAGTTTGACGGCCTTACAGGCATCTAGTTCTGTAGCTAGTTCACTAACTTTTGTATTGGATTTAGCTAGTTGGGCTTCTAAGTTAGTTACCTTTGTAGCAGTATCTGTTAACCCACAATTTATGCTGGCTTCCTCGTTGAGGTTCCTAACCAGGCAATGTAGTTATTCACAAGTTGTCTTCTAAATCTTTCACAATCGACCTATGCTTCTCTAAGGGAATATACTTAGTGTCGCTAATAGTGGGACTCTTTGATAGTTCTTCTATTTTGACATTAGAGTTCCTAAGATCAACTTCGAGACTAGCTATCCTTTCCTGATACTTACTTAATTTCTTCTCTACTTCTTTTACGCTTTTTCGCTCATGTTTCTTGTTAGTTGATACGATTCTAACATGGTCAATAATGTGGAAGGAGAGACTACCTCTTGTGATGGTTCGGATGCTTGGTCATCGTCCGTTTGATTTGAGATTTTGGCATCTGAGTTTTCGTCCAGGCGGGCCATGAGGGCTAGATTCTCCGCTTCTGAGCTTGACGTGTCTTCGAGCCAGTGGTCTTGTTCTGCCATCAGAGCTACCCCAGCTTCTTTCTGTTTTGTGAGTTGAAGCTTCTTGGAGTAGTAATTGGCGTCCCTCTTATTTGGGAGAGTGCACTCTCTGGTATAATGACCTGGTTTACCGCAGTTAAAGCACTTGTTTAGCTCTTTGGCGTTCTTGACTTTGAAGGTCTCAGGTGCACGTTTTTTGTTCTTTGAGCTTGAAGTCCGAAGTCGGTTGGAGGATGATGAGGACTTCTTCTTGAAGTATTGCTTACTCATCATTTTTCCAATTAGAGCCAACTGCTTTTCCAGCGCTTTCATATTTGGCTCCACATCTGAGTCTGATTCATCTTCCGACTCTGAAGAAGTGGGAGGCCTGATGATCTTCTCTTTCCTTGCCTTTGAACCCCGTTTCTCTGAGACTACGGCAACTGTCTCTTCGATCAGCTTGCCCTTTTGCTCCTTCTGAATCTCGCTTATCTCTTCCTCGTGCTGTGATTATCGAACATGGCTTTGATGTCCCACTCCTCAAGATCTTTGTTTTATCATTTCTGAGTGGATATCTTCTTCCATTCTGAGGGCAGAGAGGATAGAAATCTGATGTTCGTGTCCATGTTTGTCTTGGTGATTTCTATTACCTCATCTCGTTGAGAAGTGTGAGGTATCAATACAAATCATGCAAGCTCTCCTATGGTTTTGCTCTGAAAGAGTCGTAAGCCGTGAGAATATGTGCCTTCTTGACCTTGATGCCTCCTTCCATTCTTCGCATCATTCGGTGCAGTTCATCCCACATCCCTTTAGCCATTGGAAGGATGTCGACCTGTCGATAGATGTCGTTGGGGATGCTCTGCATGAGAGTGTTCTTGGCTATTAGATCAGCCTTAGCTCGGGTCCTTTCCTCGGCCGTGTATTCCCGCTCTTTCAATTATCTTGTAGCGGGAATATGAGGATTGGCTGAGTTGTCGCCGGGTACATTTACACAGAACTGAGCTGGACCTTGCTCAAGTGATAAGAGAAGGTCTTCTGCTTGATCTTTTAGCTCGATGAAGTTTTAGCTCGATGAAGTTCATAAAGCGGCTTCGCTGTGGCGACCCTACTATTCTAAATATGATTAATGGCGGATTTTTGCAACGTAAGTCGCAGAAGGCCCGTCTAAATAAAATTTTTCATAAAATAATATACATTACTATAAGAATCTGTCTACATCTTCACTATACATTGGCCAAGTCCCCAAAATATCAAAAGAGCCAAAGTTGTACACCCCCTCCACAGGTCTTCATCCATGTAGCGCCCCGCCCTAAAAAGTTCATGGAGCACCGCCACCAGCCACCTCAGTCACGAACATATCGACGTCAGACTCAATACCTACAACACGTAAACACTGAGCGAATTGCCCAGTTGGTGAATAAAATGCATGTATGCAAGTGTGCACCCAACACCAATCCCAGTATCTCACATGCCAATGCACACTCTTTCTTTTCCCACATTTCTATCTCGTATCTTACGGCACAGAGCCCTAAGGTAGGCTCACACGCGCAATAAATGTCATGGGTGGTCACGTGATCACACCCGAATCCAATATCATGGGTGGTTAAACCCGTATACGTAAGTCATGGGCGATAACACCCGTATCCAGATATATATATATATTATATATATGTATATATATCGTGGGTTATAACACCCGTATCTCTTCAGGCGGTATGCACCTCGAACCGACCACGTCGAGTAGACAGATCGATCACATGAGTCTCCGCCAGGTATTCTGTGAGCCTAACATGTCAGTAATATTATCAATCCACCCCACTTAACCATACGTCGAGTAATCACCGACTCAATACGGTGCAAACCATCTCTCAATCTTATGTGATATGCACATGTCATGCATATAATTGTAATAACACATGAAATGTCCGTAAAACACGTAAATCACGTAAATCACATAAATTATTGAATCACATAAGAGCACATAAGTCACATATGTATTTACGTATTGTAGATGGATGATCCACCGACCTGCCCTCCCGCTGTAGTCAGTCAAGAACTCGGGTGGAGTCTCTAACTGTCGATCCTCTGTATATAATAAATATTATTAGTATCTTTATTAATCTCGAATGGTACAGTCTAAAAATAATTATATCAAGAATTATTAAAATATTCTAAGTTTGAGATGACCTAAATTGCTCGATTTATGGTCAACTCTAAGTCAACACCCGATTTTTCATTCGCCCGATTTGTTGCATTTCGAATCGTCCGAGCTATCATACTAGAACCTAGTTTTGCCAAGTTTATTAAGTCATCAAAGGACTGGGCACAGAGATCACCCAACAACTTCCAACTTGAATTTGACAACACCTCGTGTCCAGATCCTATTATTGTCAAAATTCTAGCAAACCACCCTCTGAAAACAGCCCTAAATATCACTGAGGTTGTCTCGGAAGTCTATGTCCAACAATTCTGGTCCACCCTTCAAAACCCAACAAATAACCCAAAAACAACCCGTGTTTTCGCTAAAGTTGATAACACCATAGTTGTCTTTACCCCAACCATTCTTCTCTCCCTACTAAACCTACCATACTCACTCCGGCATGATTCCCATCCCTCTAATGAAGACCTGATCCGGGACTTCCTATTCATGGGCCACAAACCAAACGCCCAAAACAACATTCACCTTCCTGACTTCAACGCAAAAAATATTCCTGGACCCTGGCGTACCCTATTTCTGATCATCAACAAATGCCTCGCACCGCGCTGTCTGACAAGTGCAACCGCAACATCATGCTCATTTTTCACGGGATCGTCTTCAACAAAGAATTATGACATCGCTCAACTACTCTGGACGGACATTATTGACCAATTGAGAAGACGAGGCGTCGGATCCCGAATACTTCCATATTTACGGTGGCTCCCTGTCATCGTCCAACATTTCGTGGATCTTCATCCCGAAATAGAGCGCCGACCACGGACCGAGGGGTATCAAGCTCCAAAACTCACCAAGATCCAGTCAATGAAGACCAAGTTCGATCAGGAGGCCATAATAACACCAGACTACCTAATTCAACTCCTCGATCCAACCGAACCGGAGCTACGAAGATATCTACGCGCAAATAACCTTGACGATATTCCCATGGTTCAGCCCGTCCCAGCTGAACCTAACCCATGGATAAGCCAACCCCTACTGCCAAATCTAGGTCTAGTAAGCTCATCATCCCCTAAAACAAAGCAAAAGAGAAAGTCAAAAGGGGATGAAGGAAGCAATAAACAGGAACGGCGTAAAAACAAAAACACGACCGTCTTCCTCAGCCCACTAGTCAAGCTGGGCCAAACCAATAGGTGCAGGGGACGACTTTGTCTTCCCCCGAGTAGAAGTCGTGACATCAGGTCCAATCGCACAAACTACCCTCCCTAGCCACTCAATCATCTCCCAACAGATGGTTGTTTCAGATACTCACGAGGTGCCACGTCATTCATCACCACCTCGCTCGGAGGGGGTTGATGTATCAAGCAGTCCTCAGCCTCAGACTGCACCTTCCTTGACCACGACTAGTCAAATGCCCTCACCATCCATAATTTTTCCATTTTCTAGGACACTTAGTCTAGTTTCTGCACCTCTAGATCTTAGTGATCTAGACAGAATGCTCCACAATGTCTCTGTACTAGAGTCTAGTACAGAACATAGCAGAAGACCCAACGTAGTCAACATCACAGCACCTACGGAGTTGGGCCACCGATCTGAGCCGGTCTCAACTTTGATGTCAACGGTGCGCCTGAGTGGCCCCGGTTCTTCAAGTCCTGTGCAAACATGCGGCACACCAATCCCTTCTACTGATGTTGTGACGACGGAACGTCTCCGTGACTCGGTCAGGTTATTTTCCCCATTCGTGATGGAGGCCAGGCTGAACGATCGCCTCGCGGAGTTCGCAACAGATCTCGAGGACACCATCATGACCCAAGTGTACAACAATTGGGACCTCATCTCGAGACAAAGGCAAAACCCCCATCGCCGAAGAACCATCTCATACCGATCCTTCCCCTGATTCTGAGGAAGGACCGTGGAATGTTCCAATCCCGGAACTCATCGACGTTCTGCTGGCCATACTCTGCACTGCACCAAAGCTCACCGACTATGAAGCGGAGGTTCTGAGACGTCTTGAAGTTCCATTCACATGTTGAGGCGAGGCGGGGGATCAAGACAACCACGTGACGATACTGACGGTGAGGATCGTCCCGAGGGGGAGAAGACACGAGAGACAGGGCCTCAGCCTCCTCAACCTCAACAGTCGCAGCCTAGAGTCACCTAAACACCTACTAGAACAAAACCACCTACACCCACACAAACAAAAAAATCTACTCGAACTAGCACTAAAACAACCCAACCGACCTCCTCACCAGCCATGAGTTTCTCACCGCCTAGCCTCAAAAACCCAAGAACCACCTCCGATCCTCCATCCTCACCTACTCTATCCTTTCAGACAAATGAACCGATCAGATCTCTCGAAACACTTTACAACCCACACATAGCGGTAGAAAAATACATCTTCAACGACGACTGGTTAGCAAAGTCAATGCATCCAGACTTGCCCAAGGGCTTACTGGATAATGCCAGATACTTGTTGATGAAGGCAAACGTTCGCATTGCCCTTATCGACGATGATGAACTCGAGGAAGGTGAAGACTACGAAGCAGACATTCCAGAACTTCCCGAGCTTCTCAAACACGTCGTCGTCAATGAGGAGTGCCCCCCTCTAAGTCGAAGATAAAAGAAGAACAGAAGCCACCGTGGGAAAATGTCAAAGTGATCGCTCCATATCAAGAAGAGATACGGAGAAGAATCTGGAGGAAGGAAGATTGGATCAAGAAGTTAGACGAGCTTGATCTAAGAGGCCTAACTCATCTCCCGCGACCAACCGTTGTACGATACCTGCTCTCTCATCGTAGAGGGCTTGTGTGGAGAGGAAAAGATACTAACATTGACACTCTTAGAAGAGAAGAGAAGGAAAAAGCCAGAATCAGCAAAATCTTGGGAGTACGGCGAGGTCGTCTCGACTTCTATGAATATCCTATCTACAAAGTGCATCGAGAAGATGGAACGGTCGAGGAACTGACAGAAGGCGATCTCTCCTACATCAGAGGTGAAGACGTTGATCAGATACTGGGAAGCTTCAGATTTCTTGGAACACTCCAGAATCCAGACTTAAAAGTGGGATACGTCGCTCATAAGCGATTCATGATGCACCAAATCAAGTTCAATTCGACTCACGATCTTCAAATGGCGGTAGAAAGCAACATGAAAGGGTGAATCTCACAAAGCCATCCTTCGAAGTCCCCGACACAAGTCTTGGTCCATCAGTGGTCTACATCAACTACAAGGGAGAAAAGAGGCTGATGAAAACATCCGAGATTGCCAAATTCAGCGATGGAACGCTGCTGATTATTCGGAGCAAACTCGGAAGGATTCTAGAGCAGCTAAGGTTCGAAGAAGCAGAAGTCCAGGAGAGTACGAGAAGCTGATCAACATCATCTCAGATCGAATATCATTACGAAGAATGATACGATCATACGAGTTCAGACTTGGACTCAGGAAATCGGTCTATGCTGTGGAGAAATCCAATAGAAGAAGACACCAAGGACACCAAAGCGAAAAGGATGCTAAGGGGAGATTATTAGGAATATTTTGTAGCATCCTTTAATTTAAGTCATCTTGGGTTGATGTGTTTAATTAATGGGTTGTTGTAGTTTGGGGTGACTTAGAATATTAGTAAGAGTTTGGGACCGGGCTTTAATATACCAAATACTTGTGGTATATAAAGCCCCAACTTACCCTAATTAGGGTTTTATCAATAGAATTTAGAAGGTAAGTCACCTTGTACTTTTCCATAGAAATACACACACTAACATGCACTCAAGGTGTTCTTCATGTTTTACACATTAAGTCCTTTCTTTTGATCCTTGTATGGTAATAAAAAGGGCCAACAGGGTTTCAGCATTCTCTAACGACCCTCAATTTCTAACAAATAGTTTGGCGGATTTTCACAATGTAAGTCGCGGAAGACCCGTTTAACAAAAACTTTTTATTAAAAGAAAAAATAATATGTTACAAGCACACAGATGATTCGCACACGTCATATAATCAAAGTCATAGTCCATTATTTTTATTTTACAAAGACGATAAGCCTGACACACGACAACCCTAAATGTCGCTCCACAGGTTGCATCCATGTACTGTCATGCCCTGAAAAGTCCGTGGAGCATCGCCGTCAGCCCGCCTCAATCGCGACGCTAATCAGCTCTGGACTCAAACGTACTACAACATATAAATTGAGCTCGTCCAGTAGGTGAAAATATGCATGATGCAAGTGTACGTTCAACCCATATCCCAAACACCTCACAAATGCACGCTCGACTCGACTCTACTCATCTCAACACTAACACGTCTCAACACCCCACACTACTCGACACTAAGTACATTTCTAATATCCCACTCGGGTCTCGTTAGAATAGGTTTCCACTCAGGTCACGTTAGAATGGAATATCCTATTCAGGTCTCGTTAGAGTGGGTGGCTACTCAGGTCTCGTTAGAGCGGATAAGCTACTCAGTTCGTTAGAGTTGCCCTATACTCGAAATGTCCTAGTCACAACACGTCCCGTCACTCAACACCTCGTACACTCGGGCGGCCAACTCAGGTCTCGTTAGTGGCACTCACCCAAATGTTCCCCTCTACCGAACGTAAGAACCAACACCACCCATCGACATCCCAAACGTTACCGTTCCTCATGATACTCAACTCCCTCGCACTGACATGGTATGCAAGTGCAGTGCAAATCATAGATATACATAATAACATGCAGAATATTTAATACACATAAATAACGTAAATTAGTAAACCACATAATCATACAATCCCATAAGTAGCAAATATAATTCACACAATCGTTTACGTGACGTAGGTGAGTTTCACCTACCTGTCATCCTTAATTTCGCACTTGGCAGATCCCTATTGTTTTAGACGTCTGTATACAATGCAATTATAATCAGTTACATGCATGAGTGTTTAGACTAAGAACATAGAACGATTGTATTTCAAAGGTCATACATGTTTCTAAATTCTTTCAAGTGCCTAAAACACATTCATACCGAAAACTGTTCAAGATTAATTCACGTTGCTCATGTCAAAAACTCATAAGATACTGTCGCATGGAAATACTAAACACATCCAATTATGAAACCTACGAACACATATTCCCAGTAAATGTTTAGACAGTATTCACATTCACAATTAATCTATGCATATAATATCGATATCTTTCTCGTAGTATTCACATGCCAAAACTTCTCACCCCAATCTAAGCATGCTATTATCGAATCTTTTAATGTCTAATATTAATCATATAACAAAAGCTTGCAAAGGACCAAATAATAAGATGCTGAAACATATAAACCATACCAATTAACAACGACACCAAAAATAATTATTGGGTAATGAAGTCACGAAACCCCATGTTCTACAACCAAACTAATACATATTTTAATTTCAAACCCCAAGAACTCCTTAGTGCTAAAAACGTCTATTGCTGAAAATTTCCAAGGTTAGCAAATATTTAAACACCTAAAATAAATCTCATAAACACTTCGAAACACCTTACAAAAAACATAACACATAATCACTTGTAATTTAAGCACATTAGCATCATATAAAACGTTTGAAACTCCTAATCAAGATAATTCCTAAACACGGAAATTAGTAAACCCTAAAACATTAAAACCTTAAGAACAACATATATATTTTGAAAATCGTTAGCTCATGAATATGAATTCCATTTTCAAAAACGCTAAAATTCCTATGTATAAAGATTTTCGAACAGCTTTAATAATAATTACTTAATCACTTAAAATCATCTAACTATCGAAACAAGTTAAGTAATATGAGAGATTTGTTTTCATATACCTCACTATGAAAATAACTTCCCCAAATCGCCAAGCTTTCAATGTTGTGAAGTTCTCTTATTCTAACTTACAACACCTTCGAGCTTAAAAATTGAGAAGCTTAACCAAGCACTTCTTCTGCTTTTCTAATCCTCTATTTTCCTTGTAATTTTCGTTCTTATGAGGTTAAGGTTTTCTTAATAATGATTATTATATATATTAGATGTATATGACTTCTTCGAAGCATGTGAAAGGTGGAACAACTAAGTGACTATTTAATTCCCTATCATGCGTTTGTTTCTTAGCCTTATGTGAAATTTTATATTCATTTTTGTGGTCCCTTTCTTCCTAATGATGCTTGTAGATTTTTATCATTAAAGTTGATCTCAATCATAAGGGAACAAGTAGAAGACACGTCCCTTTCCCCTTTGCTTAAGCAATTTCATCCTTATGTACAATATTTTATTAAATCCAATAGTCATTCTTTAATGTTTATCAATGGTTGTATTTAGATGGTGTCAAATAGGTGACCAAGCACCAACGTGATTTTACTAAAAAAATCCCAATCTTTTATTTCTTTCGTTATTACTTAAAGTAACAAACCACTAATTTGGCCTTACTATAAAATTAGGGAATCTTTTATTTTATAAATTTTACTTATTATAATAATTTGATTCTTATTACAAATCGTTTGGCCATTAGTAGCTACATTGGGATATAGTTCATGTTAAGGTATGTAATATAGTTCGAAAACTTCATCCCTTATCACTTAATAAATTTTATTACAATCATTATATTGACACATAATATATAGCCACAAAAGCATTCAAAGTTATCCGATACCATCAATATTTAATTGTTTTGTTTGGGACAATATCATTTATTGAAGAGAATAAATTCTTAGGTTTCTTTTATGGTAACTATGCTACTTTAAAATACTTACAATAATCCCATTTTAAATTTCACGGGTATTATAGTACCCGAGTAGATCATTTTTTACTTGTACCTCCCCTTCAATCAATTCACCTTTCTGGCCTTCTAGAGAAAAGATTTTGTTGGCCACACGTCTTAATTTAACTCTCTTGAAGAAAAAGGTCGTGCATTGATCGCTGTCTTTAAGCCAGCTATGTTTAGGTCTTTGCGAGAGTGCCATGTGCTCCAATTCAACTGCGGTCAAATAGATTAGGCGACATGCTCGTTCGAGGGCATGGAACTGATCGACCATCGGGTAAAGCTTGCGAACTCTTGACTGACTGCTAGGAAATATTTGGCCTCAACAACATTTCGGTGCAGATTCTCTTTATCATGCCTCATTTGCTTGAGAATAGGCTTAAGCCGTTTCAGTTTCCTGACTACTTGGCACATTCGATAGACGCCTATTGGGGGGCTCCAGGTTTCATGAACCTTATGGAATTGCGGGTCGCTCGTTAAGAAATTATCGAAGCGAAAGCAAGTGCCCAGGGGTCTTGAGTGAGCTGTTGCATGTAACACGAGAGGGCAGTGATCAGATGTGCTCGGCAGCTCGCAGCAATATTTAACGTCATTGAATGTAGAGAACCATGTCAAGTTGGCGACCATGCGATCTAGTCGCCGCTAAATTCCAGCTTCAGCACATTGTTGGTTGTACCAGGTGAGAAAGGACCCAGTCAAAGGTAGGATAATCAGTTCGGCATAGTTAAGATAGCCGTGAATTCCTCACAATCCACAGCTTGTGGGGAGCCGCCTCGTGCTTTGCATGGTCCTAGAACGGCGTTGAAGTCACCGAGTACAAGCCACGGAATTCTGTTGGGACTGCAGAACTGGACCAAATCCTCCCAAAGTTGGCGGCGTTCTTCCCTGAGGTTATGACAATACACAAACATAACATAGAATTCACACCGGTCTATTAAGGACTGGATGTTGCAGTGTATCGCTTGGCTATTAAAGGATTCAACGTTGACTGTAACAAAGCGAGCGTCCCATCCAACCCAGATCAGTTTCCCTGGTTTGATAACGTAGGTAAAAAACCACTTCCAATGGGCACAAATATTAGAGGAAATGCAATTAGCATTTTGTTCCGACACCCAGGTCGTTTCGACCAAACCCAATTTCTACAAAAAACCTTGTAATGAGATCCTTGACAGCCTGTATGTGGTGTCTTTTGTTGAGACACCTTACATTCCAAGAGGCCAATGGGATCATAAAATCACTAGTGGAAGTGTTGTGTTGCTTTTAGGGCACTGAGTGGTGTCCTCTAATTCTAATAAAATAGAGAATGGGTTATGGTCATTAAACTATTCCACCCTTCCTAGTTCTGGCGGGTTAACCACTAGTCTGTGCGTAGTTTTCCCAATTTCAGAGGTGGCGCGGTCCTTGTGAGCAGGGGATTCTACTGCTTTTTTGCGTTTATTTATGGATTTCCAAAGTTGTTGTTGCAGGATGTTTGGGTTAGGTACCATGCGATTCTGAACAGATTGCGATGATGTCGAATGTCCAATACTCGAACAAGAGCTGCATCAAATTGGTCTCCACTCATATTCTACACCAATTTTGATCACCTTATCAAACTTGGGATGCCGCAGCATAAATGAAGAAAGGTACGGTTCACTCATTTGCTTCATAACACAGACCCTGGCGTTGTCTATTCGCTCCACGATAGTGGTAAAAGCGTCCGGAAATAGGGGCATGCCCGCAGCACTAGCTCCAATCCCCAATGCCTTCGAAGACCAAAATTCAGAAGAAAGGTTCCATAGACGTATCCATGTTGGGATTTCAAGTTGAGTCTTCCCTTCAAGAGTCATAACTTTTTTCCACTTTTCCAGAAAAAAAGGGTTGCTTATAGCCTTCTAAGGCATCAAGCATCATGGGTGCTGAGCGAATGAGGAATTTGAAGAATCCATTGGACGTGGCACGTTCTCCTCTAACTCAGGCCAGATCGATCTGAAGTGACGTTCAACGTGTGGGAAAAACGGCTTTCTACCGAGGAATGATCCAACTAACGTATGGGCCCAACGTGCACAGCCCAACTCCACCACCTCCACGGGGTGTTGTCTTTCGAATAAATATATAACCTAATGTAACCATGGTTAGAGTACTGAACATCACTTACTTGTTATCATGTTTTCAACTCATTAGACACAGAAGTATATATCTATTACATTAGTTAGATTACTGAACATCAGTTTCTCTTTTATCACTCGTTGCCCATGCCTCGTTGCTTCATTCTCGGCAGCCGTCTTGCCTTTGCCTTTATACCCACGGGTCACCACTCGCCTCGCCTATTCGTGTCGACAGCTTGTCGTGTGGTAGGTGTTGGGCTAACCGGTGTCTCCCGGAGATGCCACGTCCTCGGGTACGGTGCGGAACAAAAATTTTCCGGGTTCCCTTATTGCCTTCGTTGCTCGGATCAGAATAGTAACACAGAGACATGTAATAGGGCGGGTCAAACCCGTAGAGAATTACCAGTTGAAGCGAGTGGCAGCTCCTCGTCCTTTTCTTCAAGACTTCGTCGATGATGGTGGATGGCACTGGATCATCATGCCAACCTCGCAGTGTACCACGGAATCAGTTCTCTAAAGATGGCTAGAGAGAACCGAGCCGTCGCGTGAGAGAAGCGTGTTTTTGTTCGGTGTGTGTTTTGTGCCTTTGTTATGGACGAAATTTTCCACTCCAAATAATGAAATAGGGCTGTCCTATTTATACTATGATATACTTGGAAATCCCTAGGATATCTCAAAGATATGGTTTTTGATTTTGCTCCTTAAGTGGAGAGATTTTGCCATATCTTTCTCTCCATTATATAATTCAAAATTCATATAAGGATACTTACCATAATTAGACAACTAACTTTAATACTAAATCAAACTAAGTACATTTAAATATGGCATAAAATTCGAAACTTAATCCAAGATTAATTTCGAAATTTTCACCTTAAAATAAATTATATTCCAAATACATTATTTCCATTCATATTTAATTTTCTAAATTAATTCCCAAGGCATAATTCGAAAATCAGCTTAGGGTCAAATTCCAATTTTAAGGGTCATGCCTTTTAAGCACTTGGCGAAGCCCAAGTCTCAAAGTTAGTTTCATACGAAGTCCGACTCTGCCCATTAAACGGCCCGAGGCCCACTAAGGCGTGGCCCAACAGCCCAAGGCCCGTTAAGGCCCAAAACACTTTCTCTCCTTATCAGTACACGTTGATGATCCTTTTTAAGCCCGACTCTCTAGGTTCGACTCAATCGGCAAGGGAGGAATCCAAGAGTGGAGTTACCCAGCCAATCCCGCAGTACCGGACCGTAACCCGATTCGAGTGCGATTTTCGACCCAATATTTATTCGAGAACCTGACTATAGATTATAGTACTACGTATAAACCCTTCAGCTATGTCCCAATCGAGTGAGAGCCATGGTCTATGTCAAACTCACTATACTCAATTCTATGATAAAACGGGGACGAGACAAATTACCAAAACTACCCTCCATGTCTAACATGAGTTAGTTCAATACCTTGGCCAAGGATTTCGTAATTTTCCGTCGCCGTCCTCATAGGACACTTATCTCGATTACTTGCAAGACTGTGATTCCGTACTCGGCGGTCTAAGCCCAGCAATCACAAATGGTCATCAAGACCGCATCTGGCCCGCTGACCCATGCAACATCAAATCGGGTCGAGGGGAACCAGTGACAGTCAAGACTTCAAAGTCAACTCCGTCAAAGCCCCTTCCGGTCTAAGGTTCACGTAGACTACTATAGTGTTGTCGTCGGTCATTGACACCTTGAGTAATAAGCCATGTTCGACCGTACAACCCGTGAGTCAGTGTCCATGAAACGATTCAATCCCTTGATTCGACACGCATCACAACTCATGACCTCCGATTCCAAGCGGGATATCGGCACTCGATAGGTCATCGACAAATAAGCCATAATCGGTTATCCAGCACCCAACTGGAGCCTAAGGCTTACGAACTTTTAATGCTCGAGGTTAAGAGTCCACTAGTGCCTTCCTCTCTCGTACCCATCGAGAACAGTGACTCAACTCGACACATTTGGATTTTTTCATTTATTGCTCTACCGGATGCTTAGTAAAGTACTCTTATATCCAATAAACGAACAACGCCTTTCAATAAAAACATAACCTTATTACATAAAAAGTCGAATGATAAATAAGCTAATGCCCTATACAATCTAATCCTCGTATAGCATTTGGGACCATATTCCTAACAGTAGGTCTCTTGGCCGGCTGCCGTACATGTGACAGCATGGTCGGTTAGTGTGGCACGTTGCGGTCCCATGAGCCCAGGACTTGCATGAGGCGCATTGCTTTGGCTTCCATTCATACTCAACCCGCACTACGATCACACCCATAGAACCCCCATCCTCACATGGCAAACAAATGTTGAAGTGGTTGATAAATGGATCCACCAACTTCTTCATGATACACACTCGGACATAGTCTAGCCTTTCCGCCCTAGCTGTTATAGCATCCGCAAATAATGGTCGACCAAGCGCACTTGCCCCGATCCCTAGACCCTCGTGCTTCCAAAATTTGGATGGGACATTGCGGAGCTTTGCCCATAACAACACCTCAGAATGCTGATCCTTCTCAAAGGACATCCCCAGTCGTTATATTTCGATAGGGACTGACCTTGCATGAGCCATGGTCCCCCTTCTAGAATCGCTGTCGATGCCTCCGCCGTAGCAAATCAAAATTTGAAGAAGCCGTTTAGTGCGGCACGGACCTCAACAAGCTCCGACCAAATTGATCGAAAGAACCGCTCAGCATTCCCCCGTCACTGAGCAGCCCCATTACCGTGAACGGCATCAGAAAACGATGCCACTTTGGTCGTTCCAATAGCCTCGATCTTCATGGGCCCCACCTGTGCAAACACCGAGCCAATCTGTGGACGCTAGTTACTGACATCACGAGCTGGCCCAGTTTGGCCCACCATATCGTCTTTTTGGCCCTCACCTTGTGAAACCCTAGCCATCTTCTTTCCAACCATAGCAGGCCCAACAGGGCCCATCATTGTCCTCCGAATCATTGGCATGCTCCTCATTGTCGAGATTGGTCGGGCATTTGTCCCCTGTGCCGCCATCATCATCGTGTTCTGTTCGATCACAGGCTCTTGGAAAATTGCCGCTATGTATCTGATCAAAACCCTAGTTAATTGCTGCCAAAGTCAGTTGCGTGATGCCTACTATCTTTCTCAACGATGATCTCCTCATCGGCAGGCTTTTCGTCATCCGCCATGCTCAGTTCCAAGAGTCGCCGATCTGGTGGTGGTGTGGCCGACCTGCCCCACGGTGATCGTCCCTCAGCCCTAAACTGTCCCTGTGGTGTCCCAGTATTGTGATCGGCCCATTCGTAAGTCAATGGCCGTCAAACCCCTCACCAGCCCCCATCTCAACCATCGCGGCGAGGTTACCATCCACCCCATCACCACCTTGCTTCAGAGTTGCGTCAGCCCCTTGGATGCAGCCCATGAGCTCATGAAACCGGTGAATTTTGGATAAGCAGCCGCCAGCCCATCTAGGACCGGCATGGCCGGGATATCCGTTATCTTCGCCGTTGTCTCTTCCATGACCTTTCCAAAGAGATTGCGATCTATGAGTCACGCAGTCCTAATAAAAAATGTCGCACCCCAAAAGAGAACCCCCCCCCCCCCCCCAAATCACCTGTTTGGACTCGCGACGTAGTCAAAAAAGCATCCACTCGGCAATTGTGCATTGACCGTAAGTGCATAACTAACCAGCTCGCTCATCTTCATCAAATCAGTAAATCCCTCAAGGATTTCATGTAAAAGCCTAACCTCACCTTCTTCGACGTTGCGGTTGGGGAAGACATGGACAAAACTAATCCGTGACAACGCATTGTATAACTCGGGGAATTTCGTCGACGTGGCGTCTGTCGCGAAAGCACGTTGGCTGCCGGGACATTTCAGAGGATCGAGATTCAAAAAACTAGCTCAAGTGCTTTGTGGGACGGTGATGAGAAGCCCAAACGCATGACAATGAGCAATTGAGAGAATAGAGTTCTTAGCTTCGCTCAGATCGAGTATGCCTGTACCGATGCATTTTTTCTTACAAGATTGGGTGCCACCTTATCAAATAGTAGTGAGTTAAGAGCAATCGGTGTACCTCTACTGTGTGTCTGAGTACGTATATGTGGATGTAATCTTGGCTTTGGATGCCATGTAATTATGTTCAATGGAGCGACTAGATGTTTATAATTTAGGTGCAAATATAAGTTGCAATTGTCAATTTATAACATGACATTATTATTACTATTATTATTATTATTATTATTATTATTATTATTATGTGTTACGGTATTTATTCCATTCAAATTCCATCAACGATTAATATTCTTATTGAGCGGAAGTGACAATATTATGAAATCCAGCATTTTGAATGCATGTAAATTTTATTTTACTGAGGTATTGTATAACGGTTTGAGGCCGACCAGTGTAAAGCTGGTTGTTTTATGATTCGTTATGAGTGGGTATGTATTTGTGTGGTTTAACTGCTTATACATTTGTCAAAGTAAATGAGTTGGCGTTTTTCAATTAGGTGCATAATAAGTTATTACAATTTTTAATATATGACCTTGCTATTGTTTGGTACACAATTAAATCGAACTAATGATTGACGTGGCGCACTGTATTAAGGAACCAATATTGTAGAGACTATATTTTATTGTGCTTGATTTCATTAGTTATCCTTGTAATTAGGGGCTTTATTTGTATTAGTCCATAGATTAGGACTAGTTTGTTATTTATACCAAGCTTGTTTGGTATAAATACTTGTACAAACAATTGAGCTGAATACAGAAAATTAGAGAATCAATCCGAAATGTTTTTGAATTAAATTCTAGAGAGAGAAACAGTAAAAACTTTCTCACATTAACAATTTCTCTCTCGTGTTCTTCGAAGATTGGTATCAGAGCAGATTCGTTTTGTTTTGAATCAGAATTGTTAGAAATCAGATCGAAGGAACTGTTCCGTGCGTAGAACAGTTACGCACGAAAATTAGTTTCTATTTGATAGCCTAAATTCTGTGCTTATTTGATCTGATTTTGATGTTTGAGTGCTCGCATAAGTAGTTTAGATCAATTGAAGTAGCGATCGGAATCACGATTTACACCGAATTTATGATTCTGATATGTTACTGTTTGCGATAAGAACAGTTTGAATGTGTTCTGATTTTTGCAAAATTGAATATCATGTGCTTCAAAACATGTTTAATCGTCTGTTCATAAGGGTTCGGTAGCTAATTTCGAGCATATACCTCAAATTCCATCGATCAATTTTCAGTATTGCTTGAATTCTGCGTTAAATTTGTATTCTGTGAACTGTTGCGCAATTTCAATTTTTCTCGCTAAGTTTTTCGATCGAAATAAAATCTCGATCGAAAAACAACGTGCGAATATTTCCTCAATTAAGGATACGAATTAGAAACAGAAGTCGCCACTGCTAAGGACGAGTTGAGTGTAAAAGTTTTACGAGCGCTATTTCAGAGAGAATTTTTTTCAGGAGATCTTTAACAGACTTTTGCATGCGAATTTTTTTTTAATCGAAAAACTTTCTCGGTCACTCTCAAGTTTGACCAAGCAAAAAATCTTTAAGGATTGAAAAACTTTTTCGGTCAAACAATTTATTTTAACTTCGCGAGAAACATTCTAACTGTACTGTTTCTTAACGATCGAAATAAATTCACACACTGAAAATGTTTCTCGAACGAAGACTGAAGTCCAATTTCTCTCGCTCGACAAACTTTTCGCCTACATTACCAGACACGTGAAAACAATAACATTACGTTAAAATCAAAGAAATTATTTTTGATCAAACAATAACTATTGAATAAAAAATAATTCTCGATCATTTTTTTACATCAAACGCTACTAACTAATTTGCTACTTGTGAAGCTCATTACATCAAAATCCATTCGTCAAACTAAAGAAGATCCTTCATCAACTCTACCACAAAGAAAGAAAAGATGGATGCATACTCACTAGGAAATGATAACCGTCCGCCTTGCAACGCGGCGAATATACAGTCTGGAGAAGCCGCTTCCTTAATTTCATAGCCTTGAAAGATCAAGCCGAAAACCTGCTAAAGTCACTCGAAGAGGGGCCCACACAGTTCTGGGTCAATGTAGCCGGTGATGACACGGTTACTCCTCAAATTCCCACTACTAGGCGATTGAAGGAGCCTAGGGAATATTCCATCGAGGAAAGGGCCCGCACTAAGGCAGATCTGATAGCCATGAACATCATGTAGGGTCATCCCCAATGACATCTATAGACAGATAGACAACCTCACAACGGATAAGGGGATGTGGGATGAACTGCATAGAATGATGCAAGGGACGGAAGTGGGCATCAAGCCCAAAAAGACCAACATTCTCACTGCTTATGACTCCTTCAAAGCAAAGCCGGAGGAGAGCCTATATGACATATATCAAAGGTTCCTCACCCTTCGTAAAGAGATAAGAAAGATAGAAATCTCTAAGACAAACATGGAAACCAACATCAGATTTCTATCCTCCCTGCCCTCAGACTGGAAAAAGGTATCCAGTCAACTCAGGAAAAACAAAGATATGGACGAGTTGGATATCCATGCAGTTTTTGATAATCTCGCCCAACATGAGGAAGATATCCGCGAGGTTCATAAGGAGTAAAAGGGCAAGCAGATTGAAGACACCGTTGTGTCTCAGAGAAGCGTGGAACAAAGCCTCGCAAAGAGAAGATCGTTACGCCTCCCTCCCCATCAGAGTCAGAAGAAGATTCGGAGTCAGACGCGACCCAAGCATAAAAGCACTGGGGAAGCAGTTGGCTTTAATCGGAAAATTGATAAGCAAGACGTACTTCAAAAAGAAGTCCTCATCCTCGGCCAACCGACTTCGGACCTCGAGCTCTAAGAATAAAGAACGTGCACCAGAGAGCTCCGAAATTAAGAACACCAAAGCGTCCAACAAGTGCTTCAACTATGGCAAGCCTGGTCATTTTGCTAGAGAATGCACTCTTCCGAAGAAAAGAGACGCTAGTTACTACTCCAGAAAGCTTCAACTCTCAAAACAGAAGGAAGCTGGAATAGCCCTCATGGCAGAGCAGGACCACTGGCTCGAAGACACGTCCAATTCCGAAGAGGAGAATGTAGCCATCATGGCCCGCCTGGACAACACCTTGGATGCCGAAACCTCAAGTCAGAGATGATGGTGACGCATCCACCTCATCACAATAGTTTCTCCTTCCACATTATTGACCATGTTAGAATCGTATAACATAAAATACGCTAACGTGAAACGTGAGCAGCAAAGTATAAAGGAAGTAGTGGACAAACTTTCTAGGTCTCAGGTAAAGATTATTACTCTCGAATCAGAACTTAGAAGCTCTAATACAAAAATAGAAGAACTCACGAAGAGCCTACATTCTAGGGAGACTAGTCAACCTCAAATGGGGCAGCATAATGAAAAAATTAAAGAATTAGATGATAGGCTAGCAAACAACTATAATTGCTTGGTTAGGAATCTGAATGAGAAAGCCACCCTCAAATGTAGGTTAACCGAAGCTACCACTAAGATCACTAACTTGGAAGCTCAATTAGAAATATCAAATGCAAAAATTAGTGAACTTAGTAAAGAACTTGATGCCTGCCAGACTGCTAAACTAACGGTAGAAAATAATTATGCTCTCTTAGGCGAGGAACGTAAGAAGTTATATACAAAAATTAAGAAATTAGATGATCTTCTTACGCAAAGGGGCCATTCTGAACAGACTATATTTCTAAATCAGCCCAAAGATTTAGATTTCTATAATCCTTTAGAAGGTATAGGTTTGACTAATCCATGCGTGCTCAAGAAGAAAGAAATGTATGACATAAAGCACATGGGGTTAGGGATAACCACTCTCAGGGCATTTACTGAAGCAAAAGAACAAGATGATCTAGAAATCGCCAAGAGAAAAACAACAAAAAGGGCTCAAATCCCCTTCGACTACACAGAGCTATTTGACAGAGATGAAAATATAAAATCGTCTCTAACTCCTGCTGTGACTTAGTTCAACCTCCTGACCCTCAAACATTCTATAAGGAAGCCAGAGACGTTCATTACATAAATTCTCTCTACAAACCTCCCATCATAAAACAGGTAGAGGAATCTCAGGTGAAATTAGACAAAGAACGAGAGAACTTCGAAGCTGAAAAGAAAAAGTTTTTACAAGAGATGGAAAATCTCAAAACTTCATCATCTTCCCAAGATACCTCTTACGCTCTTGTGTAAAGCGTGAAAATAGAAAAAGCACCTTCAAAAGATCCAAAATGTTTTGATAATTCTGTTAAAAGTGCTAAGTCTAAATCTATCTCACCTACCTTTACAGGGAGCATAGGGGCAGCACTAAAAACGAAGGCGAGAGTGTCTAGTGCTAAGATAAAGAAGGAGCCAGTAGATTTCGATGTTTCTAATAATGTTACTTCTTCAGTTCAAATAAAAGACACTCGTATAAAAAGTGCCATTTTTACTTTTCAAATAATTGCTTCTACTCGTTTTCAGCCTATCACCTTTAGAAGAAACAACTACGAAATAGGCTCTACTTCACAAATTAAGCATACTCATTATAAGACAAATGCATCTAGGATAAACCGTAGGAAACAAGATCCCGCCATAAAGAAGGCATATGGCGCTATGCAATCTTGCTCTCACCTAAGGTATCCCTTAAAGATTGAATCCCTCAAACACCTTAGGAGATTATCAAAAGAAAAGATCTTTTCCTCGGCCAAGCCTACAAAAGTATTTGTACGAGCTGAAATTAGCCTTCCCTGCAAGGTTCAACCCAAATGGGTTCCTAAATTTCTGCCTAGGAAGACAATCGCCAAGAAGGCCAAGTCAACGAAAGAGGCTAAACCCAAAACCACTTCTTTGAAAGCAACTTGGGTTATTAAAACTCCCTCAAATAATAATTTAGGAACCATATCTGAACCAAATTCTACATTTGCTAAATCGAGAGGACCCATTCTTAAGTGGGTACCTAAAGCTCTCTAAATTGTCTATGCAGATCCATCATGTTTGATATCTCAATTCTGGTTGCTCCACACATATGACGGGAAATCAAGAGCTGCTGAGCAACTACAAAGACCGCTCCAACGGCGAAGTCAAATTCGGGAACAATGACTCAACCCCCATTCTATGATTTGGGGATATTGTTTTGAAAAATCTGACGATAAAAGATGTCTCTTACGTCGAAGGCCTCCGCCATAACTTGTTCAGCATAGGCCAATTCTGCGACAATGGATTTCAAGTGGTCTTTCACGCTGGCCGATGCAGAATTTTGGACAATCAGGACATAGAACTCCTCAACGGACTTCCGAAATCCAATCTATACACGATCAACCTGACGTCTGTGCAACCCTCGACAGCTGTATGCCTCATTTCTCAGACTGTGATACATAGGATCAGCTTATGGCATCAACGAATGTCTCATCTGAATGTGAAAGCTCTTCAACGCCTCTCTAAGCAAAAATTGGTCCACGGTCTTCCAATTATAATGCCACAAAAAGGAGCTTCAATGTTCGGCATGTCAATTAGGGAAAATGAAATGAGCATCTCATCTTGTCAATCATATTGCGTCCACCTGTCGTCCTTTGGAACTAATCCATATGGATTTAAATTTAATTGGAGTACTGTTTACGTCGTAAAGATTTTCGTTCACTGAATTTTGACTTAGTCGACAAGTTAAGTAACGTAGTTTGCCAATTTGCTTACCATCGAGAAATTCAATTAGAATTTTATGCGAGCGAAAAATTAACGCGTAGAATAGGTAGAACGATGCAATTTAATTCGAGCGGAAAACTTACGGTGCCAAAATAATTTCGATGTCATTTTAATTTCGATCGACAACTTTAGCGGCGATAAAATTAATGTTATCAACGACTTTCTCGATCGTCAACCTTCGCAGCGAAAAACTTACTTACAATAGAAAAACTTTCCCGCTCAACTAAAATTGTAACGAAAATTTTATTCTAAGCGAGAAAAATTTCTCGATCGTAAATTTGCATGGATTTCAATCTTCACAATCCAAAATTTACACAAAATTTTTCTCGAGCGTGAAATTTCTCGGCTACAGTGACATAAATAATGTTCCAACACTTAGTAAAACTTTCTAAGTATTTCTCGCTGTTGCAAAATCTAGCGAGTAAAATTCTCGATCGAAAAATGGATCAAAAATTCTATATTTGAATTCGGCACTTAGGAAATTAAAGAGAAGTTGTAATTCTCGCACGATAAAAAGAACGGAGTGAATAGTGACTTCAAACACTTAGAATATTTTTTCGATTGCACTACGTTATATCATGAATACTTATGTTGAAATAAATTCTTTTCAAATCATCACTCACTTCGTATGACCTATGCGCCACATATCTGTTTTCGAATTGCCAAATTATCAAACATACTATCACATGCTGGAACATTATGGTTTGATACAAATAATATTTTCGATGCAAATTGTGTATTTTGAACTAATGATCTGTGATTTCCCATTAATTTTCAGATGGATCGCTATCCTACATACAACCACATTTAAGAGCGAAACATGTACTTGAATGTACAAAACACAAATTTTCAGCTCGACCTGACAACTTTCGGATGCCCGTAGGAGATAATTGTGTCTATCCTACAAGGCCATCCCTCTGGCTTGCTCTCACGACAACTGCCTCTGTACCGATGGTCTACCTTCAGCAGTTTTGGGGGAGGATCACAAGTCATGTGATTGAGGTAGCGTACAGCTTCACTACGATGCTCGGGACTAGGCATATCAACATGACCAAGAACAATTTCGGCCTCATTCTCGGCCTCCCTCATAATCACAATTATGACCCACTACCATCAAACGCTGAGATGATTCATGATTTCCTCCAGATGGGGTACCGTTCGCCGCTCACCAAGCTAGCTCAGATGCCGAGCAACGGGATTCCCCATCCGTGGAAGACACTTTTTGGACTAATCAATAAGTGTCTGTCTCCGAAGCATGCTGGCTTCGATAAAGGCAATGGCAACATCCTCCGGATATTTCACGGAGTAATGTTCTCACGAAATTACGATTTCGTTCAACTGATCTGGAATGACCTCGCAGAACAAATCAGACAGAAAGAGAACAAACGGTCCAAAACTGTGCCGTATGCGAGATGGTTCTCAGTTATCATTCGATAATTCATGGAACTACATGAGGGCATCCCTCGCTTGCCTCCTGGAGGAAATTACCAGCCCCCACGTCTGAATTTCTTCCATCACCCGAGGCTCACGGATCTGGACCAACCGTCGATGGCAATTCCGTTTGAGCTGCTTCGTCTCGCCGACCCCTAAGGAGACATCTATAAGCTCTACTGTCGGGAAAATCATCTCACTGTGCAGATGATTCGAGGGCCCCCGATAGATTTCAACGTCAGCCCTCCACAGCCACAACAGTCGCATGCTAGTCCTGAAGACAGGATGATTCATGAAGTGGCTCAGGAACTAGAGATGGAGCCCCCAACTCACGAGGAAACAATGCCAGATGTTGAGTCCACACTAATAGATGATGTGGCTCATGAGTTGGAACTAAAAGCTCCACACGTATCACTTAGTGTTGAAGTGCCCATTCATGTCAGCGCGGTCGAAGTACCTATTGAGGAGGTACTATCTCAGGGAGTTTCGCTCGAGGCAGATGCGGGGCACACCTCACCAACACCGACTACTACGTCGGAGACAGAGGCTCTAATCTCAAGGATTCACCCCTCCGAGCCTCAGATCACGGAACCAGCCAATGAGGATGTAGAACGAGAACTCTCACCTCACACGGCTACCTCATCAGCCATCGAGTCAGATGAGGAGATCCAATTAATAAGAAGGACTCCAAGACGACTAAGTGTATCATTTGAGTCCATCTTCCCCGTCATCACCACCACATTAGACATCACATCGATCTTAACGTCAAGCGTTGCGGACATACCTTCGCTCAATCCTGAGCCACCGCACAACTCCCAGATCTGGTTCGCAGGTTCACTCAGAACCTGCCGAAACACCCATAGAGGAGAATCTTCAAGATTCGACTCAAGGATTGGGTGGAATTCTCGAACAGTCACAACCTCAAGTAACAGCAAGCCAACCTGAGGAGCGGGTGTTAGCCCTAGGGTTGTCAACAGGCAACATCAGTCGACCTGGTACATCTACGACGGAGGCGTCCGTCCCATTCGTGACAGAACAAGCCGCTCTCTTCGAGGCATTCAATTCCTTTGAAGATAAGATCATGGACAGCGTGCGTATAGCAATCGAGACGTCCCACCAAGATTGCGGGAAAGCACCCGTCTCGGAGCCGTCTTCCTCACAAATCATCCTCACACTCGTACAACCCACACATACCATACTCATCCCCACACCCAACCTCACCCACAACCTCATCCACCCTGCAATAGTACCTATCAGCGACCTCCACTCCATCTTAGTCGCCCGTCCGCCTACTAGAGCTGACCACTCGAACGCCGGAAGAAGAAGATCTCTTCCTCCATCTCATTGATCGTCCTGACCCGACCGAAACTTTTCGAGGCCAAAGCTCTCATTCCAAATGCCAACATGACGACCTAGATGATCAAAGTCATCATGAGGGGGAGAAGATGCCTCGTATACATACACGAAGCCAAGGACGAAGCTCGGGCGCGACGCAGACAAGCGCTGGAGCCAGTAAAACCCCACAATCCACTACCCAAACAACCACCACCATGCATCACACCACTCTAACTCAAACCCAAATCGACCCACACCACTGAATTTCACAAGTCCCTTGCTTCCGGAAGAAGAAGCAAGTGCTGCCATACTCATAGACCTAGCACGAACTCAAGCAACTCCATCGACTGCTCCAGATCAATCGGGATCATCTGGAAGTGGAGTTAACCAACATGAGATTCTTGAGAAGTATATATTCGTAGGACAGTGGATGACCACTCCATGCCCGAAGAGCATCAGAGACAACGGCTCAAGGAAGTTCGACAGTTCCTGCAGCAAGCTTCGGTAGACCTTGTGCTCAAAGAAGACGCTGAACTTCAGGAAGGTGAAGATCATGAAGTAGATATCCCAGGGCTACCCGAGCTTATTGCTCAAAGAGCGTATCCCCCTCCAAGAATGATGCTAGGAACCGTTCAAATAGACACGCCATGGGAGAACATTAGAATAGAAATTCCCTTTCTTGAAGAAGTTCGGGAAAGCATATGGAGGTCACCAAATAAACTAAAGAAGTTGAACAAATTCGAGCTCAGAGGGATTTCTCACTGGGATCAGCAAAAAAGAATGACATATCTTTGGATGCTGACCCATCTCGGACCAGATGTGAGGATGAAGATGACTAAAGCGCAAGCAAGGAATCATTATAAGAGTCTATCTTCGATCTGCCGGCTGCTAAGTGTCTACTGCGCCAAGGAGGACGTCCAACACCATTCTATGTAATTGAGTGCGTAAACAGAACTTGAGAAGAACTCAGCGGGAGCGACCTACCCTACCTTCCTTACGAAGAGGTGTACCGTCTCTACTAGCTCTACGTCCTCAAGGCCTCATCAAGAAAGAAGGACTCGAGGGACTCTACCGGTTCATGATGCGCCAAGTCAAGTACTTCGCAGCGCACGACCTTCAGATGGCTCTGGAGAGCAACATGAAGAAGGTCAACATGACCGCTCCGCTCAACAAAGGACCTGAGATCGAAAGGCTTCCCAATAATAACGTGCACATCAGCTCAGTCCTAGGCATCACCTACCACAATCCAATCGCGAAGAAGAATAGGATGATGCTGACTGAGATCCACAAACTCTGTGATGGGACGCTCAAGGTCATCAGGAGGAATGTAGAGCAGAGGCTGGAAGAAATCAACAGAGACACGATGCTGAGGATCCATCGGTTCGTAAGAGAACAACATCTGATGCTGGAACTCCTTGATGACATCGAGGAGCGCCTGGAGCTGCGAAACAGTCTAAGGAACTTTGAGCATGCGCTACGCTTGAGAAGATCGTACTTTGCCTGACGAGGACAAATGGAACTGAAGAGCAATTAAGCACAAAGGGGAGATTGTAGAGACTATATTTTATTGTGTTTGATTTCATGAGTTGTCCTTGTAATTAGGGGCTTTATTTGTATTAGTCCATAGATTAGGACTAGTTTGTTATTTATACCAAGCTTGTTTGGTATAAATACTTGTACAGACAATTGAGCTGAATATAGAAAATTAGAGAATCAATCCGAAAGGCTTTTGAATTAAATTCTAGAGAGAGAAACATCAAAAACTTTCTCACACTAACAGTTTCTCTCTCGTGTTCTTCGAAGAAATGTTTTCGATCGAGATTCAATTTCTATCATTATAGTCGATTACCTTTGAGTTGATAATCGAGGACCTAACAAATACGTTGTTCCATAAGAATTTGATATACCAGATTTCGGAGACGTACAGTGATTGATAGAGAAAAAACTACAATTAATGATTGCATTCAAATGTCTCTTGGAATACCATTAACTAAACACACTTAAACATTATTGACTGTACACATACGCAGGTCTGTTGGACTATCGGTCTTTGTTAAAAGAAACCCAATCTCCCACAACGTGACATGTCAGCTTTGGCACCAGTTCTTCCGCAGCGTGCATCAGTTTTATTTCCATGTCGTTTCATGTGGCATTAAATGATATGACTGTTGCATTCCTACTCATCAAACTCATACGATATCCATGTCCATTCACACTAGCGAGTGCATCCGAAAGTCCCGTCCACATTTCGTATTTCTATGCACATTCACGAGTGTATTGCAAATGACCATCCAAATTATATGCCACTTCGCGGTAACTATTATGTCTCTTTTGTTTTCCTACATATGTAACTATAAATAGAAATCTACTTTGTGATTCCATTTCATGTTTTAGTTAAATTTACACATCTTCCCTATTGTTCCTTTCCGGATAATTTAGTTTGTATTGGTTCATATATAAAATCATAAACGACATACGATCGTTCATGACACAAAGTCTTGCCGAAGTTTGCACTTCGTTTAGTCGTTTTGTTGCTCGAATCGAGCATAAAATAGATGATCTATACGAGTGTGCAAGTAGGAAATTCAGTGAATTGCAATCTAGGTACGACGCACAGGTGGCTGCCATATATCGTTTACGCATGAGGTTGAAGGCCATACATTGAAATTCGTAAAAGGCTTTTTGCGATCGAGCAAAAACTTCGCATGTAGTTTATCTTTTTATCGAAGTACTTTGCATTGCTATTAATATGACTTTGCTTTACATTATATGTAACTCGGAGAAGGTCCGGATGGCTCTTGGAACAGTCAAAGTTAAGTGCTAGACTATGCTGCTACAACTCATGTCGTGCAGCGTGACTTGCAGACGGAAAATCTGAGGAAGAAGAAAAACGAGGGAACATCCCGTTTGTTGAACCGCAAGTATCAACAGATTTCACAGTAGACAACCATATGGAGTTCGCTAAAACAATCCATGGCTCCAGATATAGAGTTGTCGGATTCCAGTTTTATGGATTCAGGAAAATTCTCTGATGATAATGTACTTGATAGTCATATTTAAGGGTTGTTGATGATGTTTACACATATATCCGCACCTATACAAACGATGGGAGACGATGTTTGCATAAAGACTCTAATGTTGGTCAGTGTGTACAGTAATTTAAAACACTTATAACAAAGATGACCTGGCTGCACGATGAGGTACTGAGAGCACATGATTTGTTATGGACATTCCCCTCTAAGTATCTAATATATTTTCTTCTTATAAGCACATTGATGAGTGTCTCCGAGGGTTTATTGAGAGACAGAGGACTTCACATGTAGGAGGCCTACGAGTTTCGTTCATGAGCAGACCTTGCCGCACTACGGCCTATGCGAAGGCAGCGATGATAGATGCCCTTCAATTCCATGGCAACAATCTGATGTCATTGTTGTGCCGGTAAATATAAATAAGTTTCACTAGATTCTATGTGTGATTGATTTCAGGAAACAAGCAATCACTGTCCTCGACTCCGATCCTTCTATCGACATCGACATGAGGTTCTTCGACCTAGCACTCAGAAAAACTCAGCTTGCTATTCCCTATTTGCTTTCTGATCTGGGAATGACAGACTCGATAATAAAATTTAATATGCACCGAGACCCGGAATTTTCGCGACAGATTGTGGGGTAATGCATATAATAAGTATAGTAAGTCTCCTAGATTGTTTCTATAACATTAATTTGATATTTGTTTTGATGTTTCCAACCAGCGGTTAATGTGGCGTGTATGTGCTGCTGCGCTTTCTTACTATTTGTAGATGACTCGATGTACGGTTTTGTTCCCGATCAAGTTGAGCGATTCGGGCAATATCTTACCGTGTCAGTATTCCATAATGCCTGGAGCTGACTGTTGGACCATATATTGCATGCGCTTATGCCCAATAATATTTTTGCTGTATTCGAATATGTATTTGTTTTTCCATACATTATGGATTTTCTATTTAATTTCATAGCATCATTTGTATATGTGTGCATAAAGGCTCTGCACGGCATTAATCTTTATAATATTGATCAAGTTCTGCAAAATACTGCCATAAAAGGGAAAAGTGCTCTAAAGTAATAATGAGAACGTGAATGAGTTTGATTTTTCCCTCGCATTTTGTAATACCCGTAAAAATTTATAAGGGGTTTCCGATTTAATGTAGCACTATAAATAATATGAACCTCTAAATCAAATGTTTCGAAATACTAATCCGGGGACTTCAAGGAATATTTCAGAAATTAAAGCCTCCAAAATTAGATAGGAATGAACTAAGAGTCGAATTTCAATACAAGAGATACCCGGACATTTAAAATAGTCAAGTAAATATTTTTAGGGTAAATATTTAGTTGGTAAGAAAGTTTTCGTGGTACATGTAGAGTATAGTAAAAGTTTTCGTGGCCATGATATACAAATAAATACATTGGTAGTTATAACAATTTATTAAAGATTTAGTAATGAGACTAGAGGGGTTTTCGTGAGAGGCTAGGAAGTTTTCATATTTATAAGTTGAAGCTAGAAGTTTAACGTGTTGTATGTATAATATATTATAGCTAAAAGATAAAGATTAGAACAAACCCTTTTGCTTAGTCAAAGAGGAACGGGACTCGGCACCTACGTGTCACCCCTTACATTGCCCAAAAGCTTTAATAAATATGTAGCAATTATTTAGTAGAACCCAACACAAAAATAAAAAATAAAAAAATAAAAAAAAAAAAAAAAAAAACATAGAAGGCAGAGAACACATTCAAACGAAAAGGAAGAATTAATTCATTTCATGAGCTTGATAGAGCTAAGGAGGTAAAACGAGGAGAAGGAAAAATAGAGCAGAGGAAACTTTCGATAGGTAAGATTCAGTTGAATATAATATTTTCAAGCTTAGTCGATTTAGTTTATTTTCGATATAAACATACCAGTACACGATCTTTATGCTAACCATAGGAATATACTGTTCAAGTGCTTTATATGATTAATAATCCTGTGATTGAGTTAAACCATGTGAAGCTATCCTACGTTATTGGGAATTAAACCCTGTGAAGCTATCCTACGTGATTGGGAATTAAACCATATGAAGCTATCAAAATAATTATGTGAATTTTCATGGTTCAAAAGATATTTAGAAATTCTAGGGTTTTCAAGTTCATGACCGAATGATTTTGACATGTAGGATATTTCTAGGATTTATTATCGTTATGGTGATAATTGAAACTGATTTTGAGAGTTTAATGATGGCATGTTAGTTTCTGGGTTTAGAAAAATTTTAAAGTAGGTTTCGTGAGTCAAATGATTCGCGAATTGAGGGACTTTTTTGGGTCGTAAATGAGTTCGCGGGCCAAATATGTTTGCGGGTTGAATGGTTAAGAGAGAGCAGGCCTCGCGGGGCGAGTGAAATTCACGGGTCGTAAGAGCTTCGCGAGGTGTGTGTCGTTTCCGGGTCTTGAGGGGATTCGCGAACTATGCGATTTCACGGGCTGTATGGACTTCGCGAACCCTAAGACTTTCGCGGACTAAGAACGCTTCGCGAATCAAACGAATTTCGCGAACCAGTTAGGGTTTCACGAGTTGACCGTTGACTTCGAATTTAGTTTCGAAACTTAATTATTTTAAACCAGTATAGTTCTAGAATTAGTACATATACTGATAATATTTATTATATTCAGAGGTCAATATATAAGGACTACACCGGACCTCTTATTTGACGATAGTGGGAGGACAAGTAGGTGGGTCATCCATCTACAATGCGTAAACACATATGTGATTTATGTGCTGTTATGTGATTCGATGATTTCTGTGACTTACGCGACTTACATGATTTATGTGCGTTTCATGTGAAACCACATTTTTTTATGTACCATCACGTATATGCATGGCATGGCATGTGCATATCATATCACGCTGAGAGATGATTTCCACCGTATTGAGACGGTGATGATTCCACATATTGTTAAGTGGGGTAGATTGAGATAATTGCGACTTGTTAGGCTCACAGATTACCTGGCCGAGACAGACGTGATCGATCTGTCTACTCGGATGTGGTCGGTTCGAGGTGCAAAATGCCAGATGAGATACGAGTGTTATCACCCATGATTTATTATGGAAGAGAGGACCTGGTAGGTGGCCATTGACGTGATCGATCAGTGCACTACCGGCGTATCTTACCGCTGATTACGGGTGTGATCACCCATGATATTTATTGCGCGCGTGAGCCTAACCATGGGCCCAATGTTTATGATATGAGATAGAGATGTGGGAAAGAAAGAGTGTGCATTGGCATGTGAGATATTGGGATCCGGTTTGAGTGCACACTTGCATACATGCATTTTATTCACCTACTACGCAAATCGCTCAGTGTTTACGTGTTGTAGGTACTAAGCCTGATGCTGCTACACGTCAAGGCTTTTTGATCTTTTGGCATTTGGGTCTACACCCTTTGTACATAGCTACTATGTAAAATCATATTTTGGTATATTATATTGTCTTTTAGGAAAAAGTTTTTATTAGACGTGTCTTCCGCGACTTACGTTGCGAAAATCCGCCACTAATCTTAATTAGTAAACGAGGGTCGCTTCACATTTCCTCTTCGAACTTATTTTATTATTGATAAATTCTCTTTAATTTTTTCACTTGAAATAAAATCGTACCCTAGAACAGGCCCAGTCAGTACATTTCTTATTTAACATATGCCCACGCGAGTTCTTTTGTTGTCGAGAAAACCTAGTTTAACAGATTAACGATTTTCATTTAATCATCTTTTCCCCGTCAACTACGTGATCTCCCTGTCAATTGTTGTTCTCTTAGATGCATTTGCAGGAAATTCTAGGGACGATGGTAGCAAAACATTCTCAGGTTCGGCGTTATGCATCTTATCTTTATACTTGAATGTTGTGTTCGGACTTGTAGTGAGTATGTTCCTGACTAAAATATCCGTAATTTTGCACGGATCTTCTGCAAACAAGCTCTATCTAACTATAATGACATGGCTATAAACGTGTCACAAATTTTTATAGGCAGCGATATTCTCTGGTAGGCAATGTAGAATAATGCAGACAAATCTCATGTTATTAACTTATTTTCTAGCTTTATTTGCATGCTGTGTACGGATTTTGTGATAGCTTGTGCCAAACGAGCTCCGTCCAACTGTTTTGGAACCTCTATATACATATCTATGTTTGAACATTTTGTGGCCAGCATTATCTTAAGGGTTTGAAAACTATTATTTCCTTTTCTGATTATCAAAGCTTTAGTATGATTTGGAATAAAACATAGCCATTGTAGAACTAATGCAGTCTTGTGGTTTTTTTTCATGTGCAATCTTTTTCTTTTTGGTAGAATGATTTTCTTTCATATACCATTGCCCAACATTGTACTCAGCTTACAAGCATATGAAGTTAAGTAAACGGATATAAACAAATACGAAACAAAAAATCAGCTCCACTTGAACTCTTCAAATGACAAATCGAGCGAAGCCTTCATTTCATCTCTAGTGCCATAGTGTGAATAATGTGCTCCACTGTCTGTTCACCCAAATCTTGAACACGTCTATTTCTTTCCCTCCAAATATGGTAAACATATATGCATAGCAGGCTATAGTAATACGAGCCTGCACCTGTTTTCTGCCCCCATCCTCTACAGCCAGGAAATCATGTCATCAAAGGCCCGGAATGGCACACTGATGTTTAACCATATAGCAACTCGCATTGCTAACTACTGGCTGAACTGACAGTCCGCAAATAGGTGGTCGAGTGATTCTTCCACCGCTCCACAAAGTCTAATAATTTTTCTCAACTACTATCCCCCAGTTGACCAATCTGTCACATGTTAGCAGTCGTTTTTGCACCAGAATCCACATCAAAAATGAGTGTTTAGGGAAATTAGGTCTGTTCCAAACAGCTTTGCTAAGCAAGAATTTAGGCAAGTCCCCCTTGAGCCAGTTGTAACCTGAACTGATTGAATATTAGCCACCACTAGAAGGCCTCCAAGTTCTGCCCTCATAGCCAGCCCGAAAGCTCTCCTTAAGCCTATGCAACTTCTTCCAATGCCAACTCGAATCAGTCGCAGGCTTGAATTCCCATAAGCTAACACCTTTCAAGTAGACTTCATTGATCCATTTTATCCACAGTAAATCTACATCCAATGTTATATCCCATATCTGTTTACCAGCAAGTGCAAGATTCCATGTAACACAATCTCGAAGGTTCAACCCACCTCTGGTTTTTGAACAACAGACTTGGTCCCATTTACAAGAGGAACAGATTTGCCATTCACCTTTTCACCCCATAAGAACGACATACATATTCTATCAAGCTCCTTAGTGACTGCCTTCAGGAGGATGAATATGGCTCCCCAGTATCCATGAATGGCTAAAAGGATTGAGTTAATCAGACATAATCTGCCTGCATAGGACAGATTTCTAGCGGACCAACAGTTTATTCTTGATGTAATCCTCTCCAACAAAGCTTGGCATGAGCTTCTACTCCATTGGGTGGGAGAATTAGGTACACCTAAGTGTCTCATAGGAAACCTACCCAGCTGAATTTGAACTGTAAGTAATCATTTCCCGTCTTTATGAATAATTACCCGTTTTGTCTCACTGCTTTGTACTGCAAAGGTTAGTTTCAAATCTATTACTATACATTTTAATTTGCCAGCAACTACTGGTTCTCGTGCAAAATAGTTCGTAGTGTTAATTCGGCGTGAGGAAATTGTTCCATGTAAATTGCCCGCCTCTGACGACACAGGAAGACGAACGAGCAGATATTAGAAATTTTGAATGCTAAAGAAGTAGAGGTAAGGTTGAAAATAGTCCGTTTGGAATCTCATTCAATGTGCAGCACAGTTCCAACTATCAAGTCAATTGATATGGTTTCTTATGCAATCTCAAGTAGCAGATGATGATTCTAATAAGCTGTGGATGGTGATAGAGGTAAACCATTATGTTTCTCACCTTTAGAATATTGTTTGCTAACTGGTCTGAAGTTTGATGAAGATCCTTCCTTTCAGGCGAATGAAGCCTTTATTAAGAGGCACTTTGGAAAGAATAAATGGATTACGCTGGATGACCTGACGAAAGCATTATCAAAAAAAAAATCCCCGCCAAATCATCAACCCATGTCAATGTTGAGAAACTGAAGATTGCTAGCTTGATGTTCGTTCTGGGAGTGTTGCAAAGAAGAAGCTATCGGAACGTTATGGTGGATAATGCTCTGCTTTACTTAGCTGAGGATTTCGATGAATTCGACAAATCTCCGTGGGGTCTCTTGCATTTGGTGAAGTTTTGTCTTCTTTAAAAAGAGACCTCAGTCATTTGGAAGGTCGTGCAGGAATTGGTCAGCGGGAACATTATCGTGGTATTGGACTTGGTTGTTTCGTACATCCACTCCAGGTAATCATTTATTCTTGCAAATTAAATGTGAATGTTATTATTTATTGTTTTATTGTGATTCAACTCATTTCAAATGACATTATCGTCTGAGTTGGTTCAGGTGCTTATATATGAGTGTTTACCTGGGATTGCTAAGAACTTTGGAAAACGGCAACAGTTGAAAGGTGCTCCAAAACCCCACATGTGTCACTGATACACAAGTGATTGAAAGGCTAAGGGATCTCCATTGATGGGTGACACTATAAAAGCAGCTTCTTCATCAGGCATCGCAAGGAGCCTGTTACAACCTACAGTGAAAAATCTTTGTCATTTTTTCATAACTCCAGTCAGTTCCAAGCTACTAATGACAATGAGGTCCTCCAGGAAGTAACCTCGCTTTTATTAAGTGGGGTTACAGTGACGTGTGTCCTGTTTGAGAATGTCAAACCGCGTGAACAGCCTCCTACTGTATTTGGCGACACGTCGGGTGCGGCAGATCCTTCGCAGCATGATACACCAGAAAAATACCGACTCCAGCGATGGGTGTTCATACAAATACACCGAAACTAGCATCTCCTGTACGTGGTGAGAAACATAAACGCAAGGTCAAATCTCACTCCACTGCGTCCCAATCATCTGACTCAAAGATTGTGGGTGATGAAGCATTGCACGTGGACGGTCATGATCAGCATACGGGTCTGTCAATGGCATCTGCCCCACAAGATAGAATTACGCAGTGTTCGAATCGAGCGAGTCGAGACAAGGACCATAGTGCTCCTATGAAAATAGGCCAACAACCATCATCTTTTCAAGCAATTACTGAAGCGGAGACATCAAAAAAACGTCATCAGGCTGCTGCTCGAGAGGAGATGGAAACTCCACAAAGTGGTAGAATTCTCTGCAGATTATTGGGGGAGATAAAGCACTCAGATAAGCCATTAATGGCGTAAAAAGCTGAGTGTCGAATTTATTAGCGAGCATGTCAGATTTAAAGGATGCAATGCAACATCAACAACGCCATTTCAGCAAGCAGGTCACAAGGCAGCCACCTCTGCAGGGCCCTTGAGAGCACTGAAGATCGAAAAAGTGCCTTGCAAGCTATCTCTAGCTGATGCCTCCAATGCATTTGATCCACAATCGCTAAACATGTTTGCCGAATTGTAGAAAATGACAGAGATCATACAGTACACTCGCACCAATCACTTTCCACTAATGAGCGGTGGGTATGGTGCTCGGCAAAATTGATGGAAGGTTGGCGATCGTGGAGGCAATTGAATGATGCCAGGACTCAGCTAGAGGATTGAGTCAGGCAGTTTCAGGTTACACGAAGCAGCATGATGACATAGGTCAGTAGTTTGGTGTTTTAACCTTTTTCCACGATTCACTAACGTTTGCTGCACCCTATTTCGTAACATAATTACATGATGGTAACAAATTTTCAATATTATATTTGCAAGCTGATGGGGAGGCAAGTACATGTGCTATTGAGCTGGAGATAGGAACAACCAATGTTGCTGGGGATGCATGCAGTTGATGATAGTTCTGCCGTCATAAGAGTCTCGAAGAATAAGCGCGAGAAGGCTGATTGAACAGTGCTCAAACTTGAATGCTTCAGTTGCTATGTTGTATGGGACTGAATACTTTTTTTCAAGTTGATTGTATCGGACAATGTTTGGTAGACTATTTGGTGTTTTTCGGACTCTCTACAACACTTAAGCACTTCTTTATTGCCTGAAGAATATGCATAGCATTCTACCTTTTCAAAGAATATTATTCGGGCATTAGGGTAAGATGACGAGATCTCTTGAAAGATAAGGAAAAAGAAATCATACCATTGCTTCTTTGCGATTTTTGCCTTATAAATTTTTGGGATTAAAAGTGAATTAATTTGAAACCGAGAGTTCAACGTGTTATTTATTTCATTTTACCACGCAAAGTAATAATTTGAAATTCGTACCTTCATTTATTTCATTGTTACCTTTTAATTTGGTCAAAGTAATACTCAAAAAAGCGTTGAAAATATAAATTCCCAAATCCAAATATCTCGCATGAGAACATTTGAATTTGCTACCGAACACACTCATAATGACGCCCTTACAGTAACTAGCAGTGCCAAAATGATCGGCCAACATCCCAGAGCCATCACCGGTAAATAGATGAGAAGCTCTCTGGACCAGATTAGTGGCAGGATCCAATATCTAAGGTGTTTAGAAAGACTTCTCCAATTTCATTAGTTTTCGGCATGTCTACACTGTTGGCAGCTCATGCAGAGCACGGCAAACTGCAAGAGATTATTCCAAGGTTATGTGCGATTTTCCATGTTCGTGGGGTTATTCTTGTAAGTGTTCTCTTAGATGGATTCTTACTGCTTTCCAACCAAAGCTTGATACTCCTTGAACCTTCAAGAGCTTCAGACTTATATATCATTAGATACACTTTTCTAGAGTGCGAGTGATCGTCAGGGAACGTAATAAAGTAGTGGTAACGGGCCATTACCCCGAAAATGTCACAAACATTAGTATTGATGAGACCGGGTAAATCTCCCGCTCTTTGGAACGTCGTAATGAAGGGCGACTTCATCATTTTTCCTAAAATGCAGGATTCACACTTTGGATAAAGATCTGATCTCAACGGTTTAACGATACCGTTTTTCTCCATTTCATGAACCTTTTGTTCCCCGACATAACCAAGTCAAAGATGCCAGAGTAACATTGGGTTCGTCTCCAATATTCGTTTGTAGGTAACTAAGTTCACAGTTTTGCTTTTATCTTCCAGCGTTACATAGTATAATCCGTTAAGTAATAATGCATTGCCGACTCACTTAATTCCAAAATAAAGATCGCATTTATGTCGTAACCATTCTTGCTTAAAACAGTAATAGATATAATCTGAAAGCAATATAAATTAAATCTAGATAAAGCGAGAGTCTCCGATCCTATGTGGGTAGCTGGCTACGTCTGATTCCGACATTGATAGTAATCTCTTGGTCCTCAGCTTCGTACTTTGTTCCAGACCCTTGATGCAAATGTTCGTTTCAATACTTGACGCGCCTGAAGCCTTATCTTTCGGGAAATCTCTCTTATAATAGACTCGCTCATTGTATTGAAGGCTTTTGAATGTTGCTTGACGCTGATATGTATTGTCTATTTAGCTTTCCCTTCGGATATTCCTTTATGGTGCCTTGTTTACCTTTTTATTTCTTGATAACCTCTTAGGTCGAGAAGAAGAGGAAGCAACAAGCACCGTCTCTTTTCCTGTCGCTTTGTTTATCTGAGTTACGCTGCCATAAGTTGATTCTAACTCTAAGGGCAGTTGCACGTTGTTCTGATTGTTGCTCGCAATCAACGCGTTGAAGGAAAGAGGTAGACACTGAAGTACGTGATCAGTCTAAAGATCAGCATCCATGTTGAAGTTGACGGCCTCCAAGCTCTCCATCCAACCTATAATCTTCAAGACATGTTTCACCGACATCTTGTCCTCAGTCATCGTGCAATTGAACAGGTGATCTGAAATTGTGTACCTTTAAGTTCTAGACATTTCACCATATAACTCTTTCAAGTGCAACTGTATGCTAGCCACGCCCATCGAGACATGGCTGCGCTGTAGATCATTTAGTATAGATGAAAGCAAGTAGCTATTCGCCTTAGCTTCATCTTTTTCCTTTAAGCGAACTCATCTTTTTCACCTCGGTCGTTGCGGCCCCCAGGGCGAGCGGTACAAGGAAATCTATGACGTGGTTGAACACCTTCGTACTCGAGACAATCTTTACGTTACGAAGTCAGTCCACGTAGTTTTTCTCGAGTAGTATTGTAAGTGGGTTCGTCATAGAAACTACAAAGGAAACTAATCAACAAAAAGATAAAGCAAATAGTTAGTTTTACGTTTTATTCGACGAGGGCCAATAAGACTTATATTTCGCTTGACTTCCATTATTTTTTTTCAACCCGCCCAACCGATCAAAGTCGAGTCTGAGTTGAATTAATCACATGAGTGTTTCAGCTATCTTTGTTTCAGTCATTGACTCCCACGGTTGACCCTACTTATGGGTGTAACTTTCTAAGTGCGACCCATCAACTTATGCTCAAACTGCACATCTAAATCCTGCCTTGCTACTTTCCGCTTCATGGGGAGGAAAATATGCTCTGACAAGCAGCGTCAAACGCACCCGAGACACTAACCCAAGGGCGGGACATACGATCACCGACTTACTCGGAACAAACCTTATAAACCTCGAAGGACTAGACATCTCGAGCTTGATGGAAGACATGAATCATATCCTCTAACGTAACAATAAACCACTTCACATAAGAGCACATAACCATGCATATCACTTCAAAAACCGACACGCAAGTTGGTGGTAAATAACCCTAGAAAATAAACTACAAAAAAACACTTAGTAGGTTATTCTAATATGTCCCTATTACATGGGGCTTGAATCTCGATTTTCTCGCTTTTGGACTACAAGTATACAAATAGCGTTGGTACTCCACGTCGAACGGATTCCAATCTCGATAGGTCTTCAAACATCAACGACCTTTGCCTATTTTACCCTAGTCTATTAAAGTGGTAAAGTACAACACGGGAGATCATAAGTCCCTAACAACCCGTACAAATGTCAATGCCTTTTTCACACAATCTCAACTCAAGTCTTGACGTTAACTTTTATCGATGTCCAACATGTGCGCATCTCTATTTTGCGATTTGACGGCCCAAAAAGCCCATTAAGGCCCAAAAACTTGTTCTCTCTAATCGATACTACCTTGATGATCCTTTTTAAGATGGCCACTCTAGGTTCGACTCAATCGCCATGGGAGGCATCTAAGGGCCCAATATTCACCTAACCAATCCTGTGGTACCGGACCAATCCCGACTTCAGCACGAGTGATCTTCTTCATTCGACGAAGCACTATTGATCAATGTCATACGTATAAACCCTTCACGTATGTCCAGGTTGAGTGGGGGTATGGCCAATGTCAAACCCACTGCACTCAACTCTATAATATTCGTGACTTGCAAAATTACCAGACTATCCTCAATGTCTTTTTTTCCCTATTACCAAAAAAAAACTACCCTCAATGTCTCACATGAGTTAGTTTACCTTGGCCAAGGTTTCTATATTTCCCGTCCCTGAATCCTTACAGGGCATTAACCTTAGTTACTTACAAGGCTGTGAATCCTATCATTATCAAATCATGGCATTCGCACTCTATTATCGAGACTGCATTTCGCCGTTGACCCATACTAAAGCATATTTGGGTCTAGCAAAACTAGTGACAGCCAAGACCCTTTAGTCGAATCTGTCAATGATGCTTCGGTAGAAGGTTCACACAAACTACTATAGCGACGGTTTGATGACACACCTCGAGTCAGTGTCCAAATGTGATCTATCTTCGATTCGATCCATAGTACTGCCATCACCTCCCCTCTTCTCAAGTGAATGATTGGCACAATCATTATAAGGCCATTGATCGATAAGTCGTACTTGGTCTTAGCACCCATCTAGAGCCTTAGACTTATGGACATCTCTTAATGCTCGAGGTTTTGAGTCCACTCGTGCCTTCCTCCCTCGTACCCCTCTAGAATCAGTCACTTGCTCGATGCATAAGGATTTCATTTAATGATGTTTTATCGGATGCCAAATACAAATTCGAAGTAAACCAACAAATAAATGTAAATGCCTACAGACAAAAGTTATCTATAAATAGAAACATACTAGTATTCGAAAATCACTTAACTGATATATCTTATACTCATTTGGCATTCCGAGAGCATATTCATAACCATAAATCATTCATAGTCGAATATTATCAGACTTGGACATTATAGCAAATATGAATTGAATTGCTCAAGTTATAGCCGTAACTTCTTTACAACTACACCAAACATAACTCTTTAATGCACGTAGACCAAAAAGGTCACCAGTTGGGATATGACCTGGGATATATAGACTTAGACTTAGCGTGGTATACTTGATGAGTCAATTCAAACGAGAGGTTATCGACAGCGATGCACTATTAAAAAAACATAATCGAACTGAAAACTTCAAGCCAAAAAATTCTTTTATCCGAAGATAAACGCCCTTAATTTCGTCCCGAATTGGAAATTGATACCTTCCATCTTATAGTCTACGTATCAAATTATAGGGACCTGGACTTTCTAAATATACAACCAAAAGTCAAAGATCGTAGAAATATTATAAACACATTTTTATGTTCTAACAATGAAAACTTTTATTAATACTGATAAAACAGAAGACATATTATACTAATAACAAAGCACGTTCCTTCCCAAAACCAAATATCCAAATCACGAAGCCTACTTATTCCCTTAATCGACCATTATATTATAATAATAATAAGGGGTCTTTACACATAACTACCTATGTGGATAAAAACTTATAATTTAGTACCATGTTAGGAATTTTTTATATGAAGGTACCTAACAGAATAAATTTTTTGCACATAGGTACCCGATCCCCGAAAGTACACCATACAACACATTTTGGTACTCTATATCAACACATTTGGGTACCCTATATAACAGAAAATGGTACGACGTATGCTATATTCAGGTATGCCCTATGTAACACACCGGTATGACGTAGGTACGACGTATGCTATATTTAGATACCCTATATCAACGTGTTATGGTACGCGATATACACACACGAAGGTACGACATGACTAAAGAAACTGGTAAAAACTAAATTGGGTACCTATCTGTAAAATTTTATGACATGGGTACCTATGTGTAAAAATTTTACCCAATTGCGTATTTTTTTATAGATTCACCTAATAATAATAATAATAATAATAATAATAATAATGATAACGAATGCCAATATATCTCAAATCTATACGATAACAACCATACGAGTAATGTGAACAACCCTAGTTTTGAGTTGACTCTATGTGAAGTCTCGACCTCGTGATTCCTGAAGTATGTTCCTTTGTAGGCCGCCTCAAACAACGTCTATTAGACATTAAAACGATCTTATGTTATTTATAAGAAATAAGAGAGCTTTGTTCAATGACATTGTTGGTTATAAATTCGACGACGGAAGCTATAGCAAGGTTATAGTATTAAACAAAAATACAAACTGATACGGACTAGAATAGATGGGCCGAAAAACAAATAATAGAAGAGGCCCAGTAAGCCCATGAAGAGGAAGAGCGCAGAATGAAGTACAGAATCGGACGTGGGAGAAAGGACATGCGAAGGTCCCCCGGATATAGGCATTATCCGGACAAAGGAGGAAAGGCTTGGGTACTTCAGGACGATGGGACATCAGAAAAGAGGAAAGGAAGTCACAGAGACACGTGTCGACCATGGATGGGGCAGTATCACTGTGGGAAAAGCTGTAGCCACTTGCAGGCTGTCATTCAGTCAACATTCGTCACTGTTCATTGTACCATACCAGTCACGTCCCCTGAAATCCTGGGATATTACTTGGGAAGGCTGTTGGGAGTTGCTATAAAAGGAGGGACTTAGCCATTTCTCACAACAACGATTATCATTCCAACATCTTTCCACACACGAAAAACACCTTCTCTCTTATTGTAATAATTCCTTTCCAGTAGATCTTTCAACATGTATGAGCGAAAGTAAGCTATGAGTGTGTAGATCTTCTGAGTATAGTGAAGCCCCGTTTTAGAGCGCCCGTGGACGTAGGATCTGCAAAGATCCGAACCACGTAATTCTGGTGTTATTTCGTTTATGTTCAAACAGGTCCACCACGTTCCTTCAAACAGGTCCCCCGCGTTTCAAACACGTTCAAACAGGTCCCCAGCGTCCCAAACACATCTCAACATGCCCCAGATAGGTCCCCAGCGTCCCAATACGTCCTCAACGTTCCAGGCAGGTCCCCCAATGTCCCAAACAGGTCACCCGATATTTCAGACAGGTCCCCCAACGTGCCAAACAGGTCCCAAAGTCCCAAATACGTTCCAAACACGTCCCCTTCAGTTTCTCACCAATAAGCACCTTCCACACGTCTTAAATAATATCCTTTCCCTGGCTATATAAATTTCTTTACCCACACATAAAAATATCGTTGATTGGGTTTGCCCCATATCAAATGGCGCCGTCTGTGGGAAATCCGAGTTGAAGACGTGAGTAACTTTTTCGTTGCTAGAGTATGAAGTTGTGCGAGGATTTGCTGTTTTATCTTTCTTCTATTCTGTTGGGACAAAACGAAACGCGCGAGACGTCAATGGAGGAAGATTTGTCCATATCAAAGAACTTAGACCCGCAATATGGGAAGGAGGACCTCCAGAAGCTGCCAAACATGTTGAGGAGCGGCCAGGACCTGAAGCGCAGGTCTGAAATGATGAAGACGAGCAAGAAGATACAGATGAATCTTAAAGGAATCTCAGAGCACCCATGCGGACTCCACGAGTCCCACTAGTGAGCCACCCGAAAAAGCGAAGCGAGCTTGGAGCTCCAACGCCACAGCCTCTCCACCAGGAACCCTGGGAGTCTCCGCCAAGAATTTCATGGAGATTCACACCACTATGCAGATCCAGAAAGACGTGTTGACACCAGCCTGGGGACCTCCCATGATGAGGGGACCTTTAGCCGGAACTCCAGGACCCTTTAAATTTTATTTTCATTTATATACCATATGATAATATGACCGCAATACTAACAATCGTTGTCCCTTGAAGGATAAATTGAACGACTCATTCCGGCGGCAAATCTGAGGAAGGTCACTGATCATGGCCTAGATGATCGTGGGTGAGGAGGAGTCTCTAGGAACTGGGCAAACTAAAGGCAGATGACGTCCACCTCTTCCAGGTGAAGGCCAGTTCCAGTCAGGACTCATGTCCCTGTCATAGTAGGAGCGCGAGGCACTGGGAACTTCAATGGCCAACAGAGCAAGAATCATACACCTGAGCATCTCAAGGACTTAGAGGTCCAGCTCCACAATGGTATACAAAGGTCAGAGGGACCTCAAATCCCAGCTCCGCACTGGTTAGAAGACATGAACCTCCCCCTTCAGGACCTATAGCCCAGCTCCGCGCTGGCACGAAGATCCGAAGCTCCGAATTCGGGACCTTCCAGCTCCACGCTGGCTAGAAGACCTGAAGCTCCCCCTTCAGGACCTAAAAACCTAGCTCCGCGCTGGCACGAAGACCCGAAGCTCCGAATTTGGGACATTCCAGCTCCGCGTTGGTTAGAAGACCTGGAGCTCCCCCTTAGGACCTAAAGCCCAGCTCCGCGCTGGCACGAAGACCCGAAGCTCCGACTTCGGGACCTTCTAGCTCCACGTTGGCTAGAAGACTGGAGCCCCCCTTAGGACCTAAAGCCCAGCTCCGCGCTGGCACGAAGACCCGAAGCTCCGAATTCGGGACCTTCTAGCTCCACGCTGGCTAGAATACCTGAAGCTTTCCCTCTGGGACGTAAAAGCCCAGCTCCGTGCTGGCAAGAAAATCCGAAGCTCCCCTTCGCGACCTACAAGCCTAGCTCCTCGCTGGCACGAGAAGACTTAATTATCCAATGAGGATCTTCGAGAACCAGCTCCACACTAGAAACGATGGAAGGGTGAGAAGAACCAGTCTACCCCATGATGACGTACGAAAGATCCACATGCTGGATTGGGACCTATGACTACAGCTCTCCATTGGCATAAGAAAACCACCAAAGGGGATTTACGAAGACCAGCTCCGCTGGAAACGGAGACGCGAGCCATGAGTCCAAAATGTCCAAGTCCCATGCACCGTTTGCATACGAAGGTTCACTTTTGAGAACCTCACCAGTTCCACTATAAGGGCAAAGCACCGATCCCTCTATTAGGGACCTACTATATCAGCTCCATTGAAGATCCGAGATGCTTCTGTGTGAAGATCCTTTTCGTCCACAAGTCAAGATAGTTCAACAGCTGTTGTAGTTAGTTCCCAATCCCATTTAGAAGAAGAAAGGGGACCTCCGCGCATGCATCAGCAGGTCCAACATTACGACCTTGGGGATATCCACCACCATCTTCTCCACAACAAATGAGTGCACCAAGTAATGGCCCCCACGATGGGAGCTCGCTGTCCCAAGAACCCCTCATACTTCCAGGGAAGACCACCTCAACCTTGGGATTGGGAGCTGTTGGGATCTCCCCTTGGGATCTCGCAGAACCTCATATTGTCATGTAACAACACCGAGGAGATCCTGACCAAGCCGGGAGACATCCCACGTTGATAAGGCCCTTGAGGCTCGTCCGTGCAGTCGCCTCAAAGGAGTTTGCTGCCAAGGTTCCGTTCCAGGTCCCAAAGCAAAATCCAGAGGATCCACCTCGAACCAGGACAAACCATCTCCACCACCTTCAAACAAAGGAGCTCCGCCACTATCTAGGGCCCCCATTCCCATTATAGTGGGAAGTCCTAAAGGAGGGTATTCTAAACAGGCCAGGAAGACATTGGCTAGAGCGCCGAAATATGTACGAAGTAAAAGCCCAGCTTGGCGCTGGAGCGAAGACTAGGAGCTCCGCCTTCGGAACCTAAGAGTCCAGCTCCCCGCTAAACATCCAAGCACCTCCTTGGGACCTAAAAGTCCAGTTCCATGCTAGCAGGAAGACCCAAAGCTCCGCGTGCAGGACCTCCCAGTTCCGCGCTGGCAGAAGACCCAAAAGTCTAGCTCCGCGCCAGCAGAAGTCTTAAAAAGCCCAGCTCCATGAAAGCCTGAGCTCCTATATTTGGAAGCTAGGAGCCAAGCTCCAAGTTGATCCGTAAAACTCAACTCCTTGGTGGAGACCCACTGAGGTTTACGAAAACCAACTCCGTGTTTGCAAAGAAGTCCGACTCCACACCGACATCTGAAGAGCCGAAGGAGATACAAGCCAAGCTCCTCACCTAGCACACGGAAGTTCATGGGGACCTAGAAGTCATGCTCCATGCTGAGGTCCAACGATACGTGGGAGTTACAAGCCAAGCTCCAAGCTGACAGCTGAAGATCCACGAGAGACAAAAGTCCCATTCCACGTGGGCACATGAAAATCCGTGGGAGACATCCCGCACTTAAGGCTTTTAGCCTAGACCTCAGGGGCCTCTAGATCTTGTTCTTTATTATATATTATTTTATCATGATAAATATATGCGCCACACTAATAACTATTGTTATTTGAAGGATATGATCAAGTGGCTCGTCATGACGAAACACCTTAAAGTGGTTGCAATCACGATAGCAAGCATGATTTGAAGGTGATCAACAAGGAGTCTTGTGGATCTGTGCCGACTAAGGGCAGACAACCCTGTCACTTCTAATGGCCAATGCTGATTAGGGCTCACATCCCTAGCATGATGGGAGCTCCGGGCAAGGTGGATCCCAACCTCCACAGAGCCCCAAAATCGTATACCTAAGCAGGCAGAGACTGTTGGCCGCGATGGCAAACATGACTCCAAACTCACCGAAAAAAGAAGTAGGGGATCTATGCCTAATAAAGGCAGACAACCACCACTTCCTCCAAATTAGGTCACGTCTATTCTCCCCAGAGCCTTTACTCTCATCATGGAGGGAAGACCAAATAAAGAAAGATCCCGACAAGAGCCCAAGAGCTCTAAACTCATACGATAAGAAATCCAAACGCAAGGGGATTTATGAGGCGTACAAGGATGCGTCGGCCAAAATTCGATTTGTGCCAGGAGAGGGGACACATAGGGCCAGGCCACATAACGATGCCTCGGGGATCGCCGAAGACATGGGAAGACCTAACTCCAAAGATACAACCCATGGAAGAAATCACGTCGCTCCCGACGATGCGACGCAAATGATGTTATAAAAGAAGCCACAATTATGAGAAAATGGGAGATCAGAGAATGACGATAGAAGAAAAGGGGCCCTCTAACTTACAACAAGATCCCAGCAAGGAGCTGACGGGATGTCTACAAAAAATGCGGACCCATTCGCATTTTCTCCAAAGAATATGTCTGGAGTTCGCCCGGATATCACCACACATCATCATACCGAGAAGATGACCCGTCAAATAGAAGCTCCGACCATGCGGGACTGAGAGAGCCCAGATCCTGAAGGAGGAAGTAGACAAGCTCTTCCAAGTAGGGACCTGAGCAACGCGTGTCCTAGAGATCATTCTCCATCACCCCGGGTGAATCAGCTGGTGGACTCCACCTCTAGGTGTGAGGTCCCCAGCGCCATAGACGCCTACCAGAGGATTTGGGAGGTCCAGATGCCAGTACGGAGGCCTTTGAAGAATTAAAGGAATACCTCCACAATACACATCTCCCAGCAAAACATCTAATATGGAACAAGCTGGCGCTGTATTTCTCCATGGAAGCATTAGCTCCGTCTTACTAAGGAAAGAAGAGCCCTCCCCAAGCCGACCTACTTTATGAAGCAAGGTACTGTCGGAGGATGAAACCAGATGATAAGTCTGTCAGATCTATCCGGGAGAATGATGAAATGCACCATCAAGCTAGGGGAGTGCAACGGGGAATTCAAAACAACGGATGGCCCCCCCAAAAAGCTCAGATCCTCTCCGGACAAAGGAGGAAAGGCTTTTGGGTACTTCAGGACGATGGGACATCAGAAAAGAGGAAAGGAAGTCACAGAGACACGTGTCGACCATGGATGGCGCAGTATCACTGTGGGAAAAGCTGTAGCCACTTGCAGGCTGTCATTCACTCAACATTCGTCACTGTTTATTACCATACCAGTCACGTCCCCTGAAATCCTGGGATATTACTTGGGAAGGCTGTTGGGAGCTGCTATAAAAGGAGGGGCTTAGCCATTTCTCACAACAACGATTATCATTCCAACATCTTTCCACGCACGAAAAACACCTTCTCTCTCACGGTAATAATTCCTTTCCAGTAGATCTTTCAACATGTATGAGCGAAAGTAAGCTATGAGTGTGTAAATATTCTGAGTATAGTGAAGCCCCGTTTTAGAGCGCCCGTGGACGTAGGATCTGCAAAGATCCGAACCACGTAATTCTGGTGTTATTTCGTTTATGTTCAAACAGGTCCACCACGTTCCTTCAAACAGGTCCCCCGCGTTTCAAACACGTTCAAACAGGTCCCCAGCGTCCCAAACACATCTCAACATGCCCCAGATAGGTCCCCAGCGTCCCAATACGTCCTCAACGTTCCAGGCAGGTCCCCCAATGTCCCAAACAGGTCCCCGATATTTCAGACAGGTCCCCCAACGTCCCAAACAGGTCCCCAAAGTCCCAAATACGTTCCAAACACGTCCCCTTCAGTTTCTCACCAATAAGCACCTTCCACACGTCTTAAATAAGATCCTTTCCCCGGCTATATAAATTTCTTTACCCACACATAAAAATATCGTTGATTGAGTTTGCCCCATATCACAAACCATGGGTATATTAATACAACATAAAACAAAAGATAAAAGAAATTAGCAACGATTGCCTCAATTATTGCAATTCTTCAGAGAATGATTTGTGAATGGCCTCCAAAAATCTGAGCAAGAATCTATCAGAATTGTGTTTTGCCAGCAATGAAACTGCTATTGGGAGATCTTCGTACATGCCTAATGGTACGCTGACCTGTTTACATATATATATATATATATTATATATATAATTTACATATATATATAATTTACACATATATAATGTGGTGAGAAAATCAAGAGAATTAAAAAAAGAGAGAACCTCGCAAAATCCTGACATTCCTGCTAGAGACAGAAGACTAAAAGCCTTTGAGCGGAAACTTTCCAGAGTCTTTGGGTCTGTTTGTAGCTTTGGTGGTGGTCCTGGAACTGTAGGCATTGCAAGAATCCCGTAATCCTGTTACATGTGAGTGTGTTACAGAAAGAACAACAATTTGAGCAGCTTATTTTTATGGAATTAATATCATGATATCCAACCTAATAAACACAAATTTACCCCTAATAGTTCATTGAGGGCTGTGATAAGTTCCTTCTTCAGGAAAAGAACTGCATTTGTATTTTCATCGATTGTTTCAAGGGCTTCGACCACTCGCTCGGCTATTCCGGGGCCTAACTTTGGCTTCACAGAGCAAACCCACTCTCCATGATTAATCTTGAACTCATACCTATCGCAATCATAAAGTCGTATAATATTCCATAATCAACCAAATATTTAATACTTATATATGTACTTCAAAGATCACCAATAATCGTACCCTTGAAGCAACCTCATGGCACTGGCGATAGCTGCAAGGGATGGTATGTTGTCCTCCGGCTTCATAATATTTTGGCTTACAAACTGCTTCAAACTTGGAACCTTGGCTTCAACAAACTTCCCTAGACTTGTATATTTCACTTTACCACCTATTCAATGAGGAAGTATACTTAATATATGGAATTTTTGTATATCTTGCGAAGTAAACTTCATGAAATGACAAAAGAACGAAGAGAAGTGGTGAAATCTTGATTTGTGGATAATGATTTAATTTATTAAAGAACCCAAAAATGATAGGACGGAAGAAGTAATTACTTCCGAATATCTTTTCCACCGAGCTAACAAGAATTTGACAAAGCTGGCTTGAAGGGATATCGAGGAGCTCAAAACAATCTTCTGCAATAATAAGTTGTCCAAAGGTTTCCTGGCAATTACCATCATCATCGTCTGACCACTGTTGTAATATTTTTCCAACATTCATCAAAGTGGTCACATCTCTCGCAAACCAACCTGCGAAGGCCGTTTGAATTAAGCATAGAACGCTCAAAGTATAAGACTATTGATGCAATAAATTCGTTTTCGTTTAACCAGTTTGTGTCTTTCTACACCTCACCTACAGTATCGAAATTTTGAGCCATTGGTACCACCCCAGACGTTGTAATAATTCCATGGGAGGGACGAAAACCGTAAATCCCACAATAGGATGCTGGAACTCGAACACTTCCTCCGGTGTCAGTTCCTGCAAAAAAGAAAACATTATTATTTTGTAACTTCCGTTTTTTATGAAAGTTAGAATAATGACAGACAGCCTTCAAAGAAGAGATGAACCACATCAAACGTTACCCAAGGCAAAATCGGCAAGCTTAGCTCCCACTGCTACAGCAGAGCCACTCGATGATCCTCCTGGTACCCTATCTACGGCACACGGATTAATTGGAGTTCCATAATGTATGTTTTCTCCATTTATGCTACCGAGGGGCAAAACACAAAATGAGCAATAAATTGAGTTACAACAGTAGTTACTCGATAAAAACGTGTCATGTTTCAGTATTAGTAGTAGCCTGTTTGACGAGCTCCGCAAATACATGTCATTCCCCCTAAAACAGATATTTACATGGAAAAAAGGGAAATGTAACAAAAATGTAATACCACGAATGCATGGCCGTGCCTATAAATAAAAATTTAATTATCGGAGCATAAAATTTATCATTGATTGCTCCGATCCTAGAATTATCAACCAAGACAACCAATAGTGGTGATAAGAACATAATGACATATGGGAAAATAAGACCACAAAGATCTATGATATCCATTTATGGATAGTTGTTATGCTGTGGCACAAGACTAAGTCTATTGGAGATGACTGCACAGAAGATTTATTTCCGGTTATAAGCATTTCTACATAATAAAAATTGATCCTGATATTGTGAAGTATTTCACATTTCTCCTGATTATTGAATCTATTAGCATAATTCACATTACTCGAGCTAAAGGTTCTTATCCAATAGCTCTAAAAAACAATACAATAAGCACAAAATTGTTATGAAACGAATCAAACCTGTATGCCATTTCATCCATTATAGTTGTACCAACACAAGTAGCGCCTGCCCTGAGTAGAGACAATACAGCTGGTGCAGTCGATGTTGCGGCGGGATGTGTCTTCGCCCAATCAGGATTTCCAAAACCCGTTACTTTCCCCTCCATCTCAAATCTGGTAGGTATATCAACATTGACATCCATTAGTTTTAACCAGCCGAAAAATTCTAATCGACGATAAAAAAAATCATTGTATCATTTTTGCCAACACATATTCTTCTTTTTTTCTTTTGCATTATACAATTGAGTTTATTCTAACTGGTTTTACAAATTGTATAATTAAATAAAACATCCCCAAGACCAAGCATGCACTGTGATTTAGAGATTGCTAAGCCTAATCATACCAGAATAACTCTTATAGCTCAAAAATACCTCGCGCTAAACTACAAAGAACGATAAAAACACAAATTTTAAGGGAATAAAAGACAAATTGAAAATTCATTCAGTATATCCCAACCTAGTAACTCGTCCAAAAATATCGCTACACAATAATAAACGGAACGAGTCATTTCAATGTGTTTTCATTGGTAGGTTAGATTCACTTACATGTCTTTAACAACAAAGGTGAGGCCATGTAAGGGCAATATAACAGATGAAGATTGATGTGCAATGGTGAATTTATCCACGAAAGCTCCATAATCTGGTGGAATAGAAGATCCAGTCGCCATTATTCTGCTCGAATGTTGAAGTACTGAATCTCTGGTCTTATCCTCGAAACCACTTATGACATATAATTGTACCGGGGTACCTATGTAATCACGTGGAAGAGAAACAACGTCAACACAAATAAGCCAACTGAAAGGATGGCCCATTATATGTTAAAAATTGAATTAAGTCCTCATAACATCACATTAGGGGTGTTTGTTTGGGTACTCCTCGAAAACATCATCGTGATCTTCTTTCCTATCTATTATCACTATGTTTGTTTGGCCTATGTGATAAGCGATCACCGTAATGACGGGTCACCTAGGTGATTAAAATGGGATGATATCTCAAGTTGTGGATCACCCAAAAACCTACGTGAGTCCAACATCACGTGATGAGGTGATCTTTCTAGCTTTTAGTCGACAAAAATACCCCCATGTTTTCACATTCCTGCCTTAATGCCACTATCTCTATTTTTAAATACATAACTAAACTAATTAAATCTTAAAAAATATTATAGTGTGTGATAAATTTTATTAGAAAATTGGAAAAGATAATTATAATAATTTTAAAAACTAAAACTTAGAAATTTAAATTAATCATTATTATGTAAAATATAACATAATATTTGGCATATGTTTGTTTGGCCTATGTGATAAGCGATTACCGTAATGACGGGTCACCTAGGTGATTAAAATAGGATAATATCTCAAGTTGTGGATCACCCAAAAAACCTACGTGATCCAACATCAGGTGATGGGGTGATCTTTCTAACTTTTAATCGACAAAAATACCCCCATATTTTTTACATTCCTCCCTTAATGCCACTATCTCTACTTTTAATTACATAACTAAACTAATTAAATCTTAAAAAATATTATACTGTGTGATAAATTTTTATTAAAAAATTGGAACAAATAATTATAATAATTTTAAAACTAAAACTTAGAAGTTTAAATTAATCGTTATTATGTAAAATATTACATTAAAAAGAGTAACTAATCCACATTATCTTAAGAATATGTTTAAAGTTAAGTATGATGTTTACACAGCATCATTTCTTGTATCCCGTGATTAAACAAACACAATATTCCAATATCATATCATTTTAATCCACATTCTGGTGATACTCACATTACGGTGATGTGAATACCAACGTAATGTTGGATTACCTAAAACAAACACCACCTTATAAAGTAAATATCCTAAAGTTTAAATGACAAAATACTCATTCAAAACGTGTATATGACGAGGTATACTTTTTTCTATTATCAGATAACATATTGTTGTGGAATAGTAATTGCTACCATAAGCTATTATTGTGCTACTGTAGAATTATTCAATGGAATTACAAAATCATATTTACCTGTATATTTTATTTTACCGCACGAGCACCTATTGGGCTAAATCAAGTTCAATATGTCATCAAGGGTTTCTTTTGTAATCTATATTGCAAAACGGAAGAAATTAAGTTATGCAAATAAGAAACAAAAAAGCAACTGTATCATGTTTCCGGAAAATTGAAACTAAATCTGTATAAATTTCAGTTATATTTATATTAAAAAAATAAATATAACATGATTTTTTATATGATTAAGTAAAGTGACCCCTCCGAATTACAATTTTCTTAATCATATATTAAATTAATTTGATTTGCACCACATTGCTAAAGAGTTCTAGCTCCGCAAATGGCTCTATTTTTCACAAATCAAATTTAACGGAACCAAAAATATAATCGCTAGAAACATCAGCGTAAATCAGTTTTCGAGTTTGGGGTTAGGAGTTTATATTTGTTGTTTTGGGGAATTCCGTTGAGATTTTGCGAGATCATAAAAAATTCTGTAACACATAATGTCTACCAAGGGTTTAACATTTACTAGTTGTAATCAGGTATTTTGGCGGGAATTCAGAATTTGAGTGGATTTTTTTAGAGTGATTATTGAATATTGAAACACTTCATCCAAGAATGTTGGTATAAATCTCTAATATTGCGGTATTTAGTTTAGAGCTTTGAGATTTCCACTTAGGTCTTAGAGGTTAAATTTAATGGCTTACGAATGCGGATTTGGTAACACTCTTTACAACTTATGATTTATAGGATACGTCTTTTATTATGGTTTTAGATTCAGAGTTCAGGTTTAGAAATTCTGCCTTATAAAATGTTATTGGTGAACTTTGAGGATTTCGCAATGGATGCTATATTTCAGTGAAAGAATGCAATAAAGTTCAAATAATGACCTCAAAACTCGACTACTAACATCAACATTCACGCTATGTATCTTTAAAGGAAATGGGACAATTACTATTCAGTCCCCAGTCAGTAATTATATAAACCATTCAGTCCCTGTCAGAGTCCCTCTTAGTTTAAAGGACCATCTTTTTCAAAAGTGGCAGAGATCGGGATTAAATTATGTATTGACAGAAATACCCTGCATAACATACTGAAGTGAAAGTTATTTTCTGGCGACTTTTTGTTATGCTTTTATATTATATTATCATAAACTCCCGGTGAACTGTTATTCTCCATCCTTTATCTGTTACTATGATGCAGAAAATTGTTATCGACAGAGAATATTTATGAATCTCGTTTTTACAGTGAATCGAGCTCCGAAATTTCGATGCCCATTAACCAACAAATTTCGGCGTGTAAGATAGGATGTATTGTAGTATTCACGAAGCAAGATGTAAGATTTGTAATGAAATTTTATCTTTCAATTTAGGGTTCTAATTTGTGAAAATAAGATGAAATCAAAGCCGTTTTTGGCAACGATTACATCTAATATGGATAAATTCGAAGTGGCCATAGTATGGGCAGCTCGGTGCGGCACATTGTTTGCTCGTTCGTCTGACGTTCATCTTTAATTTCGCGAAATACGGTTGACCCCATAATTTGGGTACATTTTTACTGTGTCAATATTGTTACTAGGATTATGCAATCTGTTACTTGGAGTATCAAAACCGTTATTAAACTGTAAATAATTGTTACCATCTGTAGGGTTCTAATTTGCGAATAAGATGAAATCAAATCCGTTTTTTGAAACGATTACGTCTAATAAGCACATATTCGAAGTACCCATTGTATGTTCGTCATTTAATTCGCGGAAATACGATCGACCCTATAGAGTTGGGTGTATTTTTTCGTTTGGCTGATTTGTAAAATTCTCAGGATCTGTTACTAGCATATGCATTTCTGTTAGTATGTTGACTAAATTTGTTAGTAAATTATCGGTGAAATTTCGGGCGGGAAAACCAGAATGAGATGAATTTTGGGCGGGAGTTTCATAATAAAATCAAACGTAGATTATCTGTTACCCGGTATGTGTAAAACTGTTACTAGTTATATGTTTATATGTCATCAGAATTATTATAGTTTGTGCATTAGGGTTTGTGATTAAAATCATAACCTAAACTTATATATTTTTTATCTAAAACTTCGTAAATTGATGTATTTTAGTGAATGTATCGTGTTTGAAGTATAAAACTTGAAAATTATAAAGTAAACTAAGTACATATTAAGTTGTTATTGTGACTGTGTATTATGTTACTCGTGTTGTGTCTCCTTGTTACCATCATATCAATTTCTGTTATCTTCTCCTGTTCAATTGTTGCTGATCATTCTTAAACTGTTACTGCATGAAATCAGAAAACAAAATAGGGTTTGTGATTAAGATTAATTGAAGATGTTCTTAATCTTGTCGAGTCATTTATGTTAGGTCGATCATCTGGATTATAATAAACATCTAATAGTTCATTTCCACAACGTTTTGTGTACGTGTAATCAATTTGGTAGAAGCATGGTCATCCTTTCAAGAAGAGTGCTACTTGCTTTCCATACTTTATACTTCACCTTCTTCAATTCCAACATAATCTCCACGAAAATCACAACCTAAACTAACATATTTTTATATAAAACTTCGTAAATTGATATAGTTTAGTGAATGTAGCGTGTTTGAAGTATAAAATTTGAAAATCATAAAGTAAACTAATTACATATTAAATTATTATTGTGAGTGTGTATTCTATTACTCGTGCTGTGTTTCCTTGTTACCAACATATCAATTTCTGTTATCTTCTCCTCTTCAATTGTTGCTAATTATTCTTAAATTGTTACTGGATGAAATCAGTAAACAACATAGGGTTTGTGATTAAGATTAATTGAAGAAGCCATTATTTTGTCGAGTCATTTATGTTAGGTCGGCCATATGTATTGTAATAAACATCTAATAATTCATTTCCACAACGTTTTGTGTAAGTAGAATAAATTTGGTAGAAGCATGATCATCCTTTCAAGAAGAGTGCTACTTGTTTTCCATACTATATACTTCACCTTCTTCAATTCCAACATAATCTCCACGAAAATCATAACCTAAACTAATAATTTTTATCTAAAACTTCGTAAATTGATATATTTTAGTGAATGTAGGATGTTTGAAGTATAAAATTTGAAAATCATAAAGTAAGCTAATTACATATTAAATTGTTATTGTGACTGTGTATAATATTATGTTACTCGTGTTGTGTCCCCTTGTTACCAGCATATCTCGAAGATGTCATTAATTCTGTTGAATGATTTATGTTAGGTCGACCATCTGGATTGTAATAAACAACCAATATTCATGGAAGCACTGAGTATTCATGGAAGAAACATGAATCTCGATAGAAAATGTACATATGTTCACTTTAACTAACCAATAGCTCAAGTCCTCTGTTCATACTTATTTTGAAGTTGATACACTTCGAAATTTAGGAAAGTAGGTGCTGGGTGTCGTCGGAGTGTTAAAATAATCATTTTTTGGATCTGTTATTTTTATTGAAAATTTTGTTATCTGAACTAACTGTTTACTTACTAACTTTTAATGATTTGGTATTAGCGTAATATAGAATTGTTATAACTTTTTAATATTTTGTTAGTCAAGTACTGTTTAACAACATGAGATTAGGGTAGACTATTTCTTCGACAACTAAAGTTGAGATGCCAACCTAGATTTCAAATTGGGTTTGAAGTAATAGTTCGGTATAAACCTAATTAGCCTAATTTTGGCAATAACGACGACATTTCTGCGACTTTCACCTTTTTTTAGAGTCATTGGTGATTTTCGTAACAAAGAATTGTTATTCAACAATTGTTACTTTTCTTCAATGATAAGTTACTATATTTGTTACATCTATTACTCTCTGTCACATATGTTACTGTCTTTGCTATATCTGTTACTTAAATTGCATGACTTGTTACCCAGATATCGTCTTCACAAAATCTTCAATATACGTCGCATAAAAAATTTGAATTCAAAATTCTTCACTACTTTCTTAAACTCGATAATTCTCGTTCATTAAAAGGCCCATTATCAAATTCACTCAGTTTCGTCTTAGTCGGCCATTAAACTCGATAATTCTCGTTCATTATTAGAGTCGTTGGTGATTTTCGTAACAAAGAATTGTTATTGGATAATTGTTACTTTTGTTCAATGATGTTATAGTATTTGTTAAATCTGTTACTATTTTGGTGACATATGTTACTTAAGTTGCACGAATTGTTACCCAGTTATCTTGTTCACAAAATCTTCAATATACGTACGTCGCATCAAAATTCTTCACTACTTTTTTCTTAAACTCACTGATTCTCGTTCATATTGAGATTATCAAATTCACTCAATTTCGTCTTAATCGGGCATTAAAATCGGTATTTGGTCCATTTATAATCTCATTTTTTGAAGTGGAATTTCATAATTATTTCGTCTTACACTTTAATTATTCGTTTATTATAACTACCCATGAGGACTCGAAGTCGATCCCATCTTATTTGCACCTTAACTACGATATTTCAGTCGGTTTTAGAGTCCAAAAGCAACTCAAAATCGAACGTAAGAGACGATGGCAAATGGCTGTAACTTTTGGCAACTATGAAGGATAGAATTGTCATTTCTGGTCACATGGGTCCTTAAAACTTATATTTTTGGTAGTTAGGTCCTTGATCCTAAGTTGAACTCCTACAGGGCCTGAAACATGTTGAAATTTGCCTATTAGGGACTGAACCCAAATTAACCCAAAGAAAATTTGGTACTTTAACTGTTGGATAAGCTCAAATTTGTCAACTAAACAAAATAAGCCACATGAGGATCTTCACAAATTCAATAAAGCACATCTAAGTAAATCTCTTGGGAAGAAAATGGAAACATGGGCTGCAAAAGTCAAGATAGAGCCGATAAATTTGATATGCAAAATCTGCATTGGATTGTGTAGTTTTAAGTCCAAAGTTATCTCTATCTCTTATCATGTATGATATACATCTATAAATATGCATGTACGTGAATGTTAAAGTAAGAGAAAAGAAAGGAAAATGAGTTGGCAAATATATTCTCTTCATCCCTCTCTTGTACGTGAGCAATAAGCTAAGTAAAAAAAAACTTTGCTCAAGAAAACACTTTCCCTCCACTAGTTCCTCTCTTCGTTCGATCTACATATAAAAATAAAACAACAAAATGGTATCAGAGCCGATGGTGTCAACAGAGGCGGTGGTGATGCTGAAATTACCAGGTGTTGGAATGCCACTCCCGCCAAAACTCACCGAAAGTAATTACTTACGGTGGAGCGCCGAACGGAAGCTTTGCTGAAATCACAAGGCTTATGGGAAATAGTCAAAGACGGATATTCACCCAATACGACGGGGCATACAAGGTCGCAAGGGAAGACGTTGCGAGCCGCCGCCATAGAAAACAGTCTCGCGCTCGTCGTCATCCGCGAAGCGGTAGAATTTACTGGTGCCAGAGTGATAGGCGCAACGAGAAATGCCAAAGAAGCCTGGAAACTGTTGGAGAAAGCGTATAAAGACGCTTGCAGCAACCAAGTTCAGCCACAAAAACAGGGCGAACTTGAGACGACGAAGGAGGACGAGAAGAACGTTGAGGGCGAATCCGTACGAGAGGAGGTAGCTCGTGACGTGGAAACCGAGCGTGATAAGGATCACGCTGAACCGGTGCTGGAAAAGGAAAGTGATGCACTATCACTAACTGAGACGGGAAAAAAGAAGGCGAATCATCACAGATGAAAGCCGATGACGATGAAGAGGAGGAAATATATCCAAAGGCCGAGGAGTCCGTGAAAGAAGAAAAGAAAAAGGAGTTCCAAACGAAGGAGAGCTCGAGAAAGATGATGCGGTCGAAGAAATGCCGCCACGACAACCACCTGAGAAAGTCGAGGAGATCGACGTGAGAACATCGGAGAATGATTATGAGATGAAAAATGCGGTTGACGATGACATGCACACGTCGTCGGATGAAGCTACTGATAAATTCCACGAGGCGAATAAGAAAGCCACGGAGAAATACGACACAGTAGCCGAGAACGCTATTGATGCCGGAGAAGATACGAGAAAGAAGCCAACTTCCCAGCAGGCTGAAGAAGCCATACGAAGTGAGATGCAGGAGAGCGACGAGATGGTCGCGCATTAAGTCACGACGGAGGACATGCGACATGTTGTCGGTAAAGTCATGACACAAAAGACTGGAGAACCTACGGAGGCCAGTCTTAACGAGAAAGAGCGCGTTGACAAAGAAAAAGCGCGCCTGAGAGACAAGGAGATAAAAGAATGGATCAATGCGAGAGACAGCCTTGAGGCCTACATAAACAGTTTGAAAACCCGAAGCAACGATAAGTACAAGCTCGCCGATAAGTTGAATACGGACGAGAAGGATGAAATCACGAGGACGACCAAGGAGGTCCCCAAGCTGATGGACGATAACCAAAATATAAAAGTTATCGGCGAAAATAGCAGAGAAATCGCGGAGGAAGTCACAAATAAGATCGATGAGCTCATGACCAACGAGGCGACTGACGTAAACACGAAGGCGACCTTTGAGATGCTGACGAAGGCCAAGTGCAGGCAAAATATCTGATCGCTATACCGATGAACCTTGAGTACGACAAAACTCGCAAGAAAATCGCGGAGAAGGTAATATGTAAATTCAAAAATATATTCATGAATCCAGATGCGGAGCGATACAAAGCCGACACCGTGAAGGATATTTATGTCACCAATGAAAGTAGAAGCGTTGAAGAGAATTTTTCGTTACTAAATAAAAACCCGAAGCGATACGAGGTTGTGTATATGGCTGACGCAACCAGTGAATACACAGTTGGACAGTTGAAAGAGTACGACCAAAGGATTGTGTCAGACGAATATCGGAAAAGTGCGAGGACTAAGGAAAAACAGGTTTATAGAAATACCTGGTTTGGGAAGCACATGTTGAGCATTGAAGCGAAGTGCTCGAAAACATTTGTTGACGGCAAATGGCGAGCCGCGACATAGACAGACGAAAAAGAGTTAAGTTTAAGGAGAGTTGAGAGACCTAAATGATTTGAGCTTAAGGGGGGAATTTGTTGGATAAGCTCAAATTTGTCAACTATACAAAACAAAATAAGCCACATGAAGATCTTCACAAATTCAATAAAGCACATGTAAGTAAATCTCTTGGGAAGAAAATGGAAACATGGGCTGCAAAAGTCAAGATAGAGCCGATAAATTTGATATGCAAAATCTGCATTGGATTGTGTAGTTTTAAGTCCAAAGTTATCTCTATCTCTTATCATGTATGATATACATCTATAAATATGCATGTACGTGAATGTTAAAGTAAGAGAAAAGAAAGGAAAATGAGTTGGCAAATATATTCTCTTCATCCCTCTCTTGTACGTGAGCAATAAGCTAATTAAAAAAAAACTTTGCTCAAGAAAAACACTTTTCCCTCCACTAGTTCCTCTCTTCGTTCGATCTACATATAAAAATAAAACAACATTAACCTCATCAAATCATCATTAATGTCAACCTTAACATCCGAAAATAAGTGCGTTTATGAACAAAATTAATTGAATAGTAATTTTGGCACTAAGAACCTATTATGTAGTATTGGTTGCCGTGTTCTTACTGCTTTTCCAATCAGACATGTATTCTTCGCAAATAATGTGGTAATTCTCCAACTATTCATAACATTCTAGAATATTCTTAATGAATTGTTTTATTTGTTGAATGGACATGTATTTTATCTGTTGCAGAAAGTGTTGATCACTGGTAGGCATTTCAATTTCACTCGTTTTTCAACGAGATTTTTGAATTGTTCGAACGTTTTATTTCATTACGAACTGTAGTAATTTTCATTGAATATTAAGGCCACTAGGATTTGAGGTCGATCTAAATTATTCACTTACTTATGTCGAGATCGTAGTGTTTGTTTCGTGTCTTCGGCGTTTTTGATTTGTTTATTGGGCATTTACTTTGTATTCCGAATGTGATATTGACAAGACGGAACTGTTAAATTTTTTTAAATATGTGTTATTTTTGTGAAGCATATACTACACTCGTTTTTCATTTGTTTATTGGGCACCGATATTTGCTCCGTTTTTGGAGGAGAACTAGGTTTAACTTATTATCCATTTTAAACTACATATTTGGGATTTCTCTCAAGGTCGATGTTTGGGATTTCTCACTTATTCACATGTGATTCGGTTTAGAAAGTAAATTAAGAATAAGATGGAGAGTTGTAACTATTCGGAAATATAGTGGCCAATCGAGTTAGTCATATTTGATTACTATTTCAAAATCAGTTGCATCAACCATGTTTAACTACATTAGATGCTCGAGGCCGGACCACGCCATTTTTTTTTCATGGGAGTCACGTTATTTTCAATTTCTTTTACCTTCCTTTTATTTATTTTACACGTTGGGGACAACGTGCATCTTAAGTGTGGGGAGGGGAAATTTTGTTCGGAATTTTGTTGAAATTTTTGTGAAATTTTTTATGATGTGCTGTAGCTATTAAATCTATAGAAGTCTGGCATGATTGTTTGCGTTCATCTCAAAGTTGGATTGCATACTAGGGAGTCTAGTGAGCGATAAAGACATGCATCAGTGATTTAATATTTTCAGCATGAATAGATATAGTGTTCCTTTGAGATATTCACACACATAACCCATGTCACGTTATGAGAGTTTGAGCTGACGAGCTTTTGCTCATTTTTCTTGGTTGTGTGAGTAGTGCATAATTTACGTCTCACTAGAACTTGCATTGTCTAATACGCATTTTGTTGTGTGTTTTGTATAAATATGACGAAGGCATTAGGAAATAAGTCCACGGCCAAAGTTTCTGACCACGCCTGATCACCGTAGTTAACCACTTTGAGCCTAAGCTTATTTATTTCTCAAACCTCGTATATCATAACCCTCTGACCTAGCCTCCAGAGATCATCTGAACCCGAGTTAAGCGGAAGTGAAGGTCAAATGTCAAATTCGAAAAGCGCAGAGATGAGGCCCGCCGGAATGTGAACAGTTTGTTGAGAAAAAAGAAGAAGAAAAGAAAAATATATATATATATAGATATATATATATATATATATTTATTTCTGTGGAAGTGAAGCATGAGGAGAATAAGCTGCTATGAAGAAAAGAAAAGAACCTTTCCTTCGATAATGTTCCAGTCTCGAGATTCCACATCATCATTTCATTATGAGACTTGGGAGAAGAAAGGCTTTGTGGAACGCAGCAGAAATAAGAAGAAATGAAGGCGGCGTAACCAGAAAGGCTAATCCTTGGCGCGCTTTAGACAATGACATGAAGACCGACACGACTGCTACTCATATGTGATTCCACTACCACCTCATTACTATCTGCACCCATTTAACCCGGAAAAGACCTTCTGATTCATGCTAACTGTTTTAAGTAGTAGACGTGCGATTGACTTGCAAGCATATGGTTTAGACTAGATTATTGCATGAATTGAGTGATTCACCGATTTATTAGCTTATACACTGAGTGATTTGAGTGAATCCTTGTGACGGAGTATATTAGAAAATTCGAACAACTCTCTCGATTTGCAACCCACATGGTAAGTACTGACTCGCTAAAAATCGAGCGATTTATGGAGGGCTTGAAGCCAGAAATCTACCGTGATGTTGGCATGGCTGGATTCCAAGGGATTACTTATGCCCAAATGGCGGAACGAGCTCTGATGGCTGAACAAGCCAAAATCAGAATTGCACGAGCCCGGGAGATTAAGAGGAAATTCGAACAAGGACCCAAAGGAAACGAAAATAACCTGAAGAAACCGTTCATTCCTAAGAATGTGAAACTTCCAAACCGCCCTGGACCACCTCAGCAAGTGAATCTGAATCAAGGGAGACCCCAACCAAATGCACCCGTATGCCCAAAATGTGCACGGCGTCATCTAGGCGCCTGTTTCACTCCACCTGCTTTAAATGTGGCAAGGTAGGCCGCTACTCCGTAGCCTGCCCAGAAAATGCATCTGGAAGTAAGGAAACAAACCGGGCCAAGCCGCCGACAGCACCCGCTCGGGTATACATGCTTACAGCGGAAGAGGCTGAAAACAATCAGTCCGAGATTGAAGGTACCCTTCTAACCGATTAAACCTCAATATGCATGTTAGTGGACTTAGGAGCCACACTTCCTTTTATACCCACCACTTATATGGCAAGACTCAGAATTTCTTTTAGCCGATTTGGTTGATGCCAATTCAAGTGTCGACCTGAATCGTGATCATGGTAGATAGGCGTTCGAAATAGGAATTCGTACCTGAATTCCTGAAACCTAAGATCCAATAATATCCGGGGTATAATTCAATGCCCCAATCTTTTGATCATCCTGAGAAAACATATTCATTCGATATCAGAATAGCGCAGCGGAAGCGTGATGGACGCTAATAATTTTCAATCTTTGCCTAAGTTAGAATTATAGGAATTCTTCTTAGTGTTTCGAGGTAATACGAGTTCCATTGATGGGACCAATCTTCATGATTACCTCACCAGGATTCTATTCATTTCTATTTTCGAAAATTATATAAAATCCCTTGATAATTTCCTAGGGTGAACTTCTATCACCTAACCAAGCCAGTTCAACTCCCTACCAATCGTCACCCTGAATTATTCCAGCTGACGGAATTTCGGGGGCGAAATTCTTTTAAGGGGGGAGGATGTAATACCCGTAAAATCTAATTACTGGATTTACGATATAATTAAGGATAAGAGATAGTTAATTAGGGATATTGTTGGATTAATTGAGTAAAGAGGTTAGGACATTGGATGGACTTTATTTATAACGCATAATTATTTTGAGCCCAATGTATGATACGACCCTTTCATGTTTTCATGTCTATTAAGTGAATTATGTGTTTATATGATATATGGGATTTCTTGACTGTATATGGCATGATTATTAATTATATGCTATGATAAATTCTAACTTAGTAGGAGAATTAAGTTAAAACATTAGGAGATGTTCAAAAAGGTAAAAAGGCAGGAAATAGTTCGGGTAATAGGATTAATTAACATGGGCTATACTAATTTTAGAAAGAAGCCCAATTGCTCCAAATAAGGAGATAAGCTTTAACGTTACTTAATCATTGAGGAAAAGTGACGTTCTTTCACCACTTTAATCTTTATCCCATCACACTAGTTTTGAAGTATGCACATGATACCTTATTATCATTAGAAAGAAATACCCTCACCCGAACAAAAACAGTTCGAACAAAGGTCGGAGGAAGAAAAGCCAAAACCAAAACTTAAACCCCAACTTGAGAAGGAAATTATCTCAACCATGCCTTATAGATCAGTTGTAAGCCTTTGTGTTTAACACCTTACGTAATTTAAGGTTAAGGTAAAGTTAGAATGTATTAGTTTCAGGATTTAGTATATTTTCCAATGGGAAATCACGGTTTTAATGGTAGGTACTGAATTAGGATCTTGATCGAGATACTATAGGGATGATATGATCTCCGGTTGAAAGATTTCAAAATCTTATTAAATTCTGTGGAAGCAAGCTCGAGATTTATATCGAGATTTGTCTCTAACATATCGACATATATATCGAGATCTTATTATGAGCCACTATGAAATTTTAGGATTTAATTTTGAAGTCATATCGTTGTATAGAATCTCGGGATTTAAATCATGTCGAATTTGTGTAGTATTAAGTCTCGAAATCTTTATTTAAAATGTTGAAGTCAATCTCGAAATTTTAAGATATATGTCGAGATTAACTCTGACATATTATATAATATGTTATCAAGCCCGAGATCTATGTAATATTATTTATCGAGGTTACATTCAACGTGAATATCAAAACCCTTATGTGTAGTGTCGAAAATCTACATCAAGGTTTAACTCGAGATCCTTAATGTCGAGATCAATTAGTATCATGCCGAAGTCTATGTAAGAAACATATCAAGATCTTTGTTTATGATTTTAACATACATCTCGAGATCTATTGAAAATCGTATATTGTTTAATAAATGTCGAAATTCTTGCTAACAGTTGTTTCATGTAATGTCGAGATTCATTTCACATTAAAGTACATATCGAGATTATCAACCTATATCGAGATCCATCTCTAATATGTCGAGATCTTTGTTGATGATTTCAACACACATTTCGACATCCTTGTGTACTAATAATGTCGAACTATAATATATATATAATTTCGAGATTTTAAGATAACATCTCGAGATCCATTTCATATTGCATGTCGAGATTTATATTAAAGTTTATGTTAGTATTATTGTCGGAATTTAACCTATGTCGAGATTCTTAAATCTTGTACACACCTCTCGAGATCCATTTAATTCATATAGAGATCTGTTTCGAAATTCATAAATCAAAATTAGGGTTTTCAATTAAGCCAATTTTTCAGGAAATTATAACTAGACTAACAAACCCTAATTTTATATGTTTCCATACTTAGGGTTTGAAGATTAGCGATTTACCGTACGATATAGCTAAGGATATCAGGTAAGTGGAAATCGCAACTACAACACATAATTGTATGTGTATGAAATTATGTGTCTATGTGTCTTTCATGATTTTTGTGAATTTTATGAATTTATGTGATCTTACGTGAATTATTTACATTATATGATGACATGACACGCATATTCATGGCATGAGCATATGCACGCACGACTAGTATGAGAGTTAGAAAGATAGCGTGCATGACTATATGATCGCTTGAGAGCGATGTATATTTGCCGATATAGGCATTTGTGTCGACTCAGTGATGAGTCACGGCTCTTCTATGCTACCACAGCGATTCACGAAGCCGAATTACCTGATTCACGAAAGGTAAGGGAAATATATTACGGCGATTCACGAGGTCGACTGCCTGATTCACGAGAGGCAGATAAATACCCCGTAGCGGGAGATGCAACCTGGAGGATGCGACTCGAGGGTATGAGCGGCACCGAGGGAACCTCGAGTGTTGGCAACCTCGTAGTAAGCTACCAGTGAGAAGTGCCCGCATGTCAGACCGCATTGGGATAGAAAGGGGTTAAACGAAATTTGTGTGCCCGGGTTAGCCTCTCAATGGGACGGCATTGGGATTGAAAGGCACTAGTAGCCTCTCAGTGTGGATCACACTGGGATTGAAAGGCACTAGTAGCCTCTCATGTGTACCGCATTGGGATTGAAAGGCACCATAGGGTTACGCACAGATTGAGTACTCGGGTTTAGCCTCCCAGTGTGTGTACTTCCACTTGTACCCTTAGGGGTTTGAGCTCTATATGGTGCATAGTAAGATTGAAAGCCGAGGGCCCCAAATATGTTATGAAAAGTCAAGAAGAATGTGAGAAAGGTCAGGAAGAATGTGAGAAGTAGATAGCATTGGCGCGATGCCTTCGCTATTTAGGTCACGTGCATTGCATGCATGATTTTCACTTACTGAGCTTTATAAGCTCATTCCATGTTTTTATGTGTTGTAGGACCCCATGATCACGGTACGTGATCATTTTCACGGCGAGGTGGAAGCTTCCGGGGGCTTTTGAGATGGAAGTGTGTGCATGGATGCGACCTCGTGGAGGCCCGATAGATAGATTTATCTTGACATGCATGCGCGCTTCTCTATGTAAATAGGACCCACTATGATTTTGTAGACAACGTTTTTATTCCTTTTTATAAAAGGAAAAATTCTATACGAAATTTCGTACTATCTATTTCATTATTAGGACATTAGTCGCCTAGACTAGTTAAGAAAGTAGTGTTGGAAGGCGGGGCTGCCACAAGTGTCCATACTTGCTTGATTCAATTTTGTGTTTTCCATCTGCGTTGGTGAATTGCGAATGGTCGTGCCACTATCTTGTTACCTTTTCTTGCTTCTAATCTGCTTGAGGACAAGCAAAAGCTTAAGTGTGGGGATGTTTGAGAAACGTATTTTAATACGTTTATTGTTGTATTTAGTGGGTTATAATAGGATATTTTTGGTCATTCCATGCATTTCTTGGCTCTATTTACACCCATTTAAATATTGTAGGACCCTCGAACGGTTATTGAGCGAAAAGGAACGAAAATGAGGCGAAAACAGTGCGGAAAAGGATAAAGTATGAAGCTGTCAGTCCCACGTTACTGCCGTGAACCAGCTCGCAAGAAGTCGTGAATGACGGCAACAAGCTCAAAAAGCATAAACCTCAGGGTTCACGGCCGTGAACTCCGTGAGCGTACCCGTGAATCGAGGCAGAAACGAACCAAATCCTCACTCAACATGTTCACGGCCGTGAATGAGGCCATGAGATCCGGCAGTTGCATATTTGCACTGCCCTCGGTCACGACCGTGACTAGGCAGGAACGCGGCCGTGAACGAAGACAAAAAGCTCGAAGAAGAAATTTTCGCAACTTCACGGCCGTGACTTCTCATGTAAGAAGCCCTGACTCACGCCAGAAAGTAAATATTTAGGGTTTAAGCCGCCATCACGGTCGTGACTCCTATTGCACGAGGCCGTGAAGGGTTTAAACAAGGTGAAAAGTCAGCCTAAATGCATAGTTCACGGCCGTGAAGGCCCGTTAAGTGGTCGTGAACGTGCCAAATTTCAGGGTTTTAGCCCAAATTCGATGCATAAAAGGGGAGTTCTTCTCAAAACTCAACCACAACTTCATAGGGACGAAAACTTGGAGAAAGGGAGAGGAGGAAGAACACTAGAAGCAGCCCCGTGATTCGGAGAAGCTCAAGGGACGATCCAACAACGCAGCTATGCTTAGTCGATCGAGGAACGAGAGCTCGACCTCAGAAACGCCCCGTGAGTTCCGCTGGAAAAATAGAGTCAAAGGGTATTTTCATCATATTCTACTTTTGGGTCCTTTACTCGAATTTTACATAAAATAGGTCCCTTAAACTTATTCATTATCTGACAGGATCTGACGGGTAAATAGAAACTTTAAGGGCCTGAATAAAATCTTCCCTTAAAATAACCTTGACACCTTATCTATACTTATCCCTTATTTCCATATGCAACCCACCGCTGGAACGAACTTAAAGCCTTTCTAACATACTCGAACACTTCTAATAACTATTGGGGGAAGGAATTCAAGCCAGTAAAGGAAGGAAAAACCGAGTTTAGAGCTCAAGACACCACCAACACACTCAGTTCGTAGTATGAGCAGTAGGTAATAGTTCATTTCTCTCCATTTCCCCTTCAGTTTGAACTAGATCACAAAATCTTGGGTATTGAAACAAGACTCACATGCTTGAATATATCGTTGGTCTTGTGTATTTTAGCCGTATATGTGAGGAGAACGAAGCTCACAAAGTCTGTATTGGAGCCAAACTCGAAGCTATTTCAGCCTTGGGAATTGCTAGTATTTTTGTTGCCGAGTGACTCAGCCCTTGAACTTTCAAGATTAAAAATTAGAATTGTAGGGCTTCAAAATGGAACCAATATCTTTAATTTTTGTTTAGTCGATGGGGAGAAACGAATTTTAAAAATTCAGGAGTAAGTCATGATCTTAAAAATAGAGCATGTTCAAAAATCTCTTGCATATCTCAATTAGTAAATTTTAGTCCAATTATTGAGTTCGAAAATGATATTTTGAGGTTGTGTATTTCTCGGATGAGTTAGGTGTTATCTTAGTTATGTTTCATCAATGATCGAGTTGTTGGAATTGTCACGTGTGTGAGGAGAAATAAAGAGTCCCAAACCGATAGTTGAAAAGAAAAATGAAATGATTTATAAGTTTGATGGGTCACTCCTCTTATCACCAATTGGTTTTAAGAAGGAACCCCATTAAGCTTATATCGAGCATCCCTTCTCCATGTGGCGCATCTGCGTGGGCCTCGATGACGTAGAGACCCGACCGAATTTCTACAGATAGTTTCGACGGACAATTTCTACATGGTATCAGAGCGGACAGAGATCCGACTCAATTAAAAGACATGGGCAGACACGCCCGATTTAAAAAGACATGGGCTCACACGTGAGGGGGAGTGTTGGAATTGTCACGTGTGTGAGGAGAAATAAAGTCCCACGCCGATAGTTGAAAAGAAAAATGAAATGATTTATAAGCTTGATGGGTCACTCCTCTTATCACCAATTGGTTTTAAGAAGGAACCTCATCAAGCTTATATCGGTCACCCCTTCTTCGTGTGGCGCATCTGCGTGGGCCTCGATGACGTAGAGGTCTGGTTCGAATTTCTACGTACAGTTTCTACGGACAATTTCTAGACGAATGCACCTAAAAACCCGTTTTGCTAGTCGTAGGAAGAATAGCCCTGATGAACTTGACTGTCGGCTCAGTGAGCTCGTGATGCTAAGCACCAATTATTAGACAGTCATAAGTCTAGGAAATAATATGGGGGCGTAATGGAATAAAAACGGGCCAATATATTTTGAGTCGTAGTCAGAATTCGTGTCACGTTTCCTGAAAACACTCGAAAGAAAATTAAACGCACGGAGGAAATAATAAAAAATAACAAAATGAGTCATAGTCATCACAAGTACACGGAGTACTAGACCAACACTAACAGAGTACGAATAGAAAAACATAACAAAATAAAAGACACTAAGATGGTGGTGGGGGCGATGGTGGCCGCGGGTCAAGGAGCGCCAGTGACTCCTGTGATCGCCTGACCGCGTCGTCCATGGCTTTAAGGGCCTGCTCATAGCGCTGTTGCTCTTCGCAATAGCGTTGATGGGCTTCGTCGTTTCGACGCTCATACTCATCCTGGCGGCACCGTGTCTCCTCATCGCGTCGTAGGGCCTCCTCATTGTAGTGTAGCATTTCCTGGCGCAATCTGTAAAGCTCAGCTGCTGACGCGTAAGGAGCGACACCTGATGACTCGCCCTCGTGATACCCGGAGGAATGGGAAGGTCCGGCAGTGTCGGGGTGAACTGGGAATGGCCCCATGCCCTCAATTTTAGTGGCTCTGGGAATGCGTCGTCCAGGTCCGTCTGCCCACGATAGACCAAGTGCCAGACGTAAACCTTGTTCGAACGGGACCAATTGGGCGCTTTGATCAGCATCTTCATCTTCAACATCATCTCTTCGTTCACCAAATTTTGCCCACCCACTATCGTCATCTCTGGCGGATTTGCTGGCCACAAGTTAAGCCCCTTGATAAGCTTCGTAACAAATGGCCCCTCTGCGAGCTTTCCGTGACTACGAACATCAGCTTGGGCTGCAAATGCATATTTCAGGGCTATCCCCAATGGTACCTGCTGACCGCGCTGCATCCTGGCTAGGTAGAACAGGTCGCGAAGGCCAATCGCGCCGTGCGAGTCGCCCCTTGGTGTGAGCGAGGTAGTCAGGAGACGGTGAATATATCGCAGGCCTGGGCTTCTGAGCGACGAGGCCTTTGATATATTGACATTGAATGGTGGCTCGCCAGGTCGTGTAATCTCAGCCCAGCAGGCCTGTCGAAACTCTGGGCCTTCAAGATAGTATTTGTAGTACAAATCTTGTAAAGGTCCTCGGTTCCCGAATGATGGCACCGGTGCTCCAATTGCCTGGCAGATGTCGCCTATGTCCACTGTGTGCTCCTTGTTAAATGCCCGAAATGTGGTCTTGTTGACGCCGAAATCTTCGTGGGCGAAGGTGGAAAGGAACTCTAGGGTGAACTCCTTGTACGCCGGCTCGTCGATGTGAAAGAATTCGAGCCATCCGCTTAGGGACACGTACCCGGCTACTTGCTGGTCGATCTTCGCCAGCGTGTCATGATCAATCTGATCGGTCGGAATGAACTGCGTAACCTTTAGCCGGTTGTAATGGGCCTGGTGCGTCTCATCGTCAAACTGCCCCATAGACTCTAGCAGTGACGTCGTGCTGTGGCCTCGACGTGGACGACTCGTTGATCGCGAATCGTTATCACGTACTGCAGCGGAGCGGCTTTTGCCCATAGTACATAGAAGTCCAAATGTTAGTTGGCGAGAAAGGATAATCAACACAGCTCGACTCAACCAACGAAACGACAAAATTGACAATTCTAAAGCAAGAACATATACAAATTCAAAGTGGCATTTTGTCGAACACATAATAGACATTCTAAACTATGCATTCTAAGTTCAATAATCGATTAACCAAACACATTCTTGAACTTCATTCAATGAATCAACGGCAAATAAACTATTAAACGCAATCAATTTCGCCAAAACTTCCAAAAATCCCTAATTTGCGAATTAGAGTTCATGCCAAAATCAACCTTAATCGGACCAAATCCATAAATCCATGAAGCCCAACGCGTTAGTAGCATTAATCTATCCACGAAAGAGCAATGTAAACACTAAATTCGAACCCAAATCTGAAAATTGCAAAATTCGTCTAGAATAAGGTTTGGGAGAAAATACATACCTCGTTGATTATTGTGAAAAAGAGTGAAGATGGTTGTTTGGTGTCGCTGATTATGGCGTTGGCGTGGCCGGATTGATGTTGTATTTGAGGTTAATTATTGAAATAAGAATTTCTGGGTTGTGGGAGCTTTCGTTCGGTGTGAAGAAGATGAAGGAAAGAGAGTGAAGAGATGATTTTTAAGGGTTGAAATTGACATCTTCACGGCCGTGAATTCTAATTCATAGGCCGTGAAGAGGAGCAGCGTGCCCTCGTCGTCCAAGTCACGGCCGTGACTTATGGGTCATTGGCCGTGAATGCGGACAGTAAGTGAAGCTCGCTCGCGTCACGGCCGTGAATCTCCAGACACGGGCCGTGACAATCTAAGTATTTATTTATTTATTTATTTATTATTATTTATTTATTTTTTATTTTTGTTTTTATTGTTATTATTATAATTTTTTATTTTTATTTCTATTTCCTTTTTTTTTCTTTCTTTTTTTTTTCCCGAAACAAGTCGCGGCCGTGAGAGCATAACGTCTAGCCGTGACTCGAGGCAGTCACTTAGGCTATTTAGGTTGACGTAGTTCACGGCCGTGAATGGAGCCGCGAAGAGGGACAGTGTACGTAGCTTATAACAGCCACGGCCGTGAGTTTGGTTCTCAAGGCCATGACATGCCCCATTTCTGTTTTTTTTTGTTTATTATGATTATTATTAAATAATATATATTTTAGCTATGATTGCCACGCAATTGACGAATTTTTCGAGAACGATTTTCGCGAGGAAAATTCTGATAATCGACAAGGGAAATATCACTTTCTCACGCGGCGTCAAATCTTCTAAGTCAAAAATTTGTCTGTATCATTTAATGGATTTGTCGGGTATGATAATGATATTTTTGTGCCATTCATGCCTATAAATAGGCATTGGTAGAACAACACACTAGCATCATCTGCCATAAATCCCACGTCTTCAACAATCTTATTTTCGAAATTCCGAGTTAGTCACTATGAATTGGGGACAGCAGCAAGGCCGGAGAATGAGAGTGAAGAATATGCAAGGATTCGTTATAATTTTGATATGCTATCACTCTACCTTGCTCTTCTTTTGGATTTGTTTGGAGTTTACTTGCTTTCGTGTGTTGGGTTATCACAAGGTACACTTGTGTGTAACCGCCCTTATGAAGCAAAATAAACTATTGTTCTGTCTTTTGTGTTATTCACAGTTTTAATCCTTTTGTGTTGGACCTTCACACGTTGTAATGGTGTTGTAACCATCTTTTATGAAGTAAAACTATCGTTCTTATCTCGTCTTTAGACTGTGCGTTATGACTATCCTCAATTTTCGCAACAAATTTATTAGTATTTAAAATTTTATTGTTATTATTATTACTATTATTGTTATAGTTTTAGATTATTAATTTTTTTCTTTCTTTCTTTTTTTTAATGCCTAAAACAAAAATGAAAATACCTGGGTTGCCTCCCAAGAAGCGCTTCTTTTAACGTCTCAGCCTGACGTACCTCCTATTCTCTTATGCCTGCTGGAAGTCGAGGTATAATACCTTCTTGTTGCTCAAGTCTTCCTCGCCTCCATGGTAATGCTTCAACCGATGCCCGTTAACCTTGAAAGTACCCTGCTCCATACCTGAAATCTCAACAGTACCGTACGAAAAACACGAGTGACAGTAAACGGTCCTGACCAACGTGATCTAAGCTTGCCAGAAAAAAGCCTAAGTCGAGAATTAAAGAGGAGGACTAGGTCCCCTTCTTGAAATTATCGTCTGTGCCTAATTTTGCTGTCATGGTAGGCTTTTGAACGCTCCTTATACATTCTAGCGTTATCATAAGCTAATAAACGCCACTCGTCTAGCTCGTTAATTTGGAGTTGTCGCTTTCCGCCGGCTTTCCCCAAATCCATGTCCAATGACTTGATTGCCCAGTAGGCTTTATGTTCGATTTCTACGGGGAGGTGGCAGCCTTCCCGTAGATCAATCTATATAGTGTAGTGCCTATTGGTGTCTTATACGCAGTCCTATACGCCCAAAGTGCATCGTTAAGCCTATTCGCACACTCCTTACGGTTCCCATCTATAGTTTTCTCAAGGATACGTTTTAACTCGCGGTTCACTACCTCTACCTGACCGCTAGCCTGAGGGTGGTACGGGGTGGATAAGCTGTGTCTAACACCATAACGTTTTAATATTCGTAAAAATTGGGTGTTACAAAAATGAGTGCCTCTATCACTAATGATGCATCTAGGTGCCCCAAATCGTGAAAATAATGCTCGTAAAATCGAACAACAACCCTAGCATTGTTCGGGGGTAAAGCTTGCGCCTCGGCCCACTTAGACACATAGTCTACAGCAACCAAAATGTAATTATTATACGAGCTAGGAAACGGAGCCATAAAGTCTATACCCCAAACATAAAATATCTCACAAACTAAAATAAAGTTTTGAGGCATTTCATCGCGTTTAGAGATATTACCTGCGCGCTGACATTGATCACAAATGCCAACGTACCGTTGGGCGTCTCTGAAAATCGTAGGCCAATAAAAACCGCTTTCCAGTACCTTCTGAGCTGTTCGATTGGCTGCGTAGTGCCCTCCAGTTGGTCCGCTATGGCAATGTCGAGAATCTTCGTTGTCTCAGGGGAAGCGATACATCGTCGTATCACCTAGTCTGCACATCGCCTGAAAAGATACGGATCTTCCCAAGAGTTGTACTTCAAATCAGAAAAGAATTTCTTCTGTTGCTGACTTGTGTAGCCCTTTGGTAGAATCCTCGCAACAAGTATTGAGTATTAATTAGCAAAATCTGTGAACCAAGGAGTATGATCACTTACCACTAGTATTGAGTACAAGTGCTCGTCTGGGAATGTGTCCTGAATTGCTTTGTCGTCCTTGTTATGGATTTCGGACTCCTCTAGTCGAGAGAGGTGATCCGCCGCCAGATTCTCTGCACCTTTCTTGTCTCGGATCTCTATATCGAACTCTTGAAGGACCAGGATCCATCTGATTAGCCGAGGCTTGGCGTTTTCGCTAGTAAATACTCAAGGGCAGAGTGGTCAGTGAAAACAATAACTTTCGATGAAATAAGGTATGACCTGAATTTATCTAAGGCAAACACGACAGCTAAAAGCTCCTTTTCGGTGGTCGTGTAGTTGGCTTGGGCTGCATCTAACGTCTTACTGGCATAGTAAATTGCCTGAAATGGTTGTCTTTGCGCTGCCCTAGTACGGCTCCCACTGCGTGATCACTCGCATCGCACATTAGTTCAAAGGGCAACCCCCAGTCGGGGGCAACCATAATAGGTGCTGCGATCAGTCGCTCCTTAAGCAAGTTAAAAGCATGCAAACATTCATCATTAAACTCAAACGGAGCATCTTTCACAAGTAATCTAGACATGGGTCGTGCAATCTTAGAGACGTCCTTAATGAACCTACGTTAAAACCCAGCATGTCCTAGAAAACTCCTAATTGACCTTACGTTCGAGGGAATGGGTAGTTTTTCTATCGTTTCTAAATTAGCTCGGTCCACTTCGATTCCTTTAGAGGATATCTTATGACCCAAAACTATACCTTCTCGAACCATGAAATGACACTTTTCCCAATTAAGTGCCAAGTTCGTATCCTCGCAACGTGCGAGTACGAGCTTCAGATTAGCAAGGCACACATCAAACGATGATCCAAATACAGAAAAATCATCCATAAACACCTCCATTACCTCACCTACCAACTCATCGAATATTGCCATCATACATCGCTGGAAGGTGGCTGGGGCATTGCATAGACCGAATGGCATCCTTCGTTACGCAAACGTTCCGAACGGGCAAGTGAAGGTGGTCTTCTCTTGGTCCTCAGGCGCAATAGGGATCTGCAGGTATCCTGATAAACCATCAAGAAAACAATAGAATGAGTGACCAGATAATTTTTCTAACATTTGGTCAATGAACGGTAAGGGGAAATGGTCCTTTCCGTGGCGTCGTTCAATTTTCTGTAGTCGATGCACACACGCCACCCAGTAATGGTCCTTGTTGGAATCAACTCGTTCTTGTCGTTCGTGACGACCGTCATTCCTCCCTTCTTTGGAACCACTTGGACCGGACTTACCCAAGCACTATCTAAAATGGGGTAAATCATCCCTGCGTCTAGCAACTTAATCACCTCCTTCTTAACGACGTCCTTCATATTGGGATTGAGTCGCCTTTGACGTTGAGCGACTGGCTTGAACTCGCCCTCCATCAAAATCTTGTGCGTACAGTAGCTAGGACTGATTACCCTGATGTCGGAAATCTTCCATGCTATTGCCTTCTTATGGGCTCTCAACACGTCCAAGAGCTGACTTTTCTGTCCGTCGTCGAGGCTCGATGAGATGATGACTGGTAGCCCTCCGTCGCTGCCAAGGAATGCATACTCGAGGTGGTCGAGCAGCGGCTTCAACGCGAGGACCGGTGGCTCCTCGACCGAGCTGTTTTCATTGTCCTCTTCGCTGCTCTCGTCGATAGCTATGATGGGCTCGTCGACTTCCTCCCCACACTCGTCGATTGCCAAAATTTTATGTGTATCCTGCTCGTAGGGAGTCTGTGATAGACCTTGCACAGAAAAAAGAAAATCATGCTTAAAAGCGTCTAAGTAGTAGCACTTATCGTCATGCTCATTACTCTTCCTCAGCGATTCAGCCATATTGAACGTAACCTTCTCGCCATCTACCGTCAAAGTTAACGTCCCATTTCTAACATCTGTCATCGTCTCACCGGTAGTTAAGAATGGCCTACCTAGTATCAATGGGACATTATCATCCTCTTCCATATCTAAGATAACGAAATCGGCGGGGATCGCGAATTTACCTACCTTAACTAGGACATCCTCTATAACACCTCGAGGGTATTTTAACGATTGATCAACTAATTGAAGGCTCATCCTAGTGGGTCGTGGTTCACCTAGTCCTAAGCGCTTAAACATGGAATACGGCATTAAATTTATGCTAGCTCCTAGATCAGCTAAAGCACGTTCAACAACTAAATCTCCTATAAGGCAGGGAATCGTAAAGCTCCCTGGGTCTTTGAGCTTCTTCGGCATCTTGTTCTGAAGTATCGCCGAGCATTCCCCTCGTAGACATACCATGGAAACATGTTCGAGCTTCCTCCTGTACGTCAATAGGTCCTTCAAAAACTTGGCGAAGCTGGGCATCTGCGTAATAGCTTCAACAAACGGTAAATTAATATGTAATTCCTTACACATGTTCATAAATTTACCGAACTGCGCCTCATCTCTATCTTTCTTCAGCCGAGCTGGATAGGGGATCTTTGGCTGGTATGGCTTCACCGGTGGTCGCTCGATCTCCTTTGCCTTTCCTTTTTCAGGCTCGACCTTTTCCTTCTCAGCTTTGGCCTTTTCAACATCATCGCCTTTGCTTACCTCCACTTCTGGCTCGTCGTGGATCTCAACCTCAACTTTATCATTTGACTTCTTTTTGAGGGTACCTCTTGCAACTCTCTTCCATTCCTCCGGGTCACTGGTTTGCAATATTCCTTAGGGTTTGGCTCGATGTAACTTGGAAGTGATCCCTGAGTTCGCTCAGCCAACTGCTTCGCCATCTGGCCCACTTGTTGCTCCAATTTCTTGATAGAGGCATCGGTGTTCTGGGCACGTACTTCCATGTACTCCTCCATCTTAGTCATTCGACTCTCGTGGGCTTGAGTAGTGTTGCTGAAATTTGTGAGGAGCGTCTTCATCATATCCATCATCTCCCTCATATTATCGGATCCCGACCCTGCAGAAGCGTTCTGATACGGACGTGATGTTTCTCCTTGGAAACCAGATGGTCTAGGTTGAAATCCTAGTGGCCCTTGCCCATGGTGGTTTTGGTTCCCATACGCCAGATTTGGGTGCACATGGCCCTAATTGGCACTCTGAAGTCTCATGAGCCGCACAACAAATCTCGCACTGTGGTGTGTGTGGCTTCTGAGGTGGTGGGGTTGTCATCACAGCATGCACGGGCTGTGTTTGCCCGGCCTTTGGAAGTAGTGTGTTGATCACCGTCTGGAGCTGAGAATTTGTAGTTGCAATTTGTTGTTGCAGCGCCTCGAACTTGGCATTTGTAGCGGTCTCCTCGCTCACCCCAAACACTCCTGGAATCTTTATCCTCGTATTGCCTCTCATGAAGCTGTTCCTTGAGTAGTCTTCGATTAGATTCCAGGCGTCTGTGGCATTGAGCTTCACGAGCCCTCCTCTCGAGGCTCCGTCTAGCACATGAACAGTTTGATCATTGAGGCCCTCGTGAAATTGGTTGATCGTGACGGCCTTCGACATTCCGTGTTGTGGCCTTCGACATTCCTTCGACTTATAGTTTGATGAAATTAAATCAATTTTCGACTAAAATTACATTTTGAACTAATGAACTTTTTATATCTTTTATGTTTCAGATGGATCGCTACCCAAGATACAATCACATCTACGACCATAATTTGTACCTGAAGGTCCAGGATACAAATTTTCAACTCGATCTGACCACCTTTCGCTGTCCAGATGATATCATCATATCAATCCTGCAAGGCCACCCCATCTGGCATGCATTGACGGTCACCGTATCGGTGCCAATAGTCTATCTCCAGCAATTCTGGGGATGTATACAAGGAGCAGTGGATAATGGAGCATTCTCCTTCTCAACAATAATTGGACGCAGCACATACATATGGACAAGAACCAGTTCGGGATGATTCTGGACTTGCCATACAGTGTAAACTACGGCCCGCTCCCATCAGACGCAGAAATAATGCATGATTTCATGCAGATGGGATATCAACCGCAGCTCACCAAGCTAGCTCAGGTCCTGAGCAGCGGTATTCCTCATCCGTGGAAGACACTGTTCGAGATTGTGAACAAGTGCCTATCGCCCAAGCATGCCGGCTTCGACAAGGACAATGACAACATACTACGGATCTTTCACGGACTCGCATTCTCCAGAAATTACGACTTCATGCAGCTGATCTGGAATGATCTTGCAGACCTGATTAGGCAAAAAGAGAATCGGAGATCGAAGAATGTGCCCTACGCTCGGTGGTTAACGTCATCATCCGCCAATATATGGAGATGCACGAGCAGAGCATTCCTCGCCTGCCTCCGGGAGGAAATTTTCAACCACCCAAGCTCAAATTCTTTCACAATCCACGGCTCACGGACTTGGACCAACCGTCGATGCCGATTCATTTTGAGCTTCTACGTCTCGCTGACCCTAGAGGAGATGGTTCGAGGGCCCCCGACAGATTTTGGAGTTAGCCCTCCCCAACCACAACAACACCAAAGCCCTGAGGCCATGATGATTGATGAAGTGGCCCAGGAGCTAGAGCAGGAGCCACCAACTCAGGACGAACAGATTCCTGATATGGATGCCACTTTGATCGATGCTGTGGCTGCTGAGTTGGAACAAGAGGCTCCAACAGAAACATTTCAAGTGAAAGTGCCCGTACATGTAGCCGTGCTTGAAGAGTCTATCGAGGAGGCTCTTCTACAAGAAGCACAGCCCGAGGTTGAAATGGGGCAAAGCTCGCTTCCACGGGTGACGGATCAGGCTCCTGAGGACATAGATCGTGACCTCACTCCTCACACAGCTACCCCATCTGACACGGAGTCAAATGAGGAGATTAGCCTGATAAGACGGACTCATAGACGACTCAGTATACAAATGGAGTCCCTCTTTCCCGCCATCACCACCGCACCAGATACCATGCTGACCACTTCTACAAGTGTTGCCGGCACTTCTTCACTCAACCTTGAGCCGCAACCACATCTACCGGTGTCTGGTCCACAGGCTCAAACCGAGCCTGCCATAACACCCATAGAGGAGAATCTTCAGGAACCGACTCGAGGATTGGGTGGAAGTCTCATACAGTCACAACTTCAAGTGACTGTGAGCCAAGCTGAGGAGCCGGTGTCCACTCAAGGGTTGATAACAGGTGACATCAGTCGTCCTGGTACATCCAAGGAGGCGTCCGCACCGTTTGTGACGAACGAGCAATTCCAAGCCGCTCTCTCCACTGCTGTTCAATCGCTTGAAGACAAAATAATGTAGAGAGTTCTCACTGCCATAGAGACCTCCCGCAGAGACACCGGGAAAGCACCTGTCTCCGAAGGCACCTCGTCACAGCCCAACCTCATACCTCCACAACCCACATCCACCGACCCTCTACATAATTCATCAATCCTCATCAACCCATATACCGTCCCAATCACCGAGCTCCACGACATCCTTCTAGCCCGCCTCATCGGTCTTACCATCCGGTCGCCTCAGGAGGAGTCACTCTATAGGCGACTGGTAGACCATCCTGAGCCACCTACCCAAACATGCCGCGGCCAAAGCTACAGCCCAAGACGCCGACATGACGATCCTGACGATCAGGGGGAAAAGGGGCCACAGACATCTACGAGTGGCCAAGGACAAGGCTCGGGCGCGACGCAAACAAGCGCTGGAGCAGGAGAACCCAAACCCAAACCCAAACACAAACCACCCACACCACGCACCGCACCACCACTCTAATCCATATCGATCCACCAACCTTTCACCTCCGGACGCCTCCGCCCGCACCACCGACTCTGACAAGCCCCTTGCTTCCGGAAGAAGAAGCAAGTTCGGCCATACTCGTAGCTCCAGCACAAACCCAAGCTACTCCCTCAACAGCTCCAGAACAACCGGGCCCTTCAGGACACGGGTCAACCCACATGAATATCTCGGCAAATTCATATTTGAAGAACAGTGGGCGATGCATTATATGCCCGAGGAGCATCAAGTACAACGGCTCAAGGAAGCTCGACAAATTTTGCAACAAGCTTCGGTGGACCTCGTACTGATAGAAGACGACGAACTTCAGGAAGGTGTGGACCACGAACAAGATCCCACAGGGCTTTCAGAGCTGATCACGCAACGAGCGGTTTCCCCCACAAGACAAATGCCAGGGATCGTTCGGATCGACACGCCGTGGGAAAATATCCGAATAGGGATACCCTTCCTTGAAGAAGTCCGTGAGAATATTTGGAGGTCACCGAACAGAATCTAAAAGTCGAACGAATTTGAGCTAAGAGGGATCTATCACTAGGATCAGCAGAAGAGGATGACCTACCTCTTGATGCTGACTCAACTAGGACCTGACGTAAGGCTAGGGATGACTAAAGGACAAGTCAAGAGTCATTATAAGAGTCTCTTCCCAATTTGCCAGCTTCTCAGCATCTACTGTCCCAAAGGAGGACTTCCAACCACAATATACGTTATTGAGCGAGTGGACAGAACCCGAGAGGAACTAAGAGAGAGCGACCTTCCGTATCTCCCTGCCGACGAGGTATACAACCTCTATCAGCTGTACGTGGAGAAGTACAAAGGTCCTCAAGGCTTCGTCAAGAAAGAAGGCCTCGAAGGGCTCTATCGGTTCATGATGCGCCAAGTCAATAGAGCAGAGGTTGGAAGAAATCAATAGAGATACAATGCTGAGGATCCACAGGTTCGTGGGAGAACAGCCGCTCCTGATGGAGTTGTTAGACGACATCGAGGAGTGCCTGAAGCTGAGGAAAACGCTCAGAAACTTTGAGTATGTGCTGGGCTTGCGCAGATCATACTACGCCCGACGAGGACAAACAGCGCGAAGATGCAATCAAGCACAAAGGGGGAGATTGTAGAGTATATATTTTAATTGTGCTTGATTTTATTAGTTGTCCTTGTAATTAGGGGCGTTTTGTATAGTAGTCCTTAGATTAGGACTAGTTTGATATTTATACCAAGTTTGTTTGGTATAAATACTTTGTAAACAATTTAAATCAATAGAGAAAGTTTTGGAAATTGATCCGAAAGGCTTGGAATTCAATTTCTAGAGAGGGAAACAATAGTAACTTTCTCACTCTACTCGAATTCTCCCTCTTGTTCTTCATTTGAGTTTTTCTATTGAATCTCAATGTCGATCATTAGCATCGAATTACTTAGAATTCATGCCTACGATCATAGAGTTGTTAATCGTAGGACCTAACAGGCTCATAATTGCTAACTAATACCAAGTTTCTGGTAAAAGTCAATGAGAAACTTGTTCTTGAACTCAGTGCCATTATCGGTACATATGACTTGAATAGTCTGCTGCAGCAGGTTCTGAGTTGTGTTCGCACAATTATTATCAAGTCCCCTGTCTTATCCTTCATTTGGAGGAACTTCGTCCATGTGTAGCGAGATAAATTGTCCACTATTACCAGCATATACTTACGTCAGTTGATACTCTGTGTTTGCATTGGTCCACAGAGGTCCATGTGAAGTAGTTCCAGAGAACGTGAGGTAGAGGCAACTAGCTTGACGTGATGTAAGGCTCGCTTCATTTTCCAATGTGACATGCCGAACAATGATGCTCTTTTTGTTGGATTATGGTCGGTAGACCGTGAACCAACTTCTCCATTAAAAGTCGTTGAAGAGCTTTGATGTTGAGATGAGACATGCGTTGATCTAAGTTATTATACTAAATTACTGTCTGAGAGATGAGGCAAACAGCTGACGAAGGCCGCACAGACGTTGGGTTGATCGTGTATATATTTCACTTCTGAATTCCTTGAAGGAGTTCTTTGTCCTCGCTATCCAATATTCTGCACCGTTCAGCAAGGAAGACCACCTGGAATCCTTTATCGCAGAACTGGCCTATGCTGAACAAGTTATGGCGGAGGCCTTTAACAAAGGAGACATCCTTGATCGTCAGATTCTCCAGAAACTTTCTTCGAAACCCAAAAGCGAGCCAAATCATTGTTACTGAATCTGACTTTCTCATTTAGATGGTCTTGGTAGTTGCTCAGCGGGTCTTGATTTCCCGTCATGTGTGTGGAGCAACCGAAATCAAGGTACCACACATGTGGATCTGCAACAACGGATTAGAGAGCTTTTGGTACCCACTTATAAATGGGTCCTCTCAGATTAACAGTTTTATGTTGCGATTCAGATATGGTTCCTAAATTATTATTAATAGGAGCTTTAGCAACCCAAGTCACTTCTGAAGAAGTTGATTTGTGTTAGGATATTTAATTGATTGTGTCAATAGTTTAAGTCTTGGGATTAATTTTGTATTAATCTATTAACTTGGGCTTTGGACTAGAATGTAATAATTTTATTATTAGTGATTGGGCCTTAATATACCTAGGGTTAATGTGGTATATAAGGTTTTACCAACTCACTTTGAAAGCTAATCAAAGATTAAAAGGCAAACCCTAATTTTCACACACTACACACACTAATAGGTGAGAAACTCTCCCTTCTTCATTTCATTTAGCCTCTTTGATTCCTTGTTTGGTGCATTTCGGGATCAACAAGTGGTATCAGAGCAAACGTGGATCGATCTTCATTTCCAGTTTCGTTCGATTCCAAGAAAGATCAAAGGTGTTTTTGGATAAAAAACCACTTTCGGGCATTTTGAGTTCGTTTTGGGGTGTTTATGCTTTGTTTTTGTGTTTAAAACCTTCCCCCAGATCGATTCTATGCCTAAGATGTTTTTAAAACACTTTTGGATCAGTTTTAACGAGTTTTGAGCAAGATTGAAGCAAAAACTTTTCAGAAAAGGACATCTCGGCCATTCTCTGTTTTCGGTCGATTTGACCTACTTTTTGTTGTTTTTAGCTCACAAATCGGTCGATTATGTGTTTGGGAAAGAATTTCTGAAGTTTAGAATCAAGTTTGAGCGATTTTGGTTGAGATTTGAGCAAGAACGGGACGTTTTTCTGGGAAATCGCGTGAAAAGCAATGGAACAGTACTAACCTGTTCTTGACCGCAAAATTCTGAGCTTGAACGTTCAAGTCCGCGAATTTTTCCACGTCCGCGAAAGTTGATCCCGAGAATTTTCAATCCGCGAAATTCTCCTTCATACTACATTTTTCGCAACTCTCTACTTTCAAAATCTGAGAATTTACAATCCGCGAAACTCTCCTTTACACAACATTTTTCGCAACTTTCTACCTTCACAATCCGAGAATCTTCAAAACCGCGAAACTTTCACTTCCACTACATTTTTTCGCAACTGCCTACTTTAAGATCCGAGAATTTTAAGCCGCGAAACTCTCACGTTTACAGCATTTGTATTTCGCAACTGTTACTTCCTATATCCGAGAAACTTTTTATGCGAAAAATCTTATTCAAGAATTTATTCAAACAGCAAAATCTCCTCTTGCGAAGATTTAAAGTTTTCAACGTGCGAAATTTCTACAACTTGCGTAACTTTCTACGAAGCTTTAAAAATTCTCAACTTACGAAAATTTTCTTAACGTGCGAAATTTATTACGTGCGAAACTTTCTTACGAAAGTCTTATAACTTGCGAAAAACTGTTTGCGAAACTTTAGATTCTCAACTTGCGAAAGTCCTATAACTTGTGAAATTCTCTTGCGAAATTTTAAAATTCTCACCTAGCGGACTCTTTTTTTTCTCTCGAAGTTTTCTTGCGAAGTTCAAAAAAAAAAAAAATTTCTCAACTTGCTAAACCTTTTAACTTGCGAAATTCTTCAAATTGAGAATTTTTCGAACGTATTAATTTCTTCTAAGGTTAAAATTTTCTCGGGTTAAGATCTTTTCTAACATATTTAAAATTTGATCCGTTCACTTTAATCCCATCTCAAATCTCGGTTTTTAAATTTCTAGAACTTCTCCTAATTTCTTGATACATTTCCGTTCATACATTATCGACCGTCACACACGATCACTTAGCTCTAAGAAATTCTTTAAACGATTTTCTTCTCAAAACCCTACACATTAAACTCGTATTTTTCATCTCGTTCGTTACTAACTTTCTTATCTATTCAAGATCAAAACCACGGACGATTCGACTGCACCAACCATGTCTACCACGAATGACATCTCCATAGTGGGCTCCGACACCAGGCCTCCGATGCTGCGACAAGGTGACTACAGCATATGGACGAACCGGTTCCTCACATTCATCAGGAACAAAGGCGCACCACTCTCTCAATACCTTCTCGACTCCATCTTCAACGGCCCAGCACAGTTCTGGACAATCATCCCTGCACAACCAAACGCAAATCCTCCCATGGATGAACGTCGCACTCCAAGAGGTCCCATCAATGAGGATGAACTGGCTCGCGTACAGGCCGACGAGACTGCCAAAGGATACCTCTTCCAGGCTTTGGGAAACGAGGTCTACGGTCACGTTGAGTGTTGCACAACTGCCAAGGAAATATGGGATGAACTTGCAGAAATTATGGCAGGCACAACTGAAAGTGCTCAGGGGAGGAAATCAGCGTGTCTCTCGCAGTATGAACATTTCCAGGCCTATGAAGGAGAGGAACTGCGTGACACATACCTCCGATACTTGAAGGTCATCAATGAACTCAAAAAGGCCAGGATCTCGAGGGACAAATTCGACATCAACAACCGCTTCCTTGGTAGCCTCAAACCACACTGGGGCAATGCAATCGTGATGATGATTTAGAGTAAGGACCTCTCCAACACTTCCATTCATGCACTGTATGACAGTCTGTCTGCCTATGCTCCTTACGTGCAACCTCAGTCCACCAACACTCGAGTCGACCCACTGGCACTCCTCTCGAACAAAACCAATGAACGATCTTCGACCACTAAGACCAAACAGAACAAAGAAAAGCTACCAGCTGTTGTATCTGACACCCCTTCAGGATCCGAAGCCGATACAGAATCAGATGAAGAAGTTCGTGACATACGCAAGCAACTAGCAATGCTCACTAAGTTGGTCTCAAAGAAGATCGGGAAAAAATCCTCATCCTCCTCCAATCGCCAAAGAACCTATAGCGGCACCAAAAAGACCACTCCCACAGAGGAAACTAAGCCGACAAAGAAAGCAGAGGACTCCGCATCTCAAAAGTCTGTAAAGTGCTTTCGGTGTGGAAAGTCAGGCCACTTTGCCAAAGAATGCCATGCCCCACGCGTGAAGGACTCTGGCTACTATGACCGTAAGGCCAGAATGACCCGCAAAATGGAAAGTGGGAAAGCTCTACTCACTGAAGAAGCTGAATGGGTGAACGACACATCGGAAGACGAGGAGCCTAAGGATGAAGATTGCTGCATGGCAAGGTTGGTCGAACAGGACGAGGACGAGGAGATGGCTGACCACGGAGCGAACACAGCTAAGACTCCCACCAACACCGAGTCTGAGGTACGAATCTCGCAACTCGATGATGTGTTTAGTCACCGAAACACCATTAAGAAACCCACCGTAGACGCTAGGGACTATGATGAACTTAGGCTAAAATTTGAAACAAACTATGCCTTACTTAGTTTAAAAGTAGAGGAGCTAGCTTGTGCAAACGAACGTCTAGTGGCCTCCGAAGCATTAGTCAAACGTCTGCAAAGCAAGAACAAACAAAGTGAGACTAAGGTTAAGGAAACTACTCTAGCCATCAGTTCATGTGAAACCTCTCGCCTCCTGACGGCCTCCCAATATGAACTGCTTACGAAGGAAAGAATTAGGCTATACCGCAAGATAAAAGAACTTGAAGATCAACTACACCTCAGGAAAAAGGCCGCAAACATCTTATGCCTATTGAACCAACCAGTTGAAACGGAATTCTACAACGCTCGGATGGGAATCGGCCTGGCCAGCAACTGTGATCCAACGCCACTAATTGTCAAAAGGTATAACATGTACAGTACATCGTTCCTGAAAACGAGGAAAGGAACTCCCTCACAGCTCATGCCGTTTGTAAGATCCTCCTCCGGTGTTCTTTCGGAAGAAAAGAGGGAACAGAACATTCTCTGGGCAGAAATCGCGTACGACTACACAGAGTTGAATGCTAGTGATAAGACTAAAAAACCCTCACTCTCTGAAGACATCAAGTCTCAGTTCCCAACCGAAGAACAGGAAATCGCTTTCCGAAAAGCTCTCTCTCGCATCTATGTCCCAGAGAAACTTCTGACCATAGCAGAACTAGAACGAACCATAGACGTAGAGCGGAAAGCCTTTGCAAAAGAGCGAGAAGATCTACTTTACAAAATCTTTACCCTAGAACAATCTCTCAATACGAACAAACCTTCTACGTCGAGTCAAGTACCCGATTCTCAAACATGCAAATGTAAGAGGACGGCGAAGATGACTCCTGAAGCTGACACAAATTCTAACACTAACTCGCATATTCTTATGGATACAGGGAATGTGAGTTCGACATCTCTGGATGGGAGTTCGTATCAAATAAAGGAGAATCCGCTCTTCGATGACAAGAAGAAAAGATCATCCTATATTCGTCTTTCCTCTCTATGTACTGAATCCCAATGTCCTAAGGTCGTAGACAATTATGTTGCCAAAACTTATCTTTCTTTTACCAAACTTATGTCTATGTGCTGCTGCGATGATTTTGTTCTTCCACGCTTTCATGAATATGACACACATGAACATGCAACACTCCGACCACGCAAGTGAACCTCCTCCACGACGTTCATGAAATCTCCCATCTCGCCTAAACCGAAGGTTAAGCGCAAACGTCTCTCGTCATCAAATGCAAACTCACCGACTACTCGCAAGCCAAACGCAACCAAAACCGAAGCACGAAAACAACAACCACATGCCCCATGGCGATACATGTATAAGACACCATACATGCAAGCACAAGTTAGGAAAATATGGGTTAGAAAGACAGTAGCCTCACATCATCAAACAACTGACAAAGGGAAAGCTAAATTAGAATCGACACAATCTGATTTAGAAACCACATTTCCCTTTAAACGCATGAAAACTATACTTGTATCACAAGAAAGCCCCGTCCGAATACGGGGACCCAACGTTTGCTGATAATTGCAGGTCTGTCATGTGTGGTATCTAGACTCAGGTTGCTCCACACACATGACGGGGAACAAGGAGCTGTTGAGCAACTTCTCCGAGCGCTATCTCGGAAGGGTCTCCTTCGGGAATGGTCAAATGGCGCCAATTCTTGGAACGGGTGATCTCGTCCACGACAAACTGACGATTAAGGGCATCTCTTATGTCGAGGGTCTGAGCTACAATCTCTTCAGCATTGGTCGTTTCTGCGACAAAGGATACAAGGTTCTCTTCGAATCTGACATCTGCAGCATTATAGATGCCTCAGGACAACCTCTTCTCTCTGGAACACGCACGTCTCATCTCTACATACTCAATCTTAAGACCTCCCGACCAATATGTCTTCTCTCTCGAGCCGCACCCAAGTTGAACGATTTATGGCACCGGCGTCTTTCACATCTCAACTTCAAGACCATCAACAAACTGCGACAGAACAAACTCGTCAACGGTCTACCCCAACTGACATATCATAAGGAACACCTCTGCTCTGCCTGTGAATTGGGGAAGATGAAGCGATCGTCTCACACTTCCAAGGAAACACCGTCCTCTAAGCTCATCCTCGAGCTCTTACACATGGATCTATGTGGCCCAATGCCTACGGCCACACTCGGAGGAAGACGGTATATTCTTGTAATTGTCGATGATTTTTCACGCTACACGTGGACGAAACTCATACGTACAAAGGATGAAGTTCCTGATATAATCATCGAGTTTGTTGTTGCGTCCCAAACTCTTCATCAACAAAAGGTTCGGATTATCAGAACAGACAACGGAACTGAGTTTAAGAACAAGAAACTCAGTGATTTCTACGCCACTCAGGGCATCACCCAACAGTTCTCAGCTGTGAAGACACCGGAACAGAATGGTGTCGTTGAGCGTAAGAATAGAACACTAGTTGAAGCAGCTAGGACTCTCCTCATTCAATCCGGACTTCCTCATTCTCTTTGGGGCGAAGCTATTCAAACGGCTTGTTACACACAAAACCGGGCTTCAATCCACAAAAGATTCAACCGCACCCCATACGAGATGCTGAATAACCGTCGTATCCCCGATATATCCTATCTGAGGGTCTTCGGTTGCCGATGTTTTGTTGCCAATGATCGCCAACATCTTGGGAAGCTTGATCCAAAAGCAATTGAAGGCATCTTTGTTGGATATTCACTAAACTCAAAGGCATACAGAGTCTATCTTAAGGAGAAACGGTCAGTAATAGAAAGTACGAATGTCACCTTTGACGAAAGCGAAGGCGATCTAATAGCTTCTGGTCATATCAGTCCAGAACCAGGTCTTCTACAGACGTTGACAAAAGGTCAACCTTCAACGGCGGGAACTTCCTCAGCTGAGGGCAATTGTGGTGAACTAGATCTAGATCTGCTCTTCGAATACTTCTACCCAGTTCACAAGACTCCCGTCGCCACCACTCAACCTACCGCTGCACCCACTCCACCTACACCACCAGCTACTGGCAATAACGTCGTCCCTCGAAACATGGATCCACTCAATCTTAACGAAGACGACATTCTACCCAACCCTGGGAATATTGCTGATCCTGATGCTGAACCCTCTCAATTTAATACGATTGAGATCTCCTCTTCGGACACCGGGCCCCAATCCAATGGGTTTCAAATAGACACAATTGCGGCCAGCTCCTCACAAACCAACGTACCACTTTGGGCTCGCTCTCACCCTACCGATCAGAAGGGATCCCACATCTGGTGTTTCAACACGTTCGGCTACGATGAATGAAAGTCTGTTTGCTTGCTATCTCAGTCAAGTCGAACCATCACGAGTAGCTGAAGCTCTCTCCGATCCTGATTGGCTAATTGCAATGCAGGAGGAAATAAGTCAGTTTGAACGTCTACAAGTTTGGGAACTCGTACCACGACCTCACAATAGGTCCATTATCGGCACAAAATGGATCTTCAAGAACAAAAAAGATGAAGATGGTGTTGTTATCCGCAATAAAGCAAGACTTGTGGCTAAGGGATACAACCAACAAAAAGGCATAGACTACGATGAAACCTTTGCCCCAGTTGCCAGGATCGAAGCCATACGAATTTTTCTTGCCTTTGCTGCTCACAAGAACTTTAAAGTCTACCAAATGGACGTGAAGACTGCATTTCTGAATGGGTTTCTCAAGGAAGAAGTGTACGTTGGTCAGCCTGAAGGGTTCTTGAGCGAAGAATTTCCTCATCACGTATATCGACTCTACAAGGCCCTCTACGGACTAAAACAGGCTCCCCGGGCTTGGTATGACGTCCTTTCAGACTTCCTTGTACAATCTGGCTTCAGGAAAGGATCTTTGGATACAACTCTCTTCACAAAGCGGAGTGGCCCGGACATCATGATTGTACAGATTTATGTCGACGACATCATCTTTGGATCGACTGAACCACAACTGTGTGAAGAGTTCGCAGAATTGATGAAAGAAAAGTTCGAAATGAGTATGATGGGCGAGCTGAACTTCTTTCTTGGTCTTCAAGTAAAGCAACTCCCCGACGGAATCTTCATCTATCAGTCCAAATACATCCATGACATCCTCGAGAAATATGGAATGAAGGATGCAAAGACTGCTGCTACACCTATGTCACCCTCTGACCGATCAAATATGGAATTTTGATCGGTGTTCCCGTTGACCAAACCGTTTATCGAGGGATAATAGGATCTCTTCTGTACCTTACTGCTAGTCGACCGGATATCGTCCTCTCGACAGGAATCTGCGCTCGTTTTCAGGCCACACCAAAGGAATCCCATCTCACTGCTGTCAAAAGGATTCTCCGCTACCTCAAAGGAACACCCAATCTGGGTCTGTGGTACCCACTCAATCGGACCTCAAACTAGTTGGATTCTCTGACTCAGATTATGCTGGATGCAAGATGGACCGAAAAAGCACCTCTGGAGCTGCACACTTCTTGGGCGGTAAACTCGTAAGTTGGTCGTCTCGAAAACAAAACTGTGTCTCAACTTCGTCGACGGAGGCAGAATATGTCGCCGCCGCTAGTTGCTGTTCACAGCTTTTGTGGATGAGAACCCAACTACGAGATTTTAATATTCATGTTGATAAAATTCCCATTTATTGTGACTCAAAAAGTGCTATTGCGATGACGAGTAATCCGGTACATCACTCTAGAACAAAACACATAGATATTCGTCACCACTTCATCAAAGAACATGTAGAACAAGGGACAATTGAATTGCACTACGTCACAACCGAAGATCAACTGGCCGACATTTTCACAAAACCGTTGGATGTCCAACGATTCCAACACCTAGTGACTATGTTGGGCATGTTGAATATTCAGTTGTGATCAATCGTCTCTACATGAACTTTGATTAAGTGTACATATTTCCTTTCCACTTCACTCCATTATCTATGTGTCTTCTGAATTCTTATGTGTCCTCTGAATTATGTCCTTTTGAGGGGGAGTTTTCGATTAAGGGGGAGCATCTGATATTTCATTATTTAAAACGGAAGTTTTACGATTAAGGGGGAGCTTCTTATTTTTCATAATTTAAAATAAAAAATTAAAAAAATATATATATATATATATATACGAGTTGAAATTTTAAATTCTGGTCAAACTGAGTCAAAATCGGACCGATCAAAATATTTTGGGTTGAATTTCAAATTTTTCTGGTCAAAAGGGGTCAAAATTGGGTCCAAATTCGCGAAACTCAGCTATGTTGAGGTTTTGACCAAGCCCGCGAAATTTTCGGCCCATTTACTCAAATTTCGCATGTACAGTGCCTACACTCGTAAAACCCCAAAACCCTTAACACTTTTCACTTTCCTAAAGATCCCGAGAAAAATTCAAAACTTTCGCAACCCCTCTCTCAAAATTTCGCAACTCCCCGCGTCACGTCGTCGTCAAAATCTGCTTTCAAACTCCGTTTCTTGCTACCTCCATTGTCGCAAATCAGCTTCTCGGTATGAATATACCTTAGTTAAATCAATTTCTAGTCACTTTAAGCTGTTTTGCCCCATTTCGATTAAATCTGTTAGGTTATGAATAAGTTTTTCGCGGCCTCTGAATCGAACTCATGATATGTTGTTTATGTTTAATATCCCCAAATCTGCGTTACCCATTCAATTACGAGTCGATTAAGCCCAGATTATAGCGTTTTGGTTGAGATTTGAGTAGGTCTAAGGCTAAAATTATTCGTCGTTTCGCATGCTGTCGCAATATGTTCTTCACCGCGAAAAATTCTCAGAAGATTGCTTTAAAAATGTTAACTTTCGCTGCTACAGTGAGAACAATTCCGCGAAAATCTTTCCGAGAAATTTCTTAAGATTGAAAGTTTCGCTACTACAGTGAGTAATATTCCGCGAAATTTTTATCCGAGAAATTTCAAAGAGCTAAATTTTCGCTGCTACAGTGACTAAAGAAATGCGAAACTTTCATTCGAGAATTTACATAAGTTAAAATGTTTTTCGCTGCTACAGTATGTGAAGTCCCGCGAAAGTCTATCTGAGAAATCTTCTTTTATTCTCGTCAAAACTTTCTCTGCTACAGTGAGTGCCACCCCGCGAAAATCTCATAACACATCTCTCCATCTACACACTTTCGCATCTTCACTCTTTCGCAACCACAGAGAAACACGAAAATTTTCTCAATGCATAAAGTTCTTTTTCCCTTCCGCGAAACTTTCATATAACTTGCGAAAAACTACCTTACTTGCGAAAATTCACTCGGAATGCGAAAACACTTCAACTTGCGAAAATCTTCTTTATGTGCGAAAATTCGTGAATAGACTAAGTGCGAAATTTCCTTGATACATGCGAATATTAACTCTGAGTGAAACAGTGCTTTAACGTGCGAAAATTTCCTTCTGTGCGAAAATTCATATGCGAAAGTTCTTTCTTACATGCGAAATTGAGCGATTTCTCGACTTGTCTATGTATGATAACTTGCGAATTTTCTCATCACATGCGAAAATTTAGACAACTTGCACACTAGCGAAATTTTACTCACTATGCGAAAAATCCTCATGACATGTCCATGTTCACTTACGAAACTTCCCATTGCATGCGAAAATTGTCCTATATGCGAAATTTACCTAATATGCGAAACTCTCTATTACTTAGCGAATTTTCTTTACATGCGAATTTTTACCCAATATGCGAAAATCTGCCACTACTTGCCAAATGCGAAATTCTACATTAAATGCGAAACTAGCTTTACTTGTGACAATTCTACCTAGATACGAAGGTTTATATGCGAAAAACTTTATATGCGAAAAACTTTCTTTTCATGCCCATGAAACTTTATATGCGAAAAACTTTCTCGACATGCTTATATGATATAAGTTACGAAAATTTCTCTTTACATGCGAAATTTTATACAAAAATGCAGTAGTTTTCTAGACATATCTACGTTTTCATACTTCGCGATTTCGACACTTAGTCCGCTCTAATCGTATAACAATCACTGTCGAGTACAGATATGACTAACAAAGATCAAGCCACACTTGAAGCACTTGAGCAGGCTGCAATTCAAAGGGACGTCGCTCGCATCGAAGTCCACACGCGCACCTATGTACCACCACCCGACCAGATATTTCCCCTAAGTCAATGGGCGGCTCTGATTCCCAACAACTACATGGTGGATCTGGAGAGCTTTCGGTGCGATGCCCCCGTCATCGTAGAAATCCTCAAAGGGCACCCACTTCGCCACGCCCTCACACATGGCGAGCCAGAAGCTCAAGTCTATCTTCAACAATTCTGGCATACACTCCAGATAGCTGGACCACTCCGTCTCGCTAAAACCTTGTCAGCCAGAATTGATCAAGACACGGTGGTGCTCACCCGCAAGATATTACAAGAAGTACTTCAACTCCCCGTCTACTCACCCTACGACCCACTACCGACACACGAGCAACTGATTGACGACATTGACAGACTGGGCTACCAATCAGACAATAAGAAAAAGAAGGGCCCACTTGTCCTCAGTGAAGTCACCACCCGCAATCTACCTCAACCATGGCGAACGTTGTACCTGCTCGTCAACAAGTGCATGTCAGGGAAGCATGCTGGTCAGGACCGCGGCAACTTTCAGATTCTCACCATCCTGACCGGCATCGCCCACAACCGCAAGTACAACTACGCCGATATAATCTGGATGGATCTCGTCTCCATGATCCAACGTCGCGACCGGGAAGTCGCCAAGGGAGTCACAAACCGATTTGTACCCTACATGCGGTGGCTCCCTGCTCTCATCAAGCACTTCCGCCTGCACTCACCGACATTCGAATCCGGTCGCCAGCGGAACACTTCGTCATCCCAACCGTCGAGAGGTTCGCCAAGAAAAACACGCCGGCGAAGGATCGACACGCCATGATCATTCCGGACGAAGTGCTCGCGTACGCAGATCAGACAAATCCCCACGTCCGCGAATACCGAGCCACAACCGCCGCGTTCCGCGAGAGCCCCCGACCTCCCTCCACTGTCCCTATGGCGCAGATCAACCCCACTGCTCCTATCCCCGGGACTAGCCACACCCCTCCCACCACCTCCAAAAAGTCTTCAGGTCGCGCCGCATCCTCCTCCACCCGCGTTCCGAAAAAACGATCGCGTGAGGATGACGTAAGCCGCCCCACGGAGCGTCGATCGAAACAAAAACACGATCGACCTCCTCAGCCACAAATAGCCCGAGCCGAACCAATAGGTACAGGAGGTGATGTGTTCACCTCCCGAGTAGAAGTCGTGGCATCTAGCTCAACCACGCAAACAACCCCACCGACCCACTTATCTTCCTCTCTACAGGAAGGTATTTCATTCCACGAGGAGCCACGTATACCATCGACATCCCACTTGGAGATGATCGATGTTGAAACAAGCAGCCCCTCGCCTCAGACTGCATCCTCTTCATGCACATCGAGTCTAGTACCCTCACTCCCCATAATTTCTCCCATTTCTAGGACACATACACCTCTTACCGCACCACAGAGTCTTAGTGACCCTGTCAGAACGCTCGGTGATGTCTATGTGACTGAGAGCGGAAGACCTAGCACGGCCAACATAACAACAACCGTGAGCCTAGGCCATCACACGAGTGAGTCTGTCTCCTCGATGATGCCAACGGGAAGTCTGAGTGACCCCGTCTTTACCAGACCTGTGCAAACGGGCGGCCGATCGGCTTTATTCACCGATTCGGTGTCAGTTGGATTTCTTCGTGATTCCAACTTGTCAGATTTACCCCATTTTGTCACCGAGACCGCGCTAGAGACACGTCTTCAAGAGTTTGCAAAGACTCTTGAAGCGTCGATTCTCGATCAAGTCTACGCGCGTCTCGATGCGTCCACCGTCGACAAAGGCAAAGGTGTGGCCCCGGAGACGCCACCACCCATGCAACACACGGACGCCGATGATCTTCTCTCCTCCATCTCTGCCAAGGAACTATTCTACATCCTCCGAGCCCGATTCGAATCGATGACGGAACTCGACGAGGAAGAACAGGAGATGAAGCGCATAATGACACAACCCATGTCCTGCCGTGCTCAAGGCGAATCCAGCAGGACCAGGCGCGACGATCAAGATGATGATCAAGATCGCCGCGAGGGGGAGAATAGGCAGCTGGACTCACAATCCCAAGGACTCATGCAATCGACGCCGCCCTCCTCCTCTGGACCTGAAAAGACGCCTGCACCAGAAACCTCACAACCCACTAGCCAAAAATCCCACCCTGTTCACCCTGAGTCACTAGCCAAAACACCCTCACCACCACCCATTACCGTCTCCGAAACTCTAATCGTCACATCGACATTAGAGACCACCTCAACATTATCTCCACCCACCACCTCGGAACCTCTAGCTGTCACATCGATGCTAGAGGCCACCACCACATCTACACCACCCGTCACCCAAATCATCCTTGCCGAAACCATCACCTCAACCGAACCACCAGAATCTCCACCAATTCCATCCCCACAATCCACTAACTCCTCCGACGCTACACCCTCGCCACCACACAGCCATACCCCTCTCAACATTGATCCCAACGTGGCTTCCGAGGATGTCTATTGCGCACAGAACGAAATCGAAGCCTACATCTTCAATGATGAATGGCTATACACGCCCGCCGATGGAGTAGCAGCTACGAAGTTGGTAGAAAATGCTCGACGTCTGCTCATGGAGGCCTCACTTACGCTGATCAACACCGCAGACGACGAGAACGGAGAGGAGTACGACGCTGAACCGGCCGAGCTTGAGGACATCCTGCAATTCCAAGCGTAGCAAACTGAAGCCCCTGCTGCTCAAACGGATGTACCCACGGTGGATATACCGGAAGCACCGTGGGAAAACAAAAAGATCACCGCACCGTTTCAAGAAGAGATCAGGAAGAGGATCGGGCGACGCAAGGAGCAGATCATCACCACCTTCGAGTAGTATGAGCTGATGAACATCCAAAGTTGGAGCGAGAGAAAGAAGCAACTCTATCGATGGAGCCTTCTGTGCCACAAATGCACAGATAGGACGCTGTCCGATGAGGAAAACATCGCTCAGGAAATGAGTCGGGCCCCCATCTGCAAAGTCACTGACCTCCGCCAAGAGTCCAAAGGACCTGTCCATTACCCGGTATTCACGGTAATGAGGCAGGATGAGAGCTACTGTGAAGTCAGTGAGGCGGACTTCAAGTTTCTGCGCCTGGGCAACCTGTACAGCATGCTGGAATCCTTGAAGCAGTTCAGACTCGTCCTCAGAAGCTCTGGACATCTCATACGTGCTGAACCGGTCACCATGGGATATGTGGCTATCAAACGCCACATGCTCCGACAGGTCAAATTCTTCGCCACCCACGATCTGCAGATGGCGGTGGAGCACAACCTGAAGAAGGTGAATCTGACTCGCCCATCTTTCAAGAACGCGGACGACTACCGAGAGGGCGATGTGATCGACGGAGATGATCCGGCGGTCGTCTACTCGAACTATAAGGGAAAGATGAGGATGCTGCGCTGCTCTGAAGTGGCAAAGTTCTCGGATGGAATGCTCACCATCATCCAAGACAAACTAATGAAGATCTGCCGCATACTTTCAGAAGAAGATCCCCTCTGCCGATCCAAGTTCGCGAAGCTCATTGACGCTATAGCTAATCGATTGGTACTTCGAAGGAACCTCCGCGCCTTCGAGTTCAAGCTAGGGCTTCGCGACACACTCACACGCTAAACCACCAACGCTACGCTCAAGATTCAAGACTCCCAACAATTGACACAAAGGGGGAGATTGTTAGGATATTTAATTGATTGTGTCAATAGTTTAAGTCTTGGGATTAATTTTGTATTAATCTATTAACTTGGGCTTTGGACTAGAATGTAATAATTTTATTATTAGTGATTGGGCCTTAATATACCTAGGGTTAATGTGGTATATAAGGTTTTACCAACTCACTTTGAAAGCTAATCAAAGATTAAAAGGCAAACCCTAATTTTCACACACTACACACACTAAAAGGTGAGAAACTCTCCCTTCTTCATTCCATTTAGCCTCTTTGATTCATTGTTTGGTGCATTTCGGGACCAACAATTTGTGTTTGCCCTTTGTTGAAGACTTGGTTTGACCTTCGGCTTCCTAGGCGGAGTTTTATGAACCCATTTGGGTTGAACCTGGCAGGAAAGTTGAATTTCAGCACGAGCAAATGCTTTGGTAGGCTTGATCGAGGAAAAGATCTTTTCATTAGACAGTCTCCTAAGGTGTTTGGGGGGTTGGATCTTTACGGATACCTTAGGTGAGAACATGAATGAATTGCACTACAAGCTTTCTTGACGGCTGGATCTTGTTTTCTACGAGTGATCCTAGAGACATTTGTCTTAGAATGAATGATTTTAGTTTCTGAGGTAGAGCCTATTTCGAAATTGGTGCTTCTAAAAATGGTAAGCTGAAGAGAACATGTAGAGCAATGATTTGAAGTGAAGAAATGTCTCTTTTATATACGAGTGTTTTTTGCTTTTACAGAAGGAGAATATAGGTTCGGAACATTGACATCTATAGTCTTCTTCTTTATTATCAAACTAGACACTCTTGCCTTCGACTCCTTAGGCTCTGACACTACGCTCCCTGTAGACGTAGTAGAGACGATATTAGAAATCATATTTTTGGATATATTACTCTTAAGTCATGAGTTAGTAGAAGGCACTTTTTCTTCACGCTTTTCAGAATAATTTTAACTTTTGATGGAGATGCATGAGAAATAGTTTGAGATACGGAGGAAGCTTTGAGATCTTCTATCTTCTTTACGAATTTGTTCTTTTCCGCTTCAAATCCTCCCTTTCTTTTTCTAATGATAAATCCTCTATTTTCTTAACAATAGGGTGTATGTAGAGAGAATTTTCAAAATGATGAATTTGTGCTTCCTCGGTTGTAGAACGATATTCGGGAAGATAAATTGACTTAAAGTTCCAACCCTTGGGAATTTACGTGGTTTGTAACTTTGGTTCAATTCGGTGTACGAGAAGGGGATTTCAGCCCTAGTCTTAGCTTTTCTCTATGTTTCTTCTAACACGTTAATTTCTTTTTCATTAGTAAAAACCATTAGAGAGGCTAGTCCTAGACCCATGTACTTGACATCATAAAGTTGTTTACAATCAACTTTCTTCAAGTTCCGTGGATTCTCAAAGCCTAAGCTGAACTTGTAGTCATAAAATTCTGTCATTGGGTTGGTTCAAGAATATTGTCTGGTCAGTTTGTCCCCTTTTCACTAGAAGATCTTCTAATTTCTTAATCTTAGTATATAGTGTAGAATATCGATTTAATTATGCTGTGATTTAATTAGCTGTGCTTGTAATTATGGGCGTTAATAGTCCTTAGATTAGGACTAGTTTGATATTTATACAAAGTTTGTTTGGTATAAATACAAGTACAAACATTGAGCTTAAAACAGAAAATTAGAGAATTGATCCGATAGGCTGCCAAATCCAATTCTAGAGAGAGAAACTCAGAAATCAATCTCACTCTACTCGAATTCTCTCTAGGTGTTCTTCATTGAAGGTTTTCGATCGATGTTAATTTCATACAATTCTAATCGAATTCCTTAGGATTTGAGTCTAGGATCATGGAAGTTGATAATTGAGGACCTCACAATTGGTATCAGAGCAGATTCATTTTGTTTTGAATTGAAATTGTTAGAAATCAGATCAATTTTTTTTTTGGAACTGTTCCTTGCGTAGAACAGTTTACGCGCGAAAATTGATTTCGATTTGATAGCCTAATTCTGTGTTTATTTTATCTGATTTTGATGTTTATGTGCTCGCACAAGTAGGTTAGATCAATCGCGATTAGATAAGTAGCGTTCAGAATCAAGATTTAGACCGAATTTTGATTCTGAGATTTTACTGTTTGCGCGAAGAACAGTTTGAATGTGTTCTGATTTTTGCAAAATTGAATATCATTTGCTTCAAAACATGTTTAACCAAATGTTCGTTATGGTTCAGTAGCTAATTTCGAGCATATACCCGAAATTTCAACGATCAATTTTCAGTGTTGCTTGAACTCTGTGTTAAATTTGTGTTATGTGAACTGTTGCGTAATTTCAATTTTTCTCGCTAAGTTTTTCGATCGAAATAGTTTCTCGATTGGAAAACAAGACGCGAAAAATTTCTCAATTCGGATACAATTAGAAACAGAAGTCGCTACTGCTAAGGACGATTTGAGTGTAAAAGTTTTACGAACGTTAATTTCAGTGAGAATTTTTTTGAGAGATTTTTAATAGACTTTTGCGTGTGAAATTTTACCAATTGAAAAACTTTCTCGGTCAGACTCTCTAGTTTGACCAAGCAAAAAATCTTTTAGGATCGCAAAACTCTTTCGGTCAAACAATTTATTTTGACTTCGCGGGAAACATACTGACTGTACTGTTTCTTAACGATCGAAATAAATTCACACACTGAAAACGTTTTTCGACCGAAAAACTTTAGGCTAATTTTTCTCGCTTGTCAAAATTCTCGTCTACAGTACCAGACGCGGAGAACAGTAACTTTACGATTAAACCAACGAAATTATTTTGATCAAACAGTAACGATTGAATCAAAAATAATCGATCATTTTTGTTAAATCAAACGCTACTAACAAATTTGCTACTTGTGAAGCATATTACATCAAAGTCTATTCATCAAAACAAATGAAGATCCTTCATCCACTCCACCACAGAGAAAAAAATGGATGCTTACTCACTAGGAAACGACAACTGTCCGCCAATCTTGCAACCCGGTGAATTTACAGTTTGGAAAAGCCGCTTTCTAAATTTTATAGCCTTGAAAGATCAAGCCGAAAACCTGCTAAAGTCACTCGAAGAAGGGCCCGCACAATTCTGGGTCACTATAGCCGGTGATGACACGGTTACTCCTCATATTCCCGCTACTAGGCGACTGAAGGAGCCTAGGGAATATTCCATCGAGGAAAGGGCCCGCGCTAAGGCAGATCTGATAGCCATGAACACACTCATGTAGGGCATCCCGAACGACATCTATAGACAGATAGACAGCCTCCCAACGGCTAAGAGGATGTGGGATGAAGTGCATAGAATGATGCAAAGGACGGAAGTGGGCATCAAGGCCAAAAAGGCAAATATTCTCACGGCTTATGACTCATTCAAAGCAAAGTCGGAGGAGAGCCTATATGACGTATATCAAAGGTTCCTCACCCTTCTCAATGAGATGAGGAAAATAGAAATCTCTAAGACAATCATGGAAACAAACATCAGATTTCTATCCTCCCTGCCCTCAGACTGGAAAAAGATATCCACTCAAGCAGATTGAAGACACTGTTGCCCTTGTCTCAGAGAAGCGTGGAACAAGGTCTCGCAAAGAGAAGATCGTTAGGCCTCCTTCTCCATCAGAGTCAGAAGAAGATTCGGAGACAGACGATGAGCCAAGCATGGAAGCACTGGGGAAGCAGTTGGCTCTAATCAGCAAATTGACGAGCAAGACGTACTTCAAAAAGAAGTCCTCATCTTCGGCCAACCGACTTCGGACCTCAAGCTCTAAGAATAAAGAACGTGCACCTGAGAGCTCCGAAATCAAAAACACCAAATACCCAACAAGTTTTTCAACTGTGGCAAGCGTGGTCATTTTGCCAGAGAATGCACTCTTCCCAAGAAGAGAGATGCTAATTACTACTCCAGAAAGCTTCAACTTTAAACGCAGAAGGAAGCTGGAGTAGTCCTCATGGCAAAGGAGGACCACTGGCTCGAAGACACGTCCAACTCCGAAGAGGAGAATTTAGCCCTCATGGCCCGCTTGGACGACACCCTGGATGCCGAAACTTCAAACCAGACGGACGATTACGACGCATCCATCTCATCACAAGAGGTAGTCTCTTCTTCCACATTATTGACCATATTAGAATCATATCAAAAACAATATGCTCACATGAAACGTGAGCAGAAAATTATTAAGGAAGTAGATGATAAACTTTCGAGGTCTAAGGAGAAGATAAATAGTCTCGAATCAGAACTTAGAAGCTCTAGTGCTAAAATAGAAGAACTTACTAAGAGCCTACATTCTAGAGAGACTAGTCAACCTCAAATAGGACAGCATAGCGATAAGATTAAGGAATGAGAAGATAAGGTAGCAAATAACTACAATTGCTTGGTTAGGAATCTCAATGAGAAAGCCACCCTAAATTGTAGGATAACCGAAGCTACCACTAAGATCACTAACTTAGAAGCTCAATTAGAAATATCAAATGCTAAGGTTAGTGAGCTTAGTAAGGAACTAGATGCCTGTCAAGCCGCCAAACTGACGGCAGAAAATAATTATGCTATCCTAGGTGAGGAACGCAAGAAACTATATGAAAAAATTAAGAAATTAGATGATATAGTTATGCGTAGGGGACAATCCGAACAGACGATATTCCTAAATCAGCCCAAGGATGTAGATTTCTATAATCCAAAAGAAGGCTTAGGTTTCACTAACCCACGTGTTCCACGGAAGAAAGAAATATATGATATTAGGCACATGGGTTTAGGAGTAACATTTCTTAGAGATTTTACTGAATCGACGTACCAAAATACTTTCGATTCATCCATGAGAAAAGCCTCACATGGGCCTCGAATCCCCCTTGACTACACAACACTAAATGAAAGAGACAGAAATATGAAACATCATTATTACCTGTCTGACTTACTTCAACTTCCTGACCCTCAAACAGTCCACGAGAAATCCAAAGATGTTCATTATAAAAATTCTCTCTACAAACCTTATATAATAAAACAAGTAGAGGAATCCCAAGCAAAACTAGATAAAGAAAGAGAGAATTTCGAAGCTGAAAAGAAAAAGTTCTTAAAAGAGATGAAAAATCTCAAGGCTTCCTCATCCTCCCAAACTACCTCTCACGCTATTATGAAAAGCGTGAAATTCGAAAATCACCTTCGAAAGATCAAAAGTGCATTAATAATTCTGTTAAAAGTGCTAAGACTAAATCTTTACCCACGTCTACAGGGAGCATAGGGCGAACACTAGAATCGAAGGCGAGAGTGTCTAGTCTTTAGAAGAAGCTAGTAAATTTGAGTATGCCTAAGAATGCTACTCCTTCTGTACAAATAAATGACACTCGTAAAAATAAAAGAGCCATTTCCTCGTTTCAAATAATTGCTTCTACATGTACTCTACAGCCTACCATTCTTAGAAGTACTAATTTTCGAAATTGGCTCTACATCTAAAGCTAAACATAATAATTCTGAAACAAATGCCACAAGGAAGACTCGTAGCAAACAAGATCCAGCCATAAAGAGCTTATGGCGCTGTACATGCCTGTTCTCACCTATGGTATCCCGTAAAGATTGAGTCCCCCAAGCACCTTAGGAGATTATCAAAAGAAGATCTTTTCCTCGGTCAAGCCTACCAAAGCATTTGTACGTGCTGAAATTAACCTTCCCTGCAAGGTTCAACCCAAATGGGTTCCTAAATCTCCGCCTAGGACGACAAAAGTCGAAAAGACCAAGTCACCTAAAGAGGCAAAACCCAAAACAACTTATCCGAAAGTGAATGGGTTATTAAAACTCCCTCAAGTAAAAATTTAGGAATCATATCTGAACCTAAAACTATATCTGCTAATCTGAGAGGACCCATGCTTAGGTGGGTACCTAAAGCTCTCTAACGCGTTTTTGCAGATCCATTATGTGTGGTACCTCGACTTAGGTTGCTCCACACACATGACTGAAGTCAAGAGCTACTAAGCAACTATCAAGACTGACTGAATGAAAAGTCAGATTTGGAAACAATCCCTGATTCTAGGACTTGGGGATATCATTCTGGAGAATCTGACTATAAAAGATGTCTCATATGTCGAAGGCCTCCGCCATAACTTGTTCAGCATAGGTCAGTTCTGTGATAAAGGATTTCAAGTGGTCTTTCATGCTGACCGGTGCAGAATTTTGGATAGTCACGACACGAAACTCCTCTACGGACTTCGGAAATCGAATCTTTACACGATCAACCTGACGTCGGTGCGGCCCTCGATAGCTGTATGCCTCATTTCTCAGACTGTCGTACAGAGGAATAGCTTATGGCATCAACGAATGTCTCATCTGATATGAAAGCTCTCCAATGCCTTTCTATAAAAAAGTTGGTTCAAGATCTTCCAACTATACTACTACAAAAGGAGCATCAATGTACGGCATGTCAATTAGGAAAATGAAGCGAGCGTCTCATCATCTCAAGCAGCACGTCTACCTCTCGCCCATTGGAACTAATCCACATGGAGCTCTGTGGGCCAATGCAGACATAGAGTATCAATGGTTGCAAGTACGTGCTAGCTATCATCGATGACTTCTCTCGCTATACTTTCCTCCGAACCAAAGATGAGACATGAGACTTGATTATCAACTTTGTGAACACTACTCAGAATCTGCTGCAACAGACTATTCAAGTTATTCGAACGGACAACGGCACTGAGTTCAAGAATAAACATCTCAGTGAGTTTTATCAAAAACTTGGAATTAGTCAACAATTCTCAGCCGCAAAAACACCTCAAAAAAATGGGGTCATTGAGAGGAAAAACAGAACCCTAGTGGAAGCCGCTCGTACAATGCTGATCCACTCCGGCCTTCCACACTTTCTTTTGGCTGAAGCAGTTAATACCGCCTGCTTTACCCAAAACAGGACGGTGGTTCACAAACAATTCAACAAGACTCCGTACGAGATTGTCAATAAGAGAGTACCCAACATCTCATTCCTTAAAGTCTTCGGGTGCAAGTGCTTTGTGGCAAACGACAGAGAGCAACGTGCAAAGTTCGACCCTAAAGCATTCGAAGCAACTTTCATCGGGTATTCTTCAACATCAAAAGCGTACCGAGTATACATCAAGTCCAACCACACGATTAAGGAAAGCTATAACGTCACTTTTCACGAAGTGAGCGAGATGGCTTCTGGATAAACCAGTTCAGGACCCGTGCTTAACCCGTCGGCTTCTGAAGACAACATCTCAGAACCCGTATTCACTGGTGTGTTGGCACAAAACCAACAGAAGATGGCAACAACTCAGCAGTCAACACCAGACGAAGCGCTAAGACTTGTGTTAGAAGACTTGGATTCCTTCTTTGAGCCTCTCACCGTTAATACTATACCCGACGAGGGCTACGTACCAAGTTCTTCAATAGTCCCTACCTTACCCGATTCAGATTTGTGACAGCACATTGAAGAACCTACCGTGGGTGTTGAAGAAGAATCATCAGAGTCGCTCCCTCCCATTGCAGATATGGAACTTCCTCACAAAAATGAACAATCGGAGATCATTGGAAATCTAGACCCATAAATGGCTAATGCTTCATCTTCAGCTTTGCCACATGAGCGCGAGTGCACTAGAGCTCACCCGATTGATCAGATAATTGGCGATCCTTCGAGCGGAGTAAGGACACGACATCAACACGGTCTTTTCAGCTGCTTCTTAAGCCAAAACGAGCCTACTAAAATAGCAGACGCACTACGAGACCCGGATTGGATAATTGCAATGCAAGAGGAAATCAACCAATTCGAACATTTTCAAGTGTGGAAATTAGTACCCCGTCTGCATGGGAAAACTATCATCGGGACAAAATGGGTATTTAAGAACAAGAAGAATGAAGATGGCGAAGTGATCCGGAACAAGGCACGATTAGTTGCCAAGGGATAAAACCAACAGGAAGGCATTGACTACGACGAAACTTATGTTCCTGTTGCCAGAATTGAAGCCATTCGTCTCTTATTGGCTTACGCGGCTCATAAAGACTTCAAGGTCTATCAACTGGATGTTAAAAACGCCTTTCTCAATGGCATACTTAAAGAAAAAGTCTTTGTCGCTCAGCCAGACGGCTTCGTTGATCAAGAACATCCTGATCACGTCTACCGATTGGATAACGCTCTCTACGGGCTAAAACAAGTCCCACGTGCTTGGTATGATGACTTGAGCGACTTTCTCGTAATGTCTGGATTTATTCGAGGAACAATCGATACGACCGTCTTCATCAAATGGCAAGACAAGGATCTGATGGTCGTTCAAGTTCACGTCGACGACATCATTTTCGGTTCAACAAATCCACGGCTTTGCAAGAAGTTTTGAGATCTCATGAAGAGTAAATTCGAAATGAGCCACATGGGAGAGATGCAATTCTTCCTAGGACTTCAAGTCAGGCAGCTCAATGATGGAATATTTATTAGTCAAACAAAGTATATTAAGGACATTCTGAAAAAGTTCCATCAAGATCAGAGCAAGCCTCTCAGCACTCCCATATCAACAAGCTGCAAGTTGTATGCCGATCCCACAGGAAAATCGGTCGGCATCACACTCTACCGCAGCATAATTGGATCTCTTCTCTATCTCACTTCGAGCCGGCCGGACATCATGTTTGCCACTTGTCCTTGTGCCCGCTTCCAAGCCGATCCCAAAGAATCTCACATGCTCGCGGTGAAGCGCATTCTTCGCTACCTTAAGGGCACATCTATCTTAGGACTATGGTATCCTAAAGGTATGAATTTCAAACATATCGGCTATACTGACGCATATTATGCAGGTTGCCGAATGGACAGGAAAAGTACCTCCGGTGACGCTCAATTTCTAGGCGAAAAGCTAGTTTGCTGGTCATCGAAAAAGCAAAATTGTGTCTCAACTTCGACGGCTGAAGCTGAAGATGTCGCAGCCGCCGGCTGTGCTCCCAGATGCTATGGATGCGGACTCAGCTTCGCGACTATGGGTACAATTTAAATAATATACCCATATATAGTGATAGTCAAAGTACCATTGCGATTACGTGCAGTCCTGTTCACCATTCACGCACGAACACATAGACATTAGATATCACTTTATCAAAGATCACGTAGAAAAAAGCACCATTGACATGTACTTTGTGAACATGGAATATCAACTAGCCGACATTTTCACCAAGGCAGTGGATGAAAATGATTCCAATTCCTTGTCGGAATATTAGGCATGTTGAATCTCCCGTGATATGTGCATTACCTGATCGTCTGCGATATCACATGCTCTATTCTATGTGTTTTCCATGCTTACCTGTCTTATCTTTCGTGATAATAATAATAAAAAAAATATATTAAAAAAATTATACATATATCTATAATAGAGGGGAATGACGAAATCCTTTAGGATGCTTCGGTCTAAAATTTTTGCAGACGTACGACTAATTCAACTGCTTAATTCTGTCAGTCTAAGTCACATTCTTGTGTCTAAAGGTCTTAAGCTTACTCCACTAGACACAAAGTCACCTTTCACATGTGAGGACTCTAGCCCTTCAATTTTTCTCTCCTTGGATCTATCTCTAGAGTGAAATCACACGTCAATTAAATGTCTTTTCTAGTGATACTCGGCTTCATACTCGCCCTTCTTTAGATCGTCAGGAAAATGATTTGGGGCATTTAGGCAATTCCTTACTCGGCCTTTTACAATCGTTTTCCATATCATAGCCCTTAGTCATCCACTTTGGACCTTCTCCGACTTCCTTTTCTTCATTTGAAACCCATTTCAACCTTCAACCGATTCTATTTTTGTCAAATGGTTGTTCAAACAAGAAAAGTAGGGGGAGAAAAGTAAAAGAAAACGAGAAGATGACTAAAGAAGGCAATGCTCAACGCACAAAAACAGACCAAAGGAACATGCTTTTCAAACTACCAGAAGAAGGCATGGATCCTGCTGTGAACTTCTCCGTCGATAATCTCGTACGCTCGTCAGAACGGCTGGAAAGAGGAGCACCTCGAAGTGAACTTCTCCAACGATAATCCGGTCTTATATTGGGAAACGAGAAGAGGAGCACAGCCTTGAGTACGAATTCCATAACCGTGAACTTTCCAAATTGATAATCTCTGAAACCTAGGGATTAAGAGAAGAGGAGCACGGTATCGGCCCAAGAACCAATAGGAAGAACTGCGCCTACGATAATCTCCTAGAGCCTACGATAACCAACAGGGAGAACCATGCAGGTTGCCAATAACATAAGGGATGGGATTGAAAAGATGAAATTTTTTTTGCCGAAAGAAGAGAAGGAGACGGACGTAGAAATGGAAGACGATAAAGATAAGCTCACCTTTTCCTATAAATTTCTTTCCTCCCTAAGTCTTAGCCAAATTAAACCCTTAAATGTCCCTTTGATTCCAAACGACGATCTCTAGATTAGGTGAAATGATTAATTATGCCTTGATCATAGGAAAATTGACTTAAAATTGCTTGTGCTGACTTGAGCGATATATATACAAAATCCCCGAGTAAAAAATAATAAGAGCGCTAGAGTGAACTTAGTGAGGGTTGTCGAAATGGATCACTCGATGATCTTAGGACTTCAGTTTGATGACTAGACTTTGTTAGGGAGTGTGCCCTCGGAATGCCATACGAGGACTAGGAATAGTATAGGGCGCACGATGATGTATAGGTTGTAAGACAGGTTTATTGTATATACCGTCAAATAAATTAATGAATATTTATTTTCATTATAATAAAGGCATTATTATTTATTTATCGAATTTAAAGTCTACTTGGCATCCGGTAGTGCGATAAATAAATAACACCCAAATGTTTGAGTTGGACGTCTGATTCTCGTGGGACGAGAGAGGAGACACCGGACGGTCCTTAATCTCAACATTAAATAAAAAGTCCGTAAGTCTAAGGATTCTAGGTGGGTGACTAGATATCCGAATATGACTTATCCATTGACGACCACATAGTATCGGTAGTGTCACCGATTACCTGAGAGGTTGTGGGTCGTGATGGAGATATTGGTGATCGGAGAGATTGTGTATTCGGACATTCGGCTCGTATTCGTCTCAATCACATGGCTAGGATGTTGTCAATGATTGAACGAATGACTATAGCAGCCTCAGACCGATAGGGTCATTGACGGATTTGCTTTCGTGATTTCGGTTTGTCGCTAGTTGGCTAGGCTCACAAGTGTTCATAAATGAGACACGGGTCAGCGACGAAACGCAACCGACTTTACGGAGGTGATTGCCGGGCTTTGACTGCTATTGGGATTCACTGCCTATATTCGTATAGGTTAATGTCCTATGAGGTAATCGGAGAGCGACGATTATAAAGCCTTCGGCCGAAGCTTGGAAAACTTGCTTGTATTAGATACGGAGCGGAGTTTAAATAATCGGTTCGGTCTCGATTATAACATAGTGTTAGGTTAGTGAGTTTGACATTTGCATGGCTCTCACCTAACCGGGACGCAAGTGAAAGGCATAAGAAGTATTTAAATGTATACACTATAGTCGGTTCGCCCGAATTTCGATTAGATCAAAATTCGTTCTCAACTGGGATCTGTCCGGTACCGTGGGATTGGCTAGGCGAATACCGGGGCTCGTGGATTCCTCCCATGCCAGTTGAGACGGACCTAGAGAGTCGCGCTTAAAAATGGTAATGAACTTGAATGAAAACGGCGGGCTTTTCTGTGGAACCTAACGAATGAGATTCGTTGAGGTAGTGGCAAAGTTGATACGAGGTGTCGACGACTTAGTTAAATTCCAGTGACTGTCACGGAAATAATTAGGACTTAAGATTGTCTTAAGTGCTTAATTAATTAACTAAGTGGGCTCAATTATAATTAAAATAATTAGATTGGATTTAATTATTTTATTATTTAAAATTGAGGGACTAAATTGAGAATTTGGAAACCTCAAGGGCCAAAAGGAAATTATCAAAATAAAAAAAAAAAAAAAAAAAAAAATGAAAATTCTACACATCCACGTTGGGATGTGTAGAAAGTATGAGTCATTGGTTTTTTTTTAATTCAATGACACTTGTTATAACAAGTGTCTTAATTATTAAAAAAAAAAAAAAAAAAAAAATTAAATATGTATAAAGCAACGTGAGTTGCTTAGGTAGGAGTGTGACTTGATTTTTTTTTTTTAGAGAGAAAGAGAGAAAGAAAGTTAAAAAAAAACATTTTTCTTAAGCCACGTAGAACCGACGGGATCGTTCGACGAACCCGACGCCCGAACCGAGTTGCATCTAGCCATCGGGAGCAGTCTCGGAGGTTCATTCAAGGTCATACCGGCGTGACGATCTAGCCCGGAAGTCCCGGGATCCAGACGAGGTGTAGCCACGTTCATCCGAGGCGACGACAGAAGAAATCCCGTTCACCGAAGGTATACCTCGAACCTTAACGATTTGATTTACGAAACATACCAAATGGTATCGGAATAATTCGAAAGACCCCTCGTTGGAAACGTCGGGAAGTGTAGAATTATTCTGGAAAATTTGGTATCGATCGGAAATCATTTCGGTCGTCAAATAGTCAAAAGACGGCAGACTGCCGTTTTACTCGAATTAATAATTTTGAACCACAGATTTGATTTTGAGAAAAATATCAAACGATGTCGGAATAATTCGAGAGACCTATCGTTGCGAACGTTAGGAAGTGTAGAATTATTCTGGAAAGTTTGGTATTGATCAAAAGTCATTCCGGTCTCCAAATAATCGAAAAACGTCTGGTTGCCGCTTTGTTCGATTAATTTGGATCTAAATTATTAATTCAAATAAATTGGAAATAAATTCGAATTTTGATAATTCGAATTAACCGTGATCTCCCGAGGCTTAGGGCAGCATCTCAGACCCTCGGGAGAAGCCGATGGCGTAAGGTTAAATTTAGATATTAAAAATCGAAAATTCGCCACCCTACGCCGCTCGGTACAAACCGTGCTTCCGCTATAGCCACGTTGCGCTGTTCGGGGGCCGGCGTCGATTAATCGGGCCCACCCCAACAGTGGTATCGGAGCCAAGGCTCATGAATGTTTCGACCGAAGGCCTCGAAAGCCGATGTGGCGAACGAACGGTCGACGTAGTTTGGAGACTATCGTCGCTCGTGACGTCGGTTGGACATCCGACGTTAAAATTCTGTGTTGCATGTTTATGTGGGACATTTACGCGGGCTTAGGTTCAACCGGGTTATTTGTTTAAGGGCCGTTTGCCGCCCCCCGGTATGTACATGGATTACGGGTTGTTTGGGAAATAATTCCCCCCGTGATGTATTTTATTGCTTTATTAGTTAGGTTAGATAAAATGACGGCCGTTCGACGCTAGGCGAGATTGGAGGATTCGACAACCATCGTAACGATGACTCGACGTTGGAAGATCGAAGACCCCGGTCGTTTTACGACCCATGTAATAGGACCAGTCTAGAAGTAGCCCGCATATTTGTCCATTTAAATTTCTTTCCTAGGGTTAGGAATTTATTTATCGCATTTACGTGCTCGTGCTTAATTTTAATATGCTATGAGTTATAAAAATCTCCCGTACGAATACTAAGTGAGTAAAGGGATTGGATGTCCTGTCTTCTATCAAGCTCGGGCCTAGTTGTTACAAAACCTAAATGCAAGGTTTGGTTTCGGGTATGCCGGCGCCTTGCATTTGCTTTTGTTTCGGCTTGCTCGGGTGCATTTGTGCCGCTCGCCAAGACCACACTGTGCGGTAAAATGTACGGTTCAAGTGTGCGGTTTTGAGCAACGTTGATAGGTCACACTTAGACAGTCATACCGCCTTGTTTCGGGTTTGCCGGCGGGGGTCCCTGACTGAGACAAAGATAGTTGAGACATTCGACAAGGTCGGATTCGTGCGGAGCACGACTTCGTGGGCCGCTGCAAACCAATAAAACGACAGAGGTTGAGGTTTGCACCCGTCCACGGGGACATCAACTCCACTATCGAAGTTATCAATGAAACTTCCAAAACATCCGTAGGGAGAATGGAGTTTATGAAAAGATAGTGGGAGTCAAACGGAATAAAAAGTCCTTGTTCGCGTTTGATAACCTATACAATCGACTTAATATGCCTTTTATTTTCTGCAGCATTTTCTCTCTTTGTGAAATTATGTCGACCGCTTTAAATGTACTGCTCAAGGAGAATAGGTTGACTGGGCCAAACTATTCTGACTGGCTTCGCAACTTGAGGATTTTCCTCGAGATTGAGAACCTAGTTTATATCCTTGACTCCGAAATGCCGCCAGCCCCAGGGGCGCGGGCATCCGAGCAGGCTCGTGCCGCTTATGACAAGCGACTGCGTGACGAGAAGCTCGTAAAGGCTCATGTCCTCGGATCGATGAGTAACGCACTGCAGCGTAGCCATGAAAATATGGCTGATGCTCGGGTGATGGTTCAACATTTGAAAGAGCTTTACGGTGAGACGTCTAGGACAGCTCGCTATGCGACTTCGTCGCAGCTCTTCCGATCGAGGATGTCTGAGGGTGAGAATGTTGGCGAGCATGTTATGAACATGATCACCATGATCGAGAGGTTGGAGACTCTCAATTTTCGATTTGATCGGGAATTACAAAATGACCTCATCTTGCAGTCTCTGCCTCCGTCCTTCAACGCGTTCATTGTGAACTACCATCTGAACGGCATGACGCTATTGCTTCCTGATCTGATGAATCAGTTAGCAACGGCACAAGGTCAGATGAAGAGGGCAAAGCAGACTGCACTTGTCGCCACTTCTTCGAAGCCCCAGAAAGGCAAAAAGAAGAAGGGCAACAAGCTCAAGCCGACAGGGAAGGTTTCCAAGAAGAAATTATCTTCTGGGAAATCAAAACAAACCGGTGTAAAGCCGACGGATAGGTGTCTGCATTGCGGTGCGCTGGGCCACTGGAAGCGTGACTGTCCGAAGCTCAAGGGTGAGCAGGCTGCGTCAGGTATGGAACTTAATGTTTTAGAAACAGTTTGTTCTTCATCTGTATACTCTACTTCCTGGATATTGGATTCGGGGGCTAGTACTCACATTTGTGTTTCCACGCAGGGTCTGGGACCAAGTAGAGCGCTTGGGGAGCGTGAGATCGAGGTCAGAGTGGGAAGCGGGGATAGTATCTCGGCAAGCCACGTCGGATCAAGATCTCTTGTATTATCTTCTGGGCATGTGTTGCGTTTGTACGATTGTCTTGTACTCCCGAGGGGATTTAAGAACATCGTCTCCATTCCTGTTTTGAGCAGGAATGGTTATGTATTTATTTTTAATAATAATACATGCCACATTATGTATAGAAATAAAAATGTTGGCAGCGCAACACTAATAAATGGTTTGTACTATTTAAATACCCAGGACGATATATCTGTGAATACTGTCACAAATAAATGAAAATCGGGAATAAATGCGAGGTACCTGTGGCATCTTCGATTAGGGCATACTGGAGAACGCAAGATTCACGAGTTAGAGAAAAACGGAATCTTAAAACCGTTGGGATCAGATCCCTATCCGACTTGTGAGTCATGCCTCAAAGGTAAAATGACCCGATCACCCTTCACCGGGACTTTTAATAGAGCCACTGATGTTCTCGGTTTAATTCACACGGACATTTGCGGGCCATTCAATGTGAAAGCTCGAGGTGACTTCCACTATTTTATTACCTTTACGGATGATCACAGTCGTTACGGACTAGTGTATCTGATGAGGTATAAAGCTGATGCTCTTGAAAGGTTCAAGGAATATAAGGCCTTGGTGGAAAACCAAACTTCGAAGCTCATTAAAGCCATTCGATCGGATCGAGGTGGCGAGTATATGAGTGTCGAGTTTGACCAGTTCTTGAAGGAAAATGGTATAATATCGCAGATGACTCCGCCCGGCACGCCACAGTTGAATGGCGTGGCCGAACGTAGAAACCGAACTTTATTAGATATGGTTCGTTCTATGTTAAGCTATACAGATTTACCAATGTCATTGTGGGGATACGCGCTTTTGACAGCAGCGTATACAATTAACCGGTGTCCCTCAAAGTCTGTTAACGGTATTCCATATGAGATATGGACTGGTCGTTTACCCAGCTTATCACATATTAGGATTTGGGGTTGCCCCGCCTATGTGAAAAAGCTGAAAACAGACAAATTGGAGTCTAGATCTACAAAAGGACGTTTCATAGGTTACCCCGAAGACTCTATGGGGTACCTATTCTATTTTCACGATGATCAAAGGATCGTTGTTGGCCTACATGCACATTTTCTCGAGGAAGAGTTCATTCGAGATTTTGGCATTGGCCGTGAGGTCACTCTCGAGGAGCAGTCGACCGAAACGCCCACACAGGATTCGGATGGTCCGAGCGAACCAGTCATGCGGCGATCTGAAAGGGTGCCTCGCCAACCACAGCGGTATGGCATGTCACATGTCGAACAAGGTTATGTTGCGACTAGGGGACTTCTAAGAGAAGATCCCTCTACTTTCGATCAAGCTATATCCGATGTTGACTCAGCGAGATGGATTGAGGCTATGCGAGCCGAGATGGACTCAATGTACTCCAACAAAGTCTGGACTCTTGTAGACCTACCGAGTGGTTTTAGACCAATCGGTTGTAAATGGATTTACAAGAGGAAGATTGGATCTGACGGACAAGTTGAGACGTACAAGGCCAGGTTGGTTGCCAAGGGCTATAACCAAAAAGAGGGAGTTGACTATGAGGAGACTTTCTCGCCTGTAGCCATGATCAAGTCCATCCGGATAATGCTCGCGATAGCTGCGCACTATGATTATGAGATTTGGCAGATGGACGTCAAAACGGCGTTCCTTAATGGATTCCTCAAGGAGGAGATCTATATGGAGCAGCCAAAAGGTTTTGAGTCGCATGCAGATGCTCACAAAGTGTGCAAACTGAATCGGTCAATTTACGGACTGAAACAGGCCTCTCGCAGCTGGAATCTACGTTTTGATGAAGCAGTTCGGAACTTTGGATTCATAAAAAACGTAGATGAGCCATGTGTCTACAGAAAGAGCAGTGGGAGTATGGTGTCGTTCCTTGTATTGTACGTGGATGATATCCTTTTGATAGGAACGACATTGGGATGCTCTCATCGGTGAAAGCATGGCTTTCAACCGAATTCTCCATGAAAGACCTGGGAGAAGCAACGTATATACTAGGTATTCGCTTGTTCAGGGATCGAGCGAACCATACGATCGGCTTATCTCAGGCCCTTTACTTAGAGAAAATCCTGAAGAAATTCAGAATGGATGACTCTAAGAGAGGGTTCTTACCAATGCGACATGGGATCCATTTATCGAAGTCAATGTCACCTCAAAGTGAGGAAGACAGACGACGGATGAGTGGGATACCGTATGCGTCTGCAGTGGGTAGTCTGATGTACGCGATGTTGTGTACACGACCGGACATTGCCTACGCTGTGAGCGTGGTTAGTCGGTTTCAGGCAAACCCAGGGGAAGAACATTGGACAGCTGTTAAGAATATCTTTAAATACCTTAGACGGACTAAAGACTTAACGCTGGTTTATGGAGGAGCGGGACTAGAAGTAGTTGGTTATACCGATTCGGACTTCCAGTCGGACGTGGATGACCGAAAATCTACTTCAGGTTTTGTATTCGTGCTCAACGGTGGGGCAGTGTCTTGGAGAAGCTCCAAGCAAAACACAACTGCCGATTCCACGTGCGAGGCAGAATACATAGCAGCCTCAGAGGCAGCTAAAGAAGCTGTTTGGATGAAAAAGTTCTTGGAGGAACTTACTGTGGTACCAGTTGCTGACAGACCGCTTACACTTTGGTGCGATAATAGCGGTGCAGTTGCGCAAGCAAAGGAACCACGATCTCATAGCAAGTCCAAACATATTGAGAGAAAATATCACGTATTACGTGAGTTCGTTGAAAACGGGATGGTCGCCGTGCAGAAAATCGCCACCGCAGAAAACGTGGCGGACCCGCTCACGAAGCCCTTGTCCCAAGCAGTTATGGAACAGCATCTGGACAAGATGGGGCTACGATACCATTGCGACTGGCATTAGGTGCATCGCATGGCATTCGAGTGCAAGTGGGAGGCTGTTAGGGAGTGTGCCCTCGGAATGCCATACGAGGACTAGGAATAGTATAGGGCGCACGATGATGTATAGGTTGTAAGACAGGTTTATTGTATATACCGTCAAATAAATTAATGAATATTTATTTTCATTATAATAAAGGCATTATTATTTATTTATCGAATTTAAAGTCTACTTGGCATCCGGTAGTGCGATAAATAAATAACACCCAAATGTTTGAGTTGGACGTCTGATTCTCGTGGGACGAGAGAGGAGACACCGGACGGTCCTTAATCTCAACATTAAATAAAAAGTCCGTAAGTCTAAGGATTCTAGGTGGGTGACTAGATATCCGAATATGACTTATCCATTGACGACCACATAGTATCGGTAGTGTCACCGATTACCTGAGAGGTTGTGGGTCGTGATGGAGATATTGGTGATCGGAGAGATTGTGTATTCGGACATTCGGCTCGTATTCGTCTCAATCACATGGCTAGGATGTTGTCAATGATTGAACGAATGACTATAGCAGCCTCAGACCGATAGGGTCATTGACGGATTTGCTTTCGTGATTTCGGTTTGTCGCTAGTTGGCTAGGCTCACAAGTGTTCATAAATGAGACACGGGTCAGCGACGAAACGCAACCGACTTTACGGAGGTGATTGCCGGGCTTTGACTGCTATTGGGATTCACTGCCTATATTCGTATAGGTTAATGTCCTATGAGGTAATCGGAGAGCGACGATTATAAAGCCTTCGGCCGAAGCTTGGAAAACTTGCTTGTATTAGATACGGAGCGGAGTTTAAATAATCGGTTCGGTCTCGATTATAACATAGTGTTAGGTTAGTGAGTTTGACATTTGCATGGCTCTCACCTAACCGGGACGCAAGTGAAAGGCATAAGAAGTATTTAAATGTATACACTATAGTCGGTTCGCCCGAATTTCGATTAGATCAAAATTCGTTCTCAACTGGGATCTGTCCGGTACCGTGGGATTGGCTAGGCGAATACCGGGGCTCGTGGATTCCTCCCATGCCAGTTGAGACGGACCTAGAGAGTCGCGCTTAAAAATGGTAATGAACTTGAATGAAAACGGCGGGCTTTTCTGTGGAACCTAACGAATGAGATTCGTTGAGGTAGTGGCAAAGTTGATACGAGGTGTCGACGACTTAGTTAAATTCCAGTGACTGTCACGGAAATAATTAGGACTTAAGATTGTCTTAAGTGCTTAATTAATTAACTAAGTGGGCTCAATTATAATTAAAATAATTAGATTGGATTTAATTATTTTATTATTTAAAATTGAGGGACTAAATTGAGAATTTGGAAACCTCAAGGGCCAAAAGGAAATTATCAAAATAAAAAAAAAAAAAAAAAATGAAAATTCTACACATCCACGTTGGGATGTGTAGAAAGTATGAGTCATTGGTTTTTTTTTAATTCAATGACACTTGTTATAACAAGTGTCTTAATTATTAAAAAAAAAAAAAAAAAAAAAAAAAAAAATTAAATATGTATAAAGCAACGTGAGTTGCTTAGGTAGGAGTGTGACTTGATTTTTTTTTTTTAGAGAGAAAGAGAGAAAGAAAGTTAAAAAAAAAACATTTTTCTTAAGCCACGTAGAACCGACGGGATCGTTCGACGAACCCGACGCCCGAACCGAGTTGCATCTAGCCATCGGGAGCAGTCTCGGAGGTTCATTCAAGGTCATACCGGCGTGACGATCTAGCCCGGAAGTCCCGGGATCCAGACGAGGTGTAGCCACGTTCATCCGAGGCGACGACAGAAGAAATCCCGTTCACCGAAGGTATACCTCGAACCTTAACGATTTGATTTACGAAACATACCAAATGGTATCGGAATAATTCGAAAGACCCCTCGTTGGAAACGTCGGGAAGTGTAGAATTATTCTGGAAAATTTGGTATCGATCGGAAATCATTTCGATCGTCAAATAGTCAAAAGACGGCAGACTGCCGTTTTACTCGAATTAATAATTTTGAACCACAGATTTGATTTTGAGAAAAATATCAAACGATGTCGGAATAATTCGAGAGACCTATCGTTGCGAACGTTAGGAAGTGTAGAATTATTCTGGAAAGTTTGGTATTGATCAAAAGTCATTCCGGTCTCCAAATAATCGAAAAACGTCTGGTTGCCGCTTTGTTCGATTAATTTGGATCTAAATTATTAATTCAAATAAATTGGAAATAAATTCGAATTTTGATAATTCGAATTAACCGTGATCTCCCGAGGCTTAGGGCAGCATCTCAGACCCTCGGGAGAAGCCGATGGCGTAAGGTTAAATTTAGATATTAAAAATCGAAAATTCGCCACCCTACGCCGCTCGGTACAAACCGTGCTTCCGCTATAGCCACGTTGCGCTGTTCGGGGGCCGGCGTCGATTAATCGGGCCCACCCCAACAGACTTGACGGCAGTGTGTCTTTCAAGTGTCGTACGGAAACTTAGACGTGATGATCGATTGAAACAAAATAATTGACTCCATACTATTAATAATATTAATATACATATGAAAATTATACATATATATATATATATAGATATACTATATTTAAAAAAAATTAAAAAAATAAAAAAATAAAAAATAAATAAAAAAATAATAAAAAATATTTCGCACATTTTGAATGCATATTTAACTTGCATTGGTCCTGAATTGATTAAAATGCGAATATATGTTTTTGCTCATACCCTCGCGCAAATATTTATTACATGATTAGGGGAACATGTAACTAAGACTAGAGTGATTAATTGCGTGTTATAATGATTGTTACTCGTATTGATTCGCTTCATTACGTGATAAATCGATACATGTGCACTATTTGAGGGGGAGCATCTACAATGATTCCATGTTTTGAGATCCAAATATTTTTTATGTTCTCTCTTTAAGTGTTGCAGAAATTTTCGTTTTGAATCGCTTTGGACAACGCTTAAATAAGGAGGACTTCACAAATTCATGACTTTGGACTCAAGACACTGGTAAACCAATATGGGGGGAGCCTTATTAGAAAAATTACTTCTTAACTAACTCTAAAAATTCTCGACATTTTGCTCTAAGTATTGCAGAATTATCTCGGTCGAAAAATTTTAGCAGCGATAAAAATAATTTTTCGACGATAAAATTTTCTCGATCGTAAAATTTTGCAGCAAAACCTCTTTAAAATTGAAATACTTTCTCGCTCGATAATTTTCATAGCGAAAAACGTTATTCACGCGCGAAAAATTTTTCGATCGTAAATTTACATGGAAATCTAATTTCTCGATCGTAAATTTACACGGAAATTTTTCTCGATCGTAAAATTTCTCGGCTACAGTACCACACTTCAAGTTCAAACACTTAGAAATTTTCTAAGTCCTTTTCTCAACTGTAGCTATCATTATCCTTTTCTCAACTGTAGCTATCATTAGCGAATAAAATTTTTTATCGCAAATATTCTATTCAAAATCACATTTAGGCAATTCAATTGAGAATTTCAATTATCTCACGATAAATAGCACCGAGTGAATAGTACTTTAAACACAGTAAAATTTTCAACCAAATTTCATTGAGCGTACATGCATATGTCTTGAAATTATTTCTTCAAAAATTCACTATATGACCTATATGTGCATTTAAAATTTCTTCTACAATTTTATCAAACATGTTATCAATAGCTTCATCATTATGGCTTGATAAATTCGAATTACGAATAAATTTTTTAATCTAGCTAATGACTTAAGCTTGTATTTCAGATGGATCACTACCCTACCTACAACCACATCTACGAGAAGGCTATGTACCTTAATGTACATGACACGAACTTCCAACTAGACCTGACCACCTTCCGGTGTCCAGACGACATCATCGTGTCCATACTGCAAGGCCATCCACTATGGCATGCACTTACGGTGACGGCCTCGGTGCTGATGGTCTACCTCCAGCAGTTTTGGGGGAGTATCAAGAGCCTCATCTTGGATGGGGAGTATTACATTACCACAGTTGTAGGGACGAGGCACGTCTGTATGAGCAAGACCGACTTCATACTTCTCCTCGACCTCCCTCACAGCCAAAATTACGACCCTCTCCCATCAGATGAAGAACTGATGCAAGATTTCCTCCAGATGGGGTACAACTCACCGCTCACCAAGCTCGCTCAGATGCAGAGCAACAGGATTCCTCATCCGTGCAAAACACTGTTTGGAATCTCAACAAATGTTTGTCCCCGAAGCATGCAGGCTTTGACAAAGGCAACGGCCACATCCTCCGGATACTTCATGGAGTCATGTTCTCTCGAAATTACGATTTCGCTCAACCTCGCAGAGCAGATCCGACAGAAATTGAACAAAAGGTCCAAAAATGTATCGTATGCGAGATGGTTCTCCATCATCATCCGTCAACAAATGGAGATGTACGCGCAGAATGTTCCTCGCCTACCTCCAGGAGGAAACTATCAGCCACCCAGGCTCAAGTTCTTCCACAACCCCAAGCTCGAGGATCTAGCTCAGCCATCGATGGCCATTCCGCTCGAGCTTCTTCGTCTTGCCGACCCCGCGAGAGACAAATACCAGAGATACTGTCGGGAACACCATCTTACCGAGAAGATGATTGGAGGGCCCCGACAGATTTCCATGTGAGCCCTCCACAGTAACAACGGCCTAGCCCTGAGGACATGATGATTGATACAGTGGCCCAAGAGCTAAAGTAGGAGCTGCCAACTTAGGACGAACAAATTCCTGATGTAGATGCCACGTTGATCGATGCTGTGGCGGCAGAGTTGGAACAAGAGGCTCCAGCAAAAACATTCCAAGTGGAAGTGCCCGTTCATGTTGGCGTGCTTGAAGAGCCTATTGCGGAGGTTCCTCTACAAGAAGCACAGCCCGAGGCTGAAACGTGGCAAAGTTCACTTCCATTGGTGACGGAACAGGCTCATGAGGACATGGAGCATGAACCCACTCCTCACACAGCCACCTCATCCGATACGGAGTCCGATGAGGAGCTCAGTCTTATAAGACGGACTCCAAGGCAATTAAGTGTATCGTTTGAGACCCTCTTCCCCGCCGTCACCACCGCACCAGATACCGCGCTGATCATTTCTTCAAGTGTTGCGGACACTTCTTCGCTCATCTTGAGCCGCGACAAAATCTACCAGTGTCTAATTCGTAGGCCCAAACCGAGCCCGCCGAAACACCCATTGAGGAGAATCCTCAAGATTCAACTCGAGGATTGGGTGGAAGTCTCGAAGAATCACAACCACAAGTGACTCCGAGCCGACCTGAGGAGCCGGTGTCTGCTCAAGGGTTGTTAACAGGCGACATCAGTCGTCCTAATCCATCTACGGAGGCGTCCGCCCCTTTTGTGACTGAATACCACCTCAAAGCTGCTCTCTTTGCAGCATTCAAATCATTCGAAGAAAAAATTATGGAGAACGTGCGGATGACAATCGAGACGTCCCGTCAAGATCGAGGGAAAGCACCCGTCTCAGACCAACTTCAGCACAAGCCGACCTCACAACCCACTCCCACCAACCCTCTACAAAACTCTTCCATCCTAATCAACCCATACACCATCCCAATCACCGATCTCCATGAAATTCTCCTAGCCCGCCTCATTGGTCTTACCATAAAGTCAGCTCAGGAGGAATTGCTCTATAGGCGACTGGTGGACCACCCTGAGCCACCTACCCAAACGTGCCGAGGCCGAAGCCCTCAATTGCTCCAGACCAACCGGGCCCTTCAGGACATGGCGTCAATCCACATGAGTTCCTCGACAAATTTATATTTGAAGGACAGTGGGCGACCCATTATATGCCCGAGGTGCATCAAGTACAACGGCTCAAGGAAGTTCGACAAATTGCGCAACAAGCTTCGATGGACCTCGTGTTGATAGAAGACGACGAACTTCAGGAAGGTGTAGACCATGAAAAAGATCCCACAAGGCTTTCAGAGCTGATCACGCAACGAGTGGTTTCCCCTACAAGACAAATGCCAGGACCGTTCGGATCGACACGCCGTGGGAGAATATGCGAATAGAGATACCCTTCCTTGAAGAAGTCCGTGAAAATATTTGGAGGTCACCAGACAAAGTCAAGAAGCCAAACGAGTTTGAGCCAAGAGGGATCTCTCATTGGGATCAGCAGAAGAGGATGACCTATCTCTGGATGCTGACTCAACTTGGACCTGATGTAAGGCTGGGGATGACTAAAGGACAAGTCAAGAGCCACTATAAGAGTCTCTCCCCGATCTGCCAGCTTCTCAGCGTCTACTGTGCAAAAGGAGGTCTTCCAACCCCAACCTACGTTATCGAGCGAGTGGACAGAACCCGAGAGGAACTAAGTGAGAGCGACCTACCGTATCTCCCTGCCGACGAGGTATACAACCTCAATCAGCTATACGCGGAGAAGTACAAAGGTCCTCAAGGCTTCGTCAAGAAAGAAGGCCTGGAAGGGCTCTACCGGTTCATAATGCGCAAGTCAAGTACTTCGCCGCGCATGACCTTCAGATGGCTCTGGAGAGTAACATGAAGAAGGTCAACATGACCGCACCGCTGAACAATGGACCTGAGATCGAAGGGCTTCCAAGCAATCATTTGCACATCAGCTTAGTCCTAGACGTCACCTATCACAATCCAATCGCCAAGAAGACTAGGTTGATACTGAAGACTGAGATTCATAAGTTTTGCGATGGAACGCTCAAGGTGATCAGGCAGAATATAGAGAAGAGATTGGAAGAGATCAATCGAGAGACAATGCTGAGGATCCATATGTTCGTGAGAGAACAACCGCTCCTATTGGAACTACTTGACGACATCGAGGAGTGCCTGAAGCTGAGGGAAACGCTCAGGAATTTCGAACATGCGTTGGGCTTGCGCAGGTCATACTACGCCCGACGTGGACAGACAACGCGGAAGAGAAATTGTAGCACCCGGGCCCTCGTAAGTATTAGGGCCAATAAATTTGCACAAATGTTGACCACGATTATGCGCTTTTCATACATTAATTTCGCGATTATGTGACTTACGTGAAGTTTCGTGTGGTAAATTACGTGCTTAGGTGATCTTACGAAATTTGGTACAGTTAAATTGTACCAACCGATCCTTAATTTATTTAGGAATTTTCGAAAGATAGCCTAGAGAAATTTGGGCCATGAACAAGGCTTGGGCTAAAATTAAAATTAGGCCCAAAAGTTGCTAGGATCACTAATGGTCTAAATTGAGAGTTGAGCCCAAAACATTTAAATGGCTTGGGGACAAATTTCCCTAAAATAAGGGATATTTTCGTCAATTGAGTCCCATCTCATCCCTTAAAGAAATTAAATGTAGCTAAGAAACCGTTTCAAGTCCACCAAACTCCATAGCTAGGGAACTAACGTGAGCTTGAGCAAGGAAGGAGGAGAGGCCGAGATACGAAACGCGAGGGCTTTGGACTAGGTATTATCATTTAACCATGATGTTTAGATTTTAGTCTAGAATTGGTATATGTTAGGATTTAGGACACAAAAATACCACATATTGGGGCCGATGCGATTTTAAACCCTAAACGAACACCCTTTAAGCTTGATTTGGTGAGTTTAGCACTTTAAGGGCATGTTTAGGGAATATCAACTATGAAGAGTTGGGTTTAACTCGGTGATTTCGTTAAGCACGAATTTTAGGGTTCCTGAGGTTCATACGGTCTTCAAAGGTGTTCTTAATAAAAGCAACTTTTGATCTTTAAGACGATGCATCGCGAAACTAAAAGTTGTTTGGCAAGAATTCGCAAATCATAAGCTTGCGAACCCATGGTCGCATAAAGATCGCGAATTTCATTTGGCGAATTTGGAAGACTATGCGAATCTTTAAGAAGTTCGCGGGTCCTACTTGGCGAACCCATTCAAAGGCTACAAGCCACTTCGCGAACCGGATCCTTTGCGAACTCCAAACCACTTTGCGTATCCACGAAGCTGCGAGGTGAAGGAGCCGCAAACCTACTTCGCGAAATGAGGTATGCGAGCACACTTGGCGAATCCAAGCCTTGACGAATTGAAAATGCTTTGCGGGTCCACACAAGCCGCAAAACTCCATTCCGCGGGTCAAGTGTTTTGCGAATCGCTTGCGAATCATGGAGGTTCGCGAACCTCATGAACTATCAACTTTGCGAGTCCTTGGAACTTTGCGGGCCATTGTAGTTTGCGAACTCCGCTTGCGAACCCACGAGGATTGCGAATGGAGGTTCACGGGTCCGAGGTTTGCGAGCCCACACATTGCGAAGGAGGTTCACGGGTCCAAGGTTTGCGAACCCACGAGAATTGCGAACTCACATTTCGAACTCACCAACTTTGCGGGCCGACCGAGGTTTGCGAACTCGGCGCTTTGCGAATTCTCACGCACTTTGCGAACCCGTTTTGCGAACCGAGCCTCATGCATTTTACGGGTCCTAGTTGGCGAATCAACTTCACGAATTGAACCCCATTGGATTAAAACGATTTAAGTTATAAAAAAAAAATATTTTTGCCTTTTTAGGAAAAATATTTTCGCACCAGTTAATAAGAAAAATATTCCGATTCCAATGAGCGTAGGCTCTTTCAACGCCCGATCATAATTTGCCTATCGGTGTCCTTGGGGCTAATTTTCGGTATAGGTAGACGTTGCATTCGATAGAATTTTTGGTACGCAAATTCACGTAGTCAACTGAAATAATTTAGGGACTGACTTTATAGCCTTGGCAGGTTTAACGGACGAAATTTTAGGAATTTCACTAGACCGGCTAGCAAATAGTTTAAAGACGAAAATTAGGTTCACGACTTAAAATATTTCGAGTACTTAGCTAGCTTAATTAATTAATAGCTTACTGATATGAATGTTTTGGTGCCTAAGGTCGGGACTTAGGAAATTCGCCGGGGCAGGTAGCAGTTAGTCTACGAACGCCAGGTAAGTGGAAATCCAACTACGACACATAACATATGTGTATGTGCCTAATTTATGTGATTATGTGATGATGTGTTTACGTGCTTATGTGAACTGGTATGATATGGTTTCATGCTTTCGGTAAGCATTATGACTATGATGCATTCTGCATATGCACGAGCATGCACGACACGTTGGGGAAAATGAGATGATGAGTGTGCACGTATATGTCGCAAATAGCGAAAAGCGAATGCCGAAGTGGGCAATGAGAATATTATTAGTTAAGATAAGTGGCGGCTTCCGGGGCACCGAGACGGCGTTGATGCGCCGTCGGCGACGTTGATGCGTCGCCAGTTTACGAACGACGTTGATGCGTCGGGGGATACCATGGTTGGGTTGATGCCCTCATGGTCGGGTTGATGCCCTTATATCCCTTATTAGCGTGGTTGGGTTGATGCCCTCATGCTTTAGTATGGTTGGGTTGATGCCCTCATACTTTGGGCTGATGCCCGTGGTTGGATAGAGCTCTTTACGGTGTACGCCTGGGTAAAAGTCTGCCAAGGGCCCTAAGATAAAAGATAGGAGATTAAGTTTGATCCATAGGACGTAAGATGCATCGGCGTGGATTGCCTTTGCGGGGTTTTATCACGTGCACGTCATGCATGATTTCTACTTACTGAGCTTATCGCTCATCCCTTACGTTATGTGTTGTAGGTACGAGCGACCACGGTACGTGATCGCTTAGATGGCAAGGCCAATCTTTTGGAGCTTCGCGCTGCTTTTGGGGTGGACGTGTGTGTATGGATGACGACCTGTGAGGCCGGGCGCATAGGAGCCTTTTGCTGTGCCGACACACCTTCGTCCTCGTAGTTAGATCATGTCTGGAACTTAGGGTTCGACATGTATTCTTTTGACTTGTACAGAACATCATCCCATTATGTAAATGGAAAAAAGAAAAATTTTATTCGCATTTTCAGTATACCTTACTAATCACAACTCCCTAGGCACATAGGAATGCGCTAGAATAGGCAGTTAGGAACGTCGGGTCGTGACAGCTGTACATGGAAAATGTGCTGATGCCTTGCTATCTTGTGTGCCATACTTGGTAAGTAAATCTGGATTGACTCGTTACTAGGAACTGATAGCAGGGAATCACTTATGGAATGTTTCGATATGGAAAATATATGCGAAGTGGTTGAATATGCTTGAGAACGAAATTGAGCTTTTATATGGAATATAATCATGCTTTAATGTGCTATATGATCATTGTGATGATTTATTAAAAGCATGATTTATATGGTATGATTGATTCGAAAGCTACATGGAAACTATACTTGATTTGGTGATTATTGTTTGATATGACTTTCCATGTGAAGTGCTATTAGAAAAGGATTATATATGAGCTGCACTTTAGATTTTCGAAACACATTGAATTTGCGAATTTAAGCCTACGAGAGATTTTTTGAGCAGAGAGATACTAAGAGATTCCTGAGCCATTCACTTGCGATAGCTTTCTGCCTTACTGAGCGTTAACCTGCGTATCCATCACTGAGCGAGTGATTTATTCGATATTCCATCATCCCCTCCCATATATTCTGTCTTCGGACGTCTTGTCTTCGGACGTGAGCAATACCAAGGAGGCAAGGTCGACGTTTACGCACACGTGAAGGGAAGGAGTCCGGGGGCCCTTCGGTAGCGAGCTGTGTCTGTCGGGATCAAGGAGATTCGGAGGAACGAAACTCGGCGTGTGGTAACCTAGTAGTGTCTAGTGTTCGACTTGTTTCGGTTGTGTATTGGGCTAACCAATCAGTTTTGTATCCACCTACGGTGCATTATAGTGATTGGTTAAACACTTGGGAAGCAAATCCCAAGGAGAGGAGTAAACCCCAGTTGGGGATATAACCTCTATAAAAATCCTGTCTCCCATTTACTTTTCAGTTATTTCGTTATCACTGAGAGACAGACCCGAAACACATCCGACAATACTAGGATATAACAGGAATACTCGTCCCAATATTATTTGGCATATCTAAGTCACCACACTAAGGTTTTGTAAAAGAAGCACAAAATTTTATAAGCCTAATTCACCCCCCCTCTTAGGCACATTTATATCTTCATTTGGTATCAGAGCGAGTTACTCAAACGACGGGCCGAACAAGCCTGAGTTAAAGATCTAATGGCTTCTTCGAGTTTTGATGTTTTTGCAGAAGGACAGTCCCATTCTAGGCCACCACTTTTCGATAGAACAAACTATGCTATATGGAAAAATCGTATGATGGAATTCCTGCTTGCTACTGACTATGACCTGTGGGATATCATCACAACTGGACCTTACAATCCCAAGAAGACGGATGGAACTGCAAAGAAAGGGTCCGAGTACGATGCAACAGACAAGCGAGGAATATCCTTGAATGCCAAAGCTAAGAACATGATCGCCTGCGCGCTTACAAGAGAAGAATACAATCGTGTAAGTTCATGCGAATCTGCAAAGGATATGTGGGAGATGCTTCAGGTCACACATGAGGGAACCACTCGAGTTGTACAAGAAAGAATAGCCCTCTTAACTCACCAATACGAGCTGTTCAAAATGGAGGACAACGAGACCATAAGCCATATGTACGCGAGATTCATGAACATCATCAATCAAATGTTCTCGTTGGGAAAGAAAATACCAGACGGTGAGAAAGTGCGGAAAATACTGAGATCTCTTCCAAGAGAATGGAATCCCAAAGTAACTGCCATCTACGAAGCAGAGGACTTGGACGAACTTTCCGTGTCAGAACTAATCGGATCTCTTACCACCTACGAGATGACTCAGATCTCCATTCAAGAGAAACCAACCGTCCGAAATCAACCAAACATTGCCTTTAACACCGAACAAGAAGACGCTTCAGAAGGTGAAGAAGAAACTGAGGAGGACTAATGGAGCAGATTGCCATGCTTACCAGAAGGTTTGAAAAGTTTCGGATGAGAAGGAAGTTCAAAGGAAACTCAAAGTTCCAACCTAGGAACAAGGGAATATCGTCATCCGAGAACAACGTGCAAAAATGCTTCAAGTGCAACAAGCCAGGCCACTTCGCCTCAAACTGCCCGATGGAAAATGGTGACAAAAAGGTAAAGAAGCAGAAAGCAATGGTCACTGACTGGGAAGAGGGCGAGAGCGAAGAAGAGGAAGTCTCGCCTACATGGCCAATGATGATGATCAGGTATCTTCTTCATCCACTATTAAGAAAATTCTTTTTCTAAATGAATTATATGCTAGGCAAGATGAATCTCATGATAACGCTTCCTCAGTTCCTGAAGTAGATGAAAGGGAAGAAATGTTTGAAATTATTCAAAATGCAGAAAGAAGGATTAAGTCGCTCAACTCACAAGTAAAGAGTCTGATTAGGCAACGAGATGACGTAGCTAGAGAAAAGCATCAAACAGATATAGAAAATGAGCGTCTGAAAGCCGAGCTAGAAACTCTTAAGGAAGAGAAAGTCTTGTGTAATTGCGAAAAGCCTAGGAAGCAAGAAAATATATCTAGAGACACGTCCGTCCTTAAGGATTTCTTAGAAGAAAACAAAAATGTTAGACTTTTTGTAGGACAACATAATCTCAACATGATACTCGATCTTCCTAGACATGTTGGAAATACAGGGATAGGATATTCCACAACACCTAAGTATGCTGCACCTTCACCAGATATTAGAAAGCCTAAATGTTTTTCATGCGACCGTCACGGTCATTATGCTAACCACTGTTTCTTGAAGAAAGCTGATAAAACTAGATATGTCTGGAGACCAAAGCAGATTCCTAAGAATCAAAGTTCTAACACTGGCGTCTGTGTTTATGAGATCACAGTCCGTGACAGATGATATATCATGTGTTAACAGGAGTTATTTTACCACTAACCTTTTAGGACCCAATCGAAGTTGGGCACCTCAGAAAAGAAATGATTCATGCAGGTACAAAGAAGAAAATCCAGCAAAAAGAACAAGTGATACCTCGACAGTGAGTGTTCCCACCATATGACAGGTGATATCAGCAAGTTTGTGTCGGTAAAAGCCTATGATGGAGGATATGTCTCCTACGCCGACAATACTAAAGCTAAGATCATTGGGGTTGGAACTGTTGGTAACACTTTACATACTACTATAGATGACGTATGGTTAGTTAAGAATCTAGAACATAATCTCATCAGCATTAGTCAACTATGTGATAAGGGTCATACCGTAACCTTTGAAAATGATAAGTGTATTGTTAGAAACAATGATAAGGTACTGTTTAGTGCATCTAGGGATAGGAATATTTATTGCATAACTCTTGATGATATCACTAACCAGAACGTCAAGTGCTTAGCAGTTACACAGGATAACACCTGGTTATGGCATAGACGCCTAGGACATGCCAACATGGAATTACTGTCTCACATCACAAGCAATGCACTGGTGCGAGGTGTTCCTGACATAAAATTTGTCAAGGACAAAACATGCAAGGAATGCCAAATGGGCAAGCAGATCAAGACATCGTTTAAGGCAAAGAATGTGATATCCACATCCAGACCTCTGGAATTACTGCATCTCGACCTTTTTGGTCCTGTCCAGACGATGTCTCTGCGAGGTAAAAGATATGCATTTGTTATCGTTGATGATTATTCCAGGTATACTTGGGTGATATTTCTTGCACATAAGAATGAGGCACTAGATAACTTTGCATCCCTAGTTAAGAGACTTGAAAATGAAAAAGAAACAACCTTATGTAGGATACGCAGTGATAACGGACTGGAATTTGATAGTAAGTCATTTGCATCATTCTGTGATCAGTACGGATATAGTCATAACTTCTCTGCCCCTATAACTCCTCAACAGAATGGCGTAGTTGAACGTAAAAATAGGGTATTACAGGAAATGGCTAGATCTATGTTACATGAGTATGATATTCCTAAACAGTTCTGGGCGGAAGCTGTTAGTACAGCTTGTTATGTGTCTAACCGTGTTTTCCTTAGGCCGATATTAAAGAAGACCTCTTATGAAATCTGGCATGGTAGAACTCCAAATATTAGTTACTTTCGTGTGTTTGGATGCAAATGTTTTATCTTGAACGATAGAGATAAGAGAGGAAAATTTGACTCTAAAGTTGATGAAGGGATATTCTTTGGTTACAGTCTTCACTCTAAGGCATATCGTGTTTATAATAAAAGGAAGCTGACTGTTCAGGAGTCCATACATGTTACTTTTGATGAGATACCTAATGCAGATGCTACTGATGAGGAAGGTATAGATTTGCCCTGTGCAGAATTACAGGTTACTGAAGACGGTAAGGACGATATTCCAGAAGATGAAAATGTAGAGACACTGGAACCAAAAGCTGATGAGCTACAACCTAGAAAATGGAAACATGCTTCCAGTCATCCAACAGATCAAGTGATAGGAAATATCAGATCTGGAATCAAAACTCGAGCAACTGTACGAAATCAGGATACAGAGGAATCTCATGATGTACTACTTTCAATGATGGAACCAAAAACAGCCATGAAGCCTTGGATGACGTATCCTGAGTCTCTGCCATGGAAGATGAGTTGGCTCAGTTCGAAAAGAGCCAAGTGTGGACACTCGTAGAGAGACCGGATGAAAAATCCATCATAGGAACCAAATGGGTCTTCCGCAACAAACTCGACGAACATGGTAATGTCACAAGGAACAAAGCGAGGTTAGTTGCAAAAGGTTATTCCCAGGAGGAAGGTATTGATTTCGATGAAACTTTTGCTCCGGTAGCTAGATTAGAGTCTATACGTGTCTTACTTGCATATGCATGCTTTAAACGTTTTAAACTTTTTCAAATGGACGTAAAAAGTGCATTTTTAAATGACTTTATAAATGAAGAGGTTTATGTAGAACAACCACCGGGCTTTGCTAGGGAAGATTTTCCAAACCATGTTTTCAAGTTGAATAAAGCATTATATGGTTTAAAGCAAGTACCTAGGGCATGGTATGAAAGGCTAAGTAAGTTCTTGATTGACATAGGATTTACGACTGGAACTATTGATAACACGCTGTTTATTAAGTAGAAGGTGATCACATGATACTGGTCCAAATATACGTTGATGATATCATATTTGGTAGTACTAATATCCTTCTTTGCGAGGAATTCTCTAAGTCTATGCAGAAGGACTTTGAGATGAGTTTAATGGGTGAGCTGAACTACTTCCTTGGGTTGCAAATAAAGCAACTTGACGATGGAACTTTCGTATCCCAGACGAAGTACAGCAAGGAACTACTGATAAAATTCGGGATGAGTGATTCCAAAGCGATTTCCACTCCCATGCATCAGACCACCAAAATAGACAGTGACGAATCAGGTACACCAGTTGATCAAACAGAATATCGAGGTATGATCGGAAGCCTTCTTTACTTGACTGCTAGTCGCCCTGATATTATGTTTGCTGTTGGTATGTGCTCAAGATATCAGTCTGACCCTAGGGAATCTCACCTAACAGCAGTTAAGCGTATACTTAGATATATCAAGGGTACTGTAAATTTTGGTCTATGGTACTCTCATACGGATGAATTCCCATTAATGGGATATTCCGACGCCGACTATGCCGGCTGTAGGGAAGATAGGAAAAGTACTAGTGGAACTTGCCAATTACTTGGAAATTCCCTAGTAACTTGGTCTAGTAGAAAGCAAAATGCTGTCGCCCTCTCCACAACCGAAGCTGAATATATGGCCTTAGGAAACTGTTGTCAACAAGTTATTTGGATGAAACAAACCCTTAGTGATTTTGGGTTAGGTTATGATAAGATTCCTATTATGTGTGATAGCACTAGCGCTATTAGTATTAATAAGAATCCGGTGCATCACTCTCGTACTAAGCATATTAAGGTTAAACATCATTTCATACGAGACCATGTTCAGAGGGGGAATATCAGTGTGGAATTCGTAGGAACAAATGATCAGCTTGCTGATATCTTCACGAAACCCCTAATTGAGGCAAGATTCGGCGACATCCGTGATCGATAGGGAATTATCGAGCTAAATAAGGTTAGTAAATCTGCCTAATTCCATCATTTTCTCTAGGTTACTCTATTTTAGATAGAAATTCTTAGCTATCCAATCTTAAGGTATTCATTCAGCCCTTAGAATATTTTCGTGGATCTTATAGATCTTCTCCTTAAGTATGATTCTCGTATTTTAGGAAGAAATTCGTAGTTATCTCTTCCTGGACATTCCTTCAGCCATTTAGCTTATTTTAGGAATATCCAATCTTATGGATCTGCCCTTTAAATGTGATCAGGTTATTTTAGGAAGGAACTCGTAGATATCTTTCAAGCCGTTCAGTTATTTTAGGGAACTCATTTATTTAATATATATTTCTATTCGGTCTAGTCACATCCCTTCCTTAATTATGAAATCCCGTCAAATCAGTCAGACATTTCTGACAGTTTCCTCCTCTCTCCAATTTGAAATTTCAAATCTCGAATTTCGAAATCCATCCTTATCTCTTCCAAAAATAAACCGACCTCACTCCTTCAAAAAGATCCAAACCGTTCCTCAACCTTCATCATTCAATCATCTTCTTCAAACTTCTCTCAACCTTCAAACCCTAATCAATGGCAAAAACTTCCGGATCCAAAGCTGCTCTTCCCAAATTATCCAGCCGTAAACGAAAGGAACCTCCATCAGACGAAGACCTATCCGATGCTGCTCCAGACTCATCTCACCATCAACCACCCCTGTTTGAAAAACCCGTTCAAAAGACAAATCGGTTGAAAAAGGACCATCTCCCTCTAAGATTCCCAAGAAGAAGAAGAAGAAATGCAAGAAAACAACCCCTGTGAAATCACCCGAGCCTGAAAAATCTGTTTCGAGTCAAGAGGATGCTGAAGAAATTCATGACGAAACCCAGAAGTCCCGCTCTAAAAGCCCAACGCAGAGGAAACCCAGAAATCTCCTTCCCCACTTGATAGGGCCTCGCTGTCTCCAAAACCAAGCCCTAAACATGACCTTGTGGATTGCCAAAATCGGAAGTGGCGGCCACTCTACCACTATGAATTTCATGAGCACTTTTGCCGTGTACATGATATCCCAGAATCGCAAGTTCAATCTCGGGTATGTGATCCTGAAGCACATGATCCAGGCTGTTGAAAGCACAGACAAGGCATTGCCTTACGGGATGTTGCTCACGCACTTCCTTGAGTGTGAGAAAATCCAGATGCCGCCGGCATGGGAAGATACGGCCATCCACGTTGTGGATCTTGTGACTCTGAAACGCATGGGGATTCATCACACTAAAGGTCAAGGCTGGTTCAAGGCCAAGGAGAACAGATCAGTGGACAGCGCCCAGAAACGGTCGGCTGCGAAAGGGAAAGCGAAGGTCAAAAGCGACGAGGACGATGACCACGAGGATGAGCTGAGCGTAGGGAAGGCAGGAATCTCAGTGCTGCGCCGCGATATCTCCGATATCAAGGCTGATAATCAGAAGCGCTTCCGCAAGCTCAAAGACCAGTATACCGAGCTGTCACTGAAACTATCCAAGCTCTCGAAGCTCGTCAAGAAGTCCCTTCCTAAGCCCGCCGATTCTGAAACACCTTCAAGCCAGTAGGCTGCCCCACTAGTTCCATTCTGCTCCTAGTAGCCCCTAGGTTATTCCGCTCTGCCAGTATCTTTTAGTTCCTAAGTATCCCTCCCACCTTTTTGATAATGAAGGGGGAGTAGTAAGGTAATTTTTAGGCGGTTTGCGTCTAAGTCTAAGTGTTTTTGATATGTAGGGAAGTTCGTGGAACCCTAATATAATATTTTGCTGCTTTTATGATATATCTTCTATGCCTAACATCTCTGTTCTGATCTATGGATATACCATGTGCTGATCTTATACTCTGATGCTTGAATGTGCGAATTTACTGTGCTAAGTGCCTGCTGCGATGATTACATAATTGCTTGAACCATGCTTGGAATATGCGCACTTAGGCAGGGGGAGCACACTCACGGGTAAATTTCGACATTTAGTACTCAATATATAACATAGAAATAGATAGGATATATCCGCACTTAGACAGGGGGAGCAAAATAGATCATGATATATCTTATGCATATTATAGAGATAACTGCACATAGGTAGGGGGAGCAAATGGGTATCACATGTGATTAGGAAATATCGTATGCTCTGCTTTGTGATTATGGAACACTTAAACATATGCGCTAGGACTTGCGTAATCGAATATGCTTACTTGCTTCCGTGCTGCATCAATTACATGTCATCATCAAAAAGGGGGAGAATGTTGACCTTTTTGGTCCATATATGTTAGAGAGTTTTGATGAACGATGTAATTGTAATGACATTAGGTCTATAAATTAAGCAATTCGATTTGGGACAAATAAAATGTCTAAGTTCATGATAATGTTCAACCATGCATTGCAAATGAGATGAAAATTGTTAAAGTGTTGAATATTTGAATTGCGTATGATTTTGTGATGATTTGACGGAACTAAGTGATCGCATGTTATAGACAGTTCATGAGATAGGATATATCGTTCTGTGCTATATATGGAAATAATGCATGAGATATCCTACTGAGCTATAAAAGGAAAATATGTTGTTTATATATGGAAAGTGATATATTCGTTGATACTTGTTTATTCCTGGACGAAAATCACTTATGCGATTCTTGCATGTTTTCCACTGTATTTAATGTGCAATATTGAATTAATATCTTTCCCTGTGCTGATTGGATTATTATATTAAGGAAAGATTTGATTTGGTTGATCTTATGGATAAAGTGCTCCTATATGGTATGTGGTATAACGGGTGATATCTCTGAAATAAGGAAAGTTGTGCCATGATGTGATAAATTGATTTAAGTAAGCTCTGATCTGACTTGTATGCTAAACATGGTAAATATATTGATTAAATGCTATGAGCTGTACATGGAAAACGTGCTGATGCCTTGCTATCTTGTGTGCCATACTTGGTAAGTAAATCTGGATTGACTCGTTACTAGGAACTGATAGCAGGGAATCACTTATGGAAAGTTTCGATATGGAAAATATATGCGAAGTGGTTGAATATGCTTGAGAACGAAATTGAGCTTTTATATGGAATATAATAATGCTTTAATGTGCTATATGACCGTTGTGATTATTTATTAAAACCATGATTTATATGGTATGATTGATTCAAAGCTACATGGAAACTATACTTGATTTGGTGATTATTGTTTGATATGACTTTCCATGTGAAGTGCTATTAGAAAAGGATTATATATGAGCTGCACTTTAGATTTTCGAAACACATTGAATTTGCGAATTTAAGCCTATGAGAGATTTTTTGAGCAGAGAGATACTAAGAGATTCCTGAGCCATTCACTTGCGATAGCTTTCTGCCTTACTGAGCGTTAACCTGCGTATCCATCACTGAGCGAGTGATTTATCCGATATTCCATCATCCCCTCCCCTATATTCTGTCTTCGGACGTGTTGTCTTCGGACGTGAGCAATACCAAGGAGGCAAGGTAGACGTTTACGCACACGTGAAGGGAAGGACAAGTCCGGGGGCCCTTCGGTAGCGAGCTGTGTCTGTCGGGATCAAGGAGATTCCGAGGAACGAAACTCGTCGTGTGGTAACCTAGTAGTGTCTAGTGTTCGACTTGTTTCGGCTGTGTATTGGGCTAACCAATCAGTTTTGTATCCAGCTACGGTGCATTATAGTGATTGGTTAAACTCTTGGGAAGCAAATCCCAAGGAGAGGAGTAAACCCAGTTGGGGATATAACCTCTATAAAAATCCTGTCTCCCATTTACTTTTCAGTTATTTCGTTATCACTGAGAGACAGACCCGAAACACATCCGACAATACTAGGATATAACAGGAATACTCGTCCCAATATTATTTGGCATATCTAAGTCACCACACTAAGGTTTTGTAAAAGAAGCACAAAATTTTAAAAGCCTAATTCACCCCCCTCTTAGGCACATTTATATCTTCACCTCTATTTATAGGCTTGGGGTAAAGCCTTTACATTGATCACAAAAAATCATGTGTAACAATAATAGAGAGTAACGTAAAATAAAGATGATGGGTGAATGAGAGATAATGAGGAGGTTATGAGTTGAAGACGAAGTTGAGTGGACATCCATATAAAATAATGTTCATACTAGCCACCTTGATGTCATTACATGAATTATTTTTTTGAAATAATAAAAGGTGTTGGGTCTAGCGGGATAATTGCATGTTAGTGATGTCGATAACATAATTTTTTTGCACTACACTCATTCATGTCGGTGTGAATAGTGCTTCAGCCCGTGAACTAGTCTATGCAATCCAATATATTTAAATGAAGTTTAAATTAGTATATGGACTTATTATAGACATAGTATGAGTTATATTATTATGTATATACTCAGGCCCGTATTTGGGCCTATGCTTCCTGGCCTGTAGCACCGGGCCCAAAATTTTTCGGGTTCGTTTTGGGGCTCCCAATTTAAGGATCATTTCTTTCTGAATGGATTTTAATGCCATTATTTTATGGCCCTATTATGGACCCAAAAAATCCTAAAAAAATTAAACTTCTATTAATTTGTATTACGTTGGACCTCCATATGCTTTAAGAACGGGGGCACATAAATTAAAACAACGCCCATGTATATACTACCGAAATTACGCATTGAGTGTTATCGTAAATTATATACATAATTAATTGTAGTTATTTTTTATTCTTTTGGTGTATCGCCAAATAGAAAATTGCCATTTGAATAGATAATACTTATTAAGCACACTTATGTTCGTCAAATCAAACCAATTAACCTAACGAAAATTTTGTGGTTTGATTCATAAAAGGCAAACTAATCATTATGAGTGAACTGATCATTATGTTTTATCAGGATAGAAGCTGAGGCCCCTAGTCGTGCTCGTGCCTACTCACTACTCAAGGTAAGGGCAAGAATAACCGAAACTAGCAGGATTAAAAAGAAGCAAAAGGTAAGAAAGTTAAAAATGGGAACAAGGCTGGTCCTTCAGGCTTGAAGTCTTGCACACGTAAGTTTTTCCACGATACTTCTCATTTTCAGAAGGAGTGTCTATAATGCAACCAGTGGTTAACTAAAAGGGATAAAGCATCTAATGATGTTTGTTATCTTTCCTTACTATTGTTTCTTCTGATACATTGTGTAATAACATTGGTGCACGTAAAATATGACTTTTTTATCGCATTGATCGCAACCAGTGGTTAGCTAAAAGGGATAAAGCATCTAATGATGTTTATTATCTTTCCTTGCTATTGTTTCTTCTGATACATTGTGTAATAACACTGGTGCACGTAAAATATGACTTTTTTATCGCATTGATCCATTTTGTAAGGAAACTAATAAAGGGAAATGTAAATTTTGTGGTCGGACATGGAAATAATGATCCAATCGTAGCTGTAGGAACTCTCAGACTAATTTCGGAGAGTGCTTTAATTTGAGTTTACTTAAAACTACTAGTATTGCAAGAAACCTTTTTATGTGTCTCGACCTGATGCTTATGGCTTCTCGTTTAAGGTTGAGAACAAAGGTTCACCATTTCGTTAAATTCCTACGTCGTTGACTCCGGAAACTTTGACGGAAACCACTATTAATTATGTGCAAATCCTTCTAATGGATTCTGAATACAAACAAGTCAACTAGTGGTGAAAGAAAGTTAATCGACGATAATTCCAAACCCATGAACTTTTAGGTCATATATCTGGACATATAATGAAATGCCTCATTAAAGATGGAATTTGTTAGATCCCTAAATTATCAAATCTATGATCCTAGACTTCAATCCTAGGTATTTCGATTAGAATGGCTAAGAATGAGAATTCGATCGAAAAACCTTCGTTGAGAGCTCCGAGAGAGAATTCGGTTAGTGAGAGAAAGATTTCTGTGTTTCTCTCTCTATAAATGGATTGGGAAGCCTTTCAGATCCATTCACTAATTTTCTCTCCTGATTTCGAATGTGTACAAATGTATTTATACCATACTTGGTATAAATAACAAGTTAGTCCTACACTACGGACTGATACAAGAAACGCCCCAAATATAAAGATAGCTAATAAATCAAAGCACAGTTCTAAAGCATATTTTAAAATCTCCCCCTTGGTGCCTGATTGCCCTTCTGCTCTGTCTATCTTTGTCGGGCATAGAACGACTTGCGGAAGCCCAGCGCAACCTCGTAGCATCTGATAGTTTGCCTCCACTCGATGCGCTCCTCTATGGCTTCAAAAATCTTATTCAGAGGCGGTTGCTCTCTTATGTGCTTGCAGTTGGGCAGCCTGGTGTCTCCATCGATCTCTTCCAAATTCTTCTGTATATTCCTTCTGACGATCTTGAGCGTCCCGTCACAGAGTTTGCGGGTCTTAGTCAAAAACATCAACCTACTCGTCTTGGCAATTGTGTTGAGATACGTGATGGATACGAATTTGGCCAAGAAGATGTGTTTGATAGGAAGCCCTTCGATCTCAGGATGCTTCATTGCGGAGTTGTTAGGTTGACCTTCTTCATATTGCTTTCCAAAGCTATCTGAAGGTCGTGTGCGGCAAAGTACTTGACTTGTCGCAATATAATCGTGTTGATTCCCTTGATGTTTTCCATCTTATTGTAGCCCTGAGGATCTTTTTACTTCTTCATGTACATCTGAAAGAGGTTGTAGATCTCGTATGCTGGAAGGTATGGGAGGTCGCTTTCGTCGATCCCCTCTCTAGTTGGATAAGGTCCTTTCTAGTGGTAGACACTTATCAGATGGAATAATGGAGGCAACTCCTTTAAGTATTTCCTCAATTCACCTTTTGGAATTTCCAGCCGCTTAGTTGGACCGAGATGGACGAGTCTGTAAATGTAGTCCATTCTTCTTTGCTGGTCCCAGTGTGGTGACCTCCAAATTTGGTAGCGAGCTTCTTCAAGGAACGGGACTTCTATATACACGTTCTCCCAGGCTGATTCAATTCGAGTTGTCCCTGTAGTCATAGGCGGAGGGGTGTGCACTCGTTGTGAAATCAGATCTTGAAGCCGTGGGGGATCAGAATTGTAGTCCACACCTTCCTAAAGCTCTTCGTCTTCGATGGGGACAAGTTAACCGAAGCTTCATAGAATGTGGCGAACATCCTCGAGCCTTTGCCTTACTATCGTGTCGGGTATGCTGTGCGTTAACCACTGCCCATGCGGGTCGACATGATTTGTCGAAATTCCCGACTCGTCCAGAGCAGTTGAGCTGGATGGTGCAACAGTATCCGCGAGGGCTGTGAGTATGGGCGCGCCTGCTTCTTCTTGTTGAAGCAGTGGACTTGTACATGTCGTTGTGGGTGGTGTGAGCGGAGGCGTTCTTATGAAGGGTGGGTCGACTTGGGTTAGGGTTAGAGTGTGGGTGCTGTGCGTGGTGGTTTTGGTTTGTGATCGGGTAGTGGGCCGTGAGGTATCAGTGGCTCCAGTCCTTGTCTATGCAGAGCCCGAGCCTTGTCCTTGGTCGTTTGTGGAAGTCCTCGGCCTCTTCTCCCCCTCATGGCGATCCTAGTCGCCAGGGTCGTCATGTCGGCGTTTGGAGCGGGAGCTTTGGCCGCGGCATGATTGTGTTGGCGGGTCAGGACGATCCACCAGACGGTTGTAGTGGTCTTTATCTTGAGGCGTCCGGTTGGTAAGGCCAATTAGGCGGGCTAGCATGATGTCGTGGAGTTCGCTGAGGGGTACGGTGTATGGGTTGATGAGTATGGGAGATGGGATGGGTGGGTTAGTGAGGATGGGTTGTGTGGGTGTGAGGTTTGTCCGGACAATTGTGCCTCAGAGACTGGTGCCTTCCCATTATCTCGTCTGGAAATCTCTATGGCAGCGTGGACTCTCACCATAAAGCGTTCTTCTAATTGTGACAGCGCAGAGGAGGGAGCAGCTTGTAAGTGTGCTTCCATCACGAACGGGGTAGAAGCCTCCGAAATGGAGCCCGTTCCATTGTCATGACATCAGCGAAGGTTGCTGACACGCTACCTCGATGACAACTAGAAGGACCAGGATGACTGATGTCGCCTGTTAACAACCCATGAGTGAACACCATCTCACTAGGCTGGCTCGTCGTCATTTGAGGTTGCGACGTTCCGAGACTCCCATCCAATCCTTGAGGAGATTTCAGAAGAATCATCTCTATGGATGTTGTTGTAAGTTCTAATTGAACTTGCGTATCAGTTGACGCTTATGGGTCGTGATGCAGCTCAAGATTGAGAGAAGGAGGGTCCTCAGCACTTGGAGTAATAGTTGGCATCATGCCTGGTGTGGTCACAACAGCAGATAAGACGGGCTTAGCGGATATGAGTTGACGTATGAGAGGCTTTCTAATAAGTCGAATCCCCCTTCGGACTCTGTGTCTGATGAGGTAGCCGTGTGAGGAGTTGTGTCACGTTCTGCTTCCTCATGGGCTTGTGCTGTTGGTTGAGGCTCATCGCGGGTGATCGTTGCGAGCAGCGCCTATGTTTCAGACGTAGTAGCCTGCATAAGTGGACTCTTCCCCATTTCAGCCTCATGCTGTGCTTCCTGAATAAGGTCCTCTGCAATAGGCTCTTGAAGCAGGCAGACATGCACGGGCAGTTTGGCATCAAGGTCTTGAAGTCTTCTTCGATCATGGCTTGATCGAGACCTTGAGTAGTATCTTCCACTTCGAGCTCCTGAGCCACTTCATCAATCAGCGTGGCCTCAGGGCTTGGTTGTAGTTACGGAGGGCTCACAGTGAAGTCGGTTGGGGGCCCTCAACTCATTGCTTCCGTGAGATGATTTCCTGACAATAGAGTCTATATACACCTCCCGTGGGGTCGGTGAGACGTAGCAACTCAAACAAAATAGGCATAGATGGCCGGTCCAGGTCGGTGAGCTTAGGGTTGTGGAATAACTTTAGTTTGGACGGCTGATAATTCCCACCAGGAGGTAGACGAGGAATGTTCTCGTGAATTTCCATTTGTTGAGCAATGTATACGGGGAACCACCTGGCGTGCGACATATTCTTCAATTTCTTATTTTGCAGCAGTCTGATCTGTTTTGAGAGATCGTTCCAGATCAGCTGGGCGACGTCATAATTCCTTGAGAAGACGATCCCATGAAAAACTAGTAGATGTTGCCATTGCCCTTATCAAATCCGGCGTGTTTTGGCAATAGAGACTTGTTGATTATTCCGAAAAGTGTCTTCCAAGGATGTGGGATGCTGTTGCTCTGTACTTGCGCTAGCTTGGTGAGCGGTGGTCGGTATCCCATTTGTAAGAAGTCACGTACCATTTCAGCATCCGAAGGCATCGGGTCGTAGTTGGTGCTGAAGGTTAGATCCAAGACCAATCCAAATTGATCCTTGGTCACACTTATATATTATAAATCCAGATTATCCAAGAACAATTCAACAAATTAACCTTCGATTAACGTGAATAGTGCATTTTGAGGTTTAGTGTGATGAATACGTGAAGTTGATAATGGAAAACTTAGATTAAACATTGTTAGGGTTTAGGCTTAAATACCTTGGAAAGGTATTAAGCCCATTGGGCCCCTAACAAGCCCATTACAACTACAACCCATCTATGTAAAATACAACATACTAAATACATCGTAAAGAAATAAAAGGACTTAGAATAAATGTTTTGGACACTTCTAAGATATTCCTAACACACCCCCCTAAGTGTCCAAATTACAATGAAGCCTATCGTCTAAGTATTCCTTTCGTCTTCTTCGAGCGAGGGGAGGCGGAGGTTCCGTATGAGCTAAAAGTATATCTTCCTGAATCCTAGGGCGTGCTCGAACTGTCTGATGTCGTTTGTGAGTACGATTCGATCTATGATAGCTTGGATGATTTTATCCAGAATAAGTATTTCTTCGCGTTCTGGGCCTTCAAGTACAGTATCGTCAAGAATCGTCTCTTGTATTTGCCTGAGTTGGTTCAGGATAATCTTCATCGTTCCATTTAATACCCGAATTCCGTAAGTAAGTCGGCCAATAAATTTGTATATATATTATATGATTTACGTGACTGAACGGAACATGTTTTACGAAATTATGTGTGTTATTTGATTACATGTTATTGTGGGTTCTAACTTACAGGGAAATTGAGCTGAAACTTAGGAAGAAATTGAAATAAGAATATAAGAATTATTGGTATTGGGCCATGAGTAATACGTGGTTTTGACCCAAGTTATCAAAGATAAGCTCTAAAAAAATGACATTACTTAAGCCTTAGGAATTTTATATGTATAAGCGTATAGGCCTGGAAAGCTTAAAGCTATGGTAACCTATTTTAGTAATAAAATAACATTTCTACCCTAAGTTAAGATAACGATTGAGATAATATTGATGTCATTTGATTAGTTAAACACGCAAGGTAGAAAATAAGAGAAGGATGAAAAGTTATTCATATTCTTGTGGAACCTTCGAAGGTGAGTATAGAGGAAGGAAGAAGCTTGAACTGCACTTATCAATAAGCTTAAGATAGGTGTAACCTTTACTTTAACTTTATGTTTATATTTAAGTAATAGCATGCTATTTCAAGAACGAAAATATCATTTGAGTAAGGCTTGTACGGGCTTAGTTTTCGAGGGTTTTGAGAATATTCAAAGTTTTGGTAATCACGTTTTATGAAGCTTGGGGTTGGCATGTTCTTTTACCATAGTTTCATGTATTTTTAGTGAAGTGGTAATATGCTTTAACAGCTTTAGTCACGAAAACATCAATTCCTAGGGTTTTATAAGAATTTTTGGTTCTAAGGGTTATACTAGTTGAAGTTCATTTGATATTCATATGGTTCACCTCCTCTCTCAATCTGGCCTCCACCTCGGCCTTCACCTCCTCTCTCAATTTAATCACCATCCCGGCCCTCAACTGATCCATCGACGGAAGGCTACAAGGACCCCTCTGGACGTCGGTAGGGTTGCCGAACACATCTCGAATTGTGTAGTGAGAAGAGAAACCCCTACTATGCCCGCCGTGATCAGGCTTTCCCAAAGCCTTCGTCAATGCGTCGTGTTGCCTCGTGGGGACAAATTCTCCTCGGCTCTCTTCTTCGTTCACCCGTGCCTGTCAATTTGTATCGTTTATTAGTTAAACATGATTAATTTGTCAAATCTAGGCAGAAATAGAATTTGAGTGTAAAACTAACTAGTTTCTCGGCTAGTTCTCGGCTCGCGTCACACAGAAATATGAACGACCCATCTTCCGTTCTTACGGTTCGACTCCGAATGAAGTTTGCGCCTCGTACACTTCCCTCTTTCAACGGCACTATCAAGTTCGTGGGAAAATTAGCGAGGTTCGCAAGCGGATCCTCTTTTTCCCAATTGGCCATGTGGCCTCTATACCCCCCACGTGCCTAGATGGTGAGGATACATATTGTGAGATTGACTTTGTCTAGCCTTCTCACTAATTGCAATATGCATAAACACAAATATAGATCGCTCTTAGTAAAAAAGGAATAAAATCAATATTATTACCTGAAATTCAGAGGTTTCCCTCATGTTCCTCAACGCGGCCAATCCTTCTTGGGAGATATGTTCGTATTCGCTCGCCACACTCGGACCCTTATTCTTTTCCATCACACTGTACTTGTGCTTCCAGTTTTTTCGTAAGGATCCAGCTTCTTAAGGACCTTTGCCTTGATAGCCGGATTGTCTGGCAACTTCCACGTAGTCTGTCGAATAATAAATACAAAATTAATTATATATCGAATTGATATTTTCTAGTACATTAATTATACCAAATAAATCACCTTAATATCTTGCCATAGTGCCTCCTTGAGCCCGGGGTCGATCTGGCGCCAATATGTGATGAAGTCCTCCACTTGCGCCCTCGCCACACGACCGATGTAGTTGCTAAACTTCGCCCTCGCATCGCATCTTGGTGAGAGCCAATAACATTACCCTTCTCATCGAACTGGAGAATGCACTCCTCGGACTCCGGATTTAATCGTCTTCGTAAGCCCTTGCTGTTATATGGACCTCTCGTACGCTTATTAACCGACTCGCTCGACTCGTTACCAGTCGACGAAGACGTAGGATGCTCTGAAGACATCTCGTCGTAAGCAATATGTACCCTGAAAAAACAACAATCACAAAAAAATAATTTAGTTAATTTCAACAAAATTCAGTCGAAATTCGTAGAAAAAGGGACACAATTTAAAAGATTTCACATACGTTTTTCAACAATACATTCCTTCATTGTGGTCCGGAACGATATGTCTATGAAAAGTTGCGTCATCATCAGCGATAGCGACATGTTCTACACCAGTAGGAAACGGAAATGTTTCATCGCTCTCGTCATATTCCCTTTCATCGTCGGCATCAACAATACCAACAATACTCTTCTTCCCTTGAAGGACAATATGCCATCCAATATTAGCAGGATCTTGTACGTAGAATACTTGTTTAGCTTGCATTGCCAGAATGAAAGGATTGTCCGCGTAGCCCAATTTTGCAAACCCACCATCGTAAATCCCAATTCGGGATCTATTCGAACGCCTCGTCTATTATCAACCCATTTACATCGAAGTAAAACAAATTTCGCATTGTTTTTATAGACGAGTTCCCAGATTTCTTCGATAAACCCATAGTACGTACTTGCATTACTCGACACTTGGGCATCTTTCCCACGAGAAACTTCTCTTGACAATGCAACTAGTGTGACCCCACTGTTCTGCGACGCGCTTTTATCGTCTCGCTTCTTCGTGTAGAAAGTATACCCATTAATGTCGTACCCTTCGTATGTTGCGACATTCCATTCGGGTCCCCAAGCAAGCCACTTAATGATTTGACTGCAATCTGAACCATTTTCTGCAGAGAGCGTCCTCGTTCTGAACCAACCTAGAAAAGATCAATTATGCTCCTTTATGTACCAGATTTCGCTTCTATTAGGATATTCTCGTCGTAGTGAAGCCATGTGTTCCTCCATGAAAGGATGCACGTCAGGAATATGCCGTAAGACGAAAAACTGTGGTGACTCCCATAAATCTCTTGATACCGTAATGAACTGTGGTTTCGACAATGGCTTTCCTCCTACTCGTCCATCGTGGCGAGAAGTCGGCAACCCTATCGATTAAACATTTGCCAAGTAGGAAGTGCAAAACTCAACGCACTCCTCTGTTGTGTACCCTTCAACTATGCTACCTTCAGGTCGATATTGATTTCGAACATATCCTTTGAGAATCTTCATATATCGTTCAAAAGGATACATGTATCTCATGTACACCGGTCCACATGTCTTGATTTCTCAAACTAAATGAACGACGAGATGCACCATAACATCGAAAAATGAAGGAGGAAAGAACATTTCGAACCGACACAATGTCACTACCACATCAGCCTGCAACTCATCTAGCACCTCGGGATCAAGAACTTTGTTGCATATAGCATTGAAAAAGAAGCACAATTTCGCTATGCATTGACGAACATGCTTAGGCATGATACCACGAATTGCAATCGGCAACAAATGTTGCATCAGTGCATGACAGTCATGAGACTTGTATCCGACTAACTTCAGATCCTTCAATGAGACATATCTCCGTATGTTGCTAGCATATCCAGTGGAAACTTCAATACCTTTAAGACATTCGCAGAAACTTAGCTTCTCAGCCTTGCTCAGCGTAAAGCAAGCCGGTGGAAGAAAAGTCCTCTTTCCTTGTTCTATCGGTGCTAATTCCGGCCTCATTCGAAGTTCGACCATATCTTTTCTTACTTTAAGTTCGTCTTTCGTCTTACCCGGCATATTCAAAAGAGTTCCCACAATACTATCACAAACATTTTTCTCCACATGCATCACATCGATGCAATGTCTCACGTCGAGGTTTTTCCAATAAGGGAGCTCCCAAAATATTGACCGCTTCTTCCAAACGCTACCGTCTTTTGATGGTTTGCACTTCTTACCAAACTGGACATTAATGTTCGCGACGATGTCACTCACTTCGGTGCCTTTCATCGGTAATTTAGCACTTGAAAGCTCGCTTTTCCCGTTAAACAGCGGTAGCAGCTTTTTATTCGTTCGATATTCGTAGGTACGCGGCAGGAATTTTCGATGGCCCATGTAAATGTGTTTCCTGCAATTGTTCAACCACTGACTATCTGTATCATCCCCACAAATCGGACATGCTTTCTTGCCCTTCACACTATAGCCAGACAAATTCCCGTAAGCTGGAAAATCATTGATGGTACAAAATATCATAGCTCGAAGCGTAAATCTTGATTTTGCGTATGCATCGTACACCTCGACGCCTTCGGACCATAGTATTTTTAGATCCTCAATTAACAGAGTAAAGTATACGTCAATGTCATTACCAGGTTGTTTCAGACCAGATATTAGGCACGAAAGAATGATACGCTTTCTTTTCATCGAAAGCCAGGGAGGGAGGTTGTATATACAAAGCAGCACCGGCCAAGTACTGTGACGGCTGCTCAAATCCCCAAACGGGTTTGTCCCATCGGTACAAAGCCCAAGCCTTAAATTCCGTGCTTCATTTCCAAATGTCGGAAACAACGAATCAATGTTCCTCCACTGAGGAGAATCTGCCGGATGTCTCAATTTTCCGTCATTTTTCCTTTCCTCATCATGCCATCTAATCATTTTAGCATCATTGGTGTTAGAGAACATTCGCTTAAATCTAGGTATTATCGGCAAATACCATAGAACCTTAGCAGGAGCCCCACCGACTTCATCCTTTCGTTTGTAACGCCAAGTGTCACGCGTGGGACATTTATCAGCCGATTCATACTCGCCTCTATAGCACGCAGTCGTTGGGACACGCATGTATTCTTTCGTACTGCAAGTTCAAAGGGCACAAGAACTTCTTTGCCTCGTAAGTTGACACCAGAAGTTCATTGCCATCGGGAAGCATATCGACAAGTGTTTCTAAGAGTGTCGAGAAACATTTATCCGAAATCCCAAATTTAGCCTTAATATTCAACAATTTGAACACAGCAGACAAATTTGTGTATTTAGAACACACGTTGTACAAAGGGATACTATTGTCCCTAACTAGACTGTCAAATATAGGAGGAGGTTCATGGAAATCCTCTTGAACATCACGGAGCATGTCCTCAATACGATCATTATCAGATGAATAACTATCAGCTAAAACATCTACATCTGCCTCGGTTTGCACTCTTGTACTAGATCCTTCATCCACCCGACCAGCTACAGACTCACCGTGCCATATCCAATTTGTATAACCAGGTTTAAAACCCAAGACTATCAGATGATCCCTAACAATCTCACTATTCCACCACTTTGTGTTAATACAATTACGATATGGACATGAAATCTTGGATTGCCTCTTTTTTCTACGATTTTGCTCCGCACAATTCATAAACTCTTCAACACCATTTTCGGCCGTAATTCGCTTACTAGACATCCAAACCCGATCCATCCCAACCACCTAAGTTAGATAACAAATAAATTTACATCGTAAAGCGATAGTGAACGTTTAAGAACGGTCCCAGGGGACCATTCAAGGTTTCCTCCAAATGAGCAAACCTTGAACAGAACTAAGCTTAATGAAATAATAAATTCACAAATCATAGGCAATTTCAAACAAATACGAAGCACAAAAAAACCTATCCAAGCACAAAAATCTCGGGTACCCGGCAATCGAACCCATCGGGTCGGGTCTCAATTTCTTTTCCTTTTTAACAATTATGATTTTCTAACATAGTATAGGACGTTAATAGAACATTAAATCACAACATGGAACCGAAATCGAAAGCATACCTAAATTCCCCAAATTAAATAAATTAGGGTTACAAAAAATATACTACCTGTTAATTTGGGCCAGCGGCTGCGGCTGAGAGAGGCGGGGCGGCGAGGTGGGGCGGCGAGTGTTGGGGCGCGGCGACAGCTACTGGTGGGCGTGGCGACAGCGAGTGGTGGGCGCAGATGCGAGGCGGCTGGTGAGGGGGTTCGACAGCGAGCGGTGAGGGCACGACAAACGTGGGCGGCGACGGTGAGGGCACGACGAACGTGGGCTGGGCTGCGAGTGGTGGCGCGGGACAAGCAGAGAACGGCTGCGAGGCGTGGCTACTGCGCAATTGATCGGGCACGGCTGCGACGGGCGGGGCTGCGACGGGCTGGGCAGGTCGGGCGAGGCTGCCGCGGGCGAGGCACGGTGATGGAGGCTGTGTGTGAGTTCGATCGATGGGGCTGTGAGTGTGACTGTGTGGGTTTAGTATTTTAACAGTATCGGCGACTGTTGTTGCACGTAACAGTCGCCAATAGTGCCCAAATAAAATTTAATAAATAGACATGGGCGACTGTTACATGTGTTAACAATCTTTCCTTTTCTTGATTTCGAGCTCCTCTTCTCCGAGACTAAGGCAACATTGTCTTCGGTCTGTTTGCCCTTCTGCTCCTTGTGAATCTCGCTTATATCACCCTCATGTTGTGCGAGATTGTCAAACACGGCATGGATATCAAACTCCTCTAGATCTTTATTTTGTCGAATTTGAGTGGATATATTCTTCCATTCCGCGGGCAGAGAAGACAGAAATCTGATGTTTGTCTCCATATTGGTCTTCGTGATTTCTATCTTTCTCATCTCGTTGAGAAGAGTGAGGTATCTTTGGTAGATCTCATATAGACTCTCCTCCGGCTTTGCTTTGAAGGAGTCGTAAGCAGTGAGAATGTTTGCCTTCTTGGCCTCTATGCCAACTTCCGTCCTCTGCATCATCCTATGCAGTTCATCCACATTCCTTTAGCCGATGAAAGGCTATCAATCTGTCTATATACGCCGTTGGGGATGCTCTGCATGAGGGTATTCATGGCTACTAGATCAGCCTTAGCCCGAGCCCTCTCCTTGATTGTGTACTCCCTAGGCTCCTTCAGTCGCCTAGACGCGGGAATTTGAGGGGTTGCCGTTTCATCACCGGAGACATGCACCCAAAACTGTGCGGGTCCTTCTTCTAGTGATTTCAGTAAATTTTCGGCTTGGTCTTTTAAGGCAATGAAATTGAGGAAGCGGCTTCTCCACACGGTATATTCGCCTCGTTGCAAAATCGGCGGACGGCTGTCATTTCCGAGCGAGTATGCATCCATTTTGTGTTGTAGTTGAGTTGTTGAAGGATCTTCATTAAGTGTTTTGAACGTTTGAAGATGATGTAATGTGCTTCACAACAAAGTTCGTTAGTAGCGTTTGATTCGAGAAATAGTTCGAGAATTATTTTCGATTCAATGTTTAAAGTTTGATCGAAAATAATTTCGTCGAAATAGAATATAATGTGTACTGTTCTCGTGCGAGAAAGTCTGGCAGCGAAATATTTTTCCAGCGAAATAAATTGCCCAAAATCGTTCGGTCGAGAAAAATTTCCTGATCGTGAATTTATTTCGATCGTAAAGAAACAGTACGTTAGTAAGTTTCTTGACAAGTCAAAATAAATCTGTTGACTGGAAAAGTTTCTCGCGTGTAAATGATTTTCGCCTGGTCAAACGTTAAAGGTCTGACCGAAAGTTTTTCGAGAGAAAGTTTTTACGCATGCAAAGTCAAAATTGGTCTCTCTCAAAAAAGGTTTTCGCTGAATAATGCTCGAGAAATATTTCTAACTAAAATCGTTTCTAGTGTTGACGATTCTAGCGCTGACTTCGTATTCTAATCGAGAAAAATTCTCGCGCCATGTTTTTCGATCGAGAAATTAATCCAATCGTAAACCTAGCGAGAAAAATTAGAACGATCGAGAAAAATTCGCAGAATACGATTAACACAGATTCAAGGAAAAATAACGAATTAGACGGTGAAATTTCAGGTAATTGCTCGCAATCATTTACTAACTACGCACGAACAAGCAATTAAACACGTTATGAACCAAAGTATGTCGAATTTGATCAAAATCAGAACGTGTTCTTCATGTTCTTCGCAAACAGTAAATCACAGAATCGATTTAATCCAAAAAAAAACGAAGTTCAAATAGCTACAAATCTGATCGCGATCATCATTTAACACTTAAACAAGCACAGAAACATCAAATTCAAGTCAATTAAGCACAGAATTATGCTATTGGATCGAAAAAAATTCCGCGCCAAACTGTTCTTCGATGAACAATAACCAGAAAAATGATTTTCGATCAAAATCTAACAATTTTTGATTCAAAACAGAACGAATCTGCTCTGATACCAATTTTTAGGTCCTACGATTAACAACTCTATGATCCTAGGCATGAATTCTAAGTAATTCGATGATAATGATTAACATTTAGAATCGACCGAAATACTCAAATGAAGATTGAGCGAGAGAAGTCGTGTAGAGTGAGAAAGTTACTATTGTTTCTCCCACTAGAAATTGAATTGCAAGCCTTTCGTATCAATTTCCAAAACTTTTTCTATTCAGCACAATTCGTTTACATGTATTTATACCAAACGAACTTGGTATAAATATCAAGCTAGTCCTAATCTAAGGACTACTATACAAAACTCCCCTAATTACAAGGACAACGAATAAAATCAAGCACAATTAAAACATATACTCTACAGGTCCAGACCTCGAAGATTTAGCTCATTGATTCCTTTTATTTCTTCCTCCTTCCGCCAGATCCTAGGATAACAGTCTTCAAGGTAAGGTGCCTTGATCTTCATGTTTCTTCATGGAGTCTCTAAGAAATCATAACCCGACGTTGGTTTCTCGGGCACTTGATATCAAAGGAGATCTAGAAGTTCTGGGAGACTGCTCCTCAGAAGTCTGACGCCGTTGCTTTCAATTATGACGCTTTCAATCCTCAGGCGGGACTCTTCTTTTGTCTCTGTTCTCGTCAGCAATTCTTCTTCAAGTATATATTTATCGATATAGACTTGAGGATCTTTGGGACGAGGGATTGTGGTTGTTTGGACTGGTTGGGTGGAGGTCCTCGAAGAGCCATACTCGACTTCGCCAATGGAAATTTTCTGGTTCGGCCTTGGCGAGGATTGTCTAACTCCAGAGGACCTTGGTGGTGGTAGTGGATTGGATGATCGGGATAGGGAACCAGCTTAACAAATCTGAACTCCTCTTCCCCGTCCACGACTACCTGTTATGGTTCTTTGCCTCTTCCACCTCAGGATGATCCTGGTCGTCAGGATCGTCATGACGATGCTTCTGGCTGGGGCCTGACGGCAGGTAGTCGGGTGAGGTATAACTCCACCCGCAATCAGCTTTTGGAACAGTTCTTTTTCCCGAGTTCGCTGATTGTCAAGTTCAAGGAGTCGAGAGATTTTGATGTCGAAGAGTTGGAGTAAGGGCATGTGATATGGATCGGATTGACTGGATGCTCGTGGTGGTAAAGAGAGGACACGAGGTTGCAACAACGGTTTTTCCAACAAGGGGGCCTCCATTGGTCCGTTGAGGCGGTTTGGATTGTAGTCTTGATGAGTCCTTGAACCCGTGGTAGGGTGACAGTTTCAAAGAACTCAAACAAGCGGTATTCCAGGTAGGCCGTTGTTACACCTGTAGGAGTTGCTGAAGTTGCTCTGGTGCCACTAGGGTTAGTCGTTAACACCTTGGCAGAGTCAGGGCAGCCCTCATCAACAGAAGTCCGTAGGACTTTTATTTCCTTGGCTCTTCCGACCTCTCCTTGCGACACATCTTTCAGAGATGGTGCTCGGGTCGTTACGTCCTCGTCAGGGATACGTGCATGTGTGGAGCTTTCACCGGGGCCATTTCCCGTTAGCACACGTACAGGACTAGGTCCCCTACGGTGGCTCTCAGATGATGAGTGCTGAAGTCAAGTCATCATCCGTGAGACTTCCGTCCAATCCCTGAATGCCTCAATTATAGGTGCTTCTATGAACTTTGAGGCCTGTATGGCAGTTTGAGACTCGGTCTGTGTGGCGACCCTACTTTTCTAACTAGGATTATTGGCGGATTTCCGCAACGTAAGCCACGGAAGGCCCGTCTAATTAAAACTTTTTCCTAAAATAATACACACTAATATAAAAATTCGTCTACATCGTTATCTCTGTACACGGCCGAAGCCCCAAAAATATCAAAAGAACAAAAAGCGCTAACGCCGCTCCACAGGTCTTCATCCATGTACCGCCCTGCCCTCAAAAGTCCGTGGAGCACCGCCACCAGCCGCCTCAGTCTCGACGCGTACCAGCGTCAGACTCAGTACCTACAACACGTAAACACTGAGCAATTTGCCCAGTAGGTGAATAAAATGCGTGTATGCAAGTGTGCACTCAATCCCGATCCCAATATCTCACAACATAATATAATGCACACTCTTTCTTTTCCCATATTCCTATTTCACACAATACAGGGCCCTAGGTTAGGCTCGACACCCTCGCGCGCAAAGACTACTGGGAGGCCACCCCCAAGTCTCGCGGCAGCCTACCCTGGTAGTACACTGGACGATCACGCCAATGGCCTCCTACCGGGTCGCTCCGCACCAAAAGTATACACTGATAGTGCACTGGACGATCACGCCAATGGCCTCCTATCAGGTCAAATCAATATCTCAGCGGTATGCACCTCGGGACGGTCACGCCCGAGTAGACAGATCGATCACGCCCCGTCTCCGCCAGGTGCCCAGTGAGCCCAACCTCGACTCCTCTAAGAGTCACCAATCACAAGCCTCTCATTCTACCCCGTACGTCAATATCTCATATCACCGTCTCAATACGGTACAACCATCTCTCTCTCTAACGTGATATGCATGTGCTATGCATATACATAAAATTCATAAAGCATGATCCACGTAAAACGTACGTAAAACAGGTAAAACATGTAAATCACATAAGCCACGTAAATCACTTAACCACATGAAAACACATAAATGTGTTTACGTATTGTAGATGGATAATCCACCTACCTGTCCTCCCGCTATCGCTAAATAAGTGGTCTGATGGAATCCCTATAAGTCGATTCTCTGAATAAATAAATATTATTATATCAGTATATTTGCTAAACTGTATAAGTTTTTAAGTTCCCAAACTCTAATTATAGAAAACCCTAAAATTTATGAAAACCTAAAAATAATGATATTCCTAAAATAAATAAACCCTAAAATATTGAAAACCCTAATAACCCCAACAACTTTACAAATATAGGTAGGTCGAAAAATCTTTATGCCCATACTGAAAACTTAAAGACTCATGTTGAAGACTTTGTGGTACTTATATTATATTAATACCGAAGAGAAAATTTATCAAACTCTAATATATTAAAATCTTACTTGCCGAGACTTCTAGGAGAAGAAAGGCACCGAAAACTTTAAAACCATATTGAAGACTCCTATGTATAAAGTAGAATGCAAAACTTAGTTATCAGATGCCGAACTAGTATGAAAACTTAATACATAAGGAAGTTCCAAAAACCGTGGGGTCTAATACATAATACTATCATTGCCGAAAACCTAAAATATCAAAAAAGTGTGAATGTATATATAGAAATCTTTTCCTAAGTCCAAAAACCTGATCATGTATCCACTAACGAATCAAACTTCAAAATCTGTATATTCCTTAAATTCTAAGCATCTTATCAACCATTCAAACACCCAAAACGATTAATGTAAGCATAATACTCAACTGTTTCGAAATCTGATGTCTAAATCTTAACATACAAGTTTACGAAGATATCATCTTATTTATTTTAAACACTTAATAAACCACATAAATTATACCTATGATTGTGAATCACACTCACGGGTTTTCAGGTGAGACTCTCTTATGATTACCAACTTGACTACAATAACTAGATTTATGTATATAATACATGGAGATTGGTCAATCTATGCTAAGTTAAAGAATTATACCTCACTTCTCTTTTAAGTCCTTTCGATTTGTTGGGTGTATGGAGTTGTAGCTCTTTGTTCTTCTCCTATTTTTCGTTGCTTTGCTAAATGGGAGTTTCATTTACTGAGTTAAGGATATATATTGAAGTAAGGTTTTAAAAAGGGATGACGTTGATTAGACAACTTAGCAGATGACGAGTTTTACCTAGGAATTAAGTAATCTTATATTATTTATCTCAAAGTTTGGGCTTGTGGGCTTTAACTCGAAACATTACCCAATTAAATATGGCCCAAGTTAATTGGTTCTTAATTATATAAAGTTCATTTAAGTCTTTGGTAAGTGTTGAAGTAATTCTGAAATTAGTAAATTCGTAATTTCGTCCGGCGACCTAAATTTCTTTATCAAACTTCCTAACTTGCAACATTACATAATTGATTTATATTAAAATCCTGAAATCCCGTATTAAAATTTACGGGTATTACATCCTCCCCCCCTTAAAAGAATTTCGTCCCCGAAATTCACCGATTGGTGTAACTCGGGATAACGATTTCTCCTATTCCTTGATTTATCAGTACCCTATTAAGGCACATTTCCTACTAAATTTAGGTGACACATTTAAACGTGTGGCCCAGCTTTCTAGGATTAACAATTTCTCTATGTTTGGACTCGCCCACATATTTTCTCTAGGCATACTTATCCTATTCCTACCACGCTTCCGCTGCGCACTCTAGGCGTACTTGAATAAAATGCAGTATTATACGTACATAAATATTTTCCTCAAAATATTCCAGTTCTACTCTATAATTATGTTCAGTTCGAAAATAGTACTTAAAGTCCAACAAATTCGCAATAAAAATTCGGACGAGGCCCAAAATTTAGTAACTGCCCAAAAATTACTAAGCCCGGCGAAAATTTTAGCACCCAAAAGTCTTCAAACCCAATTCCATCATCCGAAAGTTCCTACCTAAATATATCTCTTGACCCGAAAATTAAATCAAAGCCAGTACCTGAATATTTATACTACGGAATTCAAGGATTAGTAAGAACAAAAAAAATAGTTTAGTCTCCCTAAATGTCCCCCATAAAAAAAAACTCTTATCTAGTTCGAAAACTCTAGCAGATTAAACATATCGAAAACTTAACCAATTCTTGAATACCGAAAACTTTATTCCCAATACTAAGTTGCGAAAACTTTCAAGATATCTAAACTCCTAAGAATTACAATCCTATTGTTGCTGATAACTTAGACTTCACGAAAACTTAAATTACTCTACAGTTTCCATTGCCGCAATCTCTCTAGGATCTCCACTGTTTAACAATCTAAACTATTTCAAGTATGAAAACATATTGATACGTAAATCATTCAAAATCACTCATTGTTCAGTTCACGAAAACCCTCAACATCAAAATATTTAAAGTCTAAATATATTCAACTTCCGATGGCATTTAACAGCTAAGTCACCATCATACCATCAAACGTTACGTACCATAGACCCCAATATTTATGATTTATAAATAAGTTTCTATCTACACCCCAAAAACTATACTACATCGACAACCTTTAATTATTCCAATGGTAAAAAGATCCAACAGTAAATTATGTCCACATAGGTAAATATCCACTCATATTATAATCACATTTGCTGGTAGTTCGTGAATTGTAGCCGCGCATAAAATATCGTATATCTATACCACTCATCGATAACTAATTCACCCGAGATATGTTATTCATCCAAAATTCATTCAAAGTACTAGACTAAATTAGGTCTACTCATTATCCTTCATACTACAACATGTATCGCGTTAATTATATACGCTTGAACACTTTTGCAAACCTAAAAATCTTGGGTTTCTAAACACGTAACATACTCAAAGGTTCCGTATGTTAATCACATAAAATCACCCAAAATATATAACACATATCAACAATCAAGTAATCACATCAAATCTTAAGACTTACAGGCCAGGCTGGTTCTCCAGGCTTTTGAGCGGCGTACATGGACAGTCTTCAGAATCTGAAGCCTAAGCTCTGATACCACCTGTGGCGACCCTACTTTTCTAACTAGGATTATTGGTGGATTTCCGCAACGTAAGCCACGGAAGGCCCGTCTAATTAAAACTTTTTCCTAAAATAATACACACTAATATAAAAATTCGTCTACATCGTTATCTCTGTACACGGCCGAAGCCCCAAAAATATCAAAAGAACAAAAAGCGCTAACGCCGCTCCACAGGTCTTCATCCATGTACCGCCCTGCCCTCAAAAGTCCGTGGAGCACCGCCACCAGCCGCCTCAGTCTCGACGCGTACCAGCGTCAGACTCAGTACCTACAACACGTAAACACTGAGCAATTTGCCCAGTAGGTGAATAAAATGCGTGTATGCAAGTGTGCATTCAATCCCGATCCCAATATCTCACAACATAATATAATGCACACTCTTTCTTTTCCCACATTCCTATTTCACACAATACAGGGCCCTAGGTTAAGCTCGACACCCTCGCGCGCAAAGACTACTGGGAGGCCACCCCCAAGTCTAGCGGCAGCCTACCCTGGTAGTGCACTGGACGATCACGCCAATGGCCTCCTACCGGGTCGCTCCGCACCAAAAGTATACACTGATAGTGCACTGGACGATCACGCCAATGGCCTCCTATCAGGTCAAATCAATATCTCAGCGGTATGCACCTCGGGACGGTCACGCCCGAGTAGACAGATCGATCACGCCCCGTCTCCGCCAGGTGCCCAGTGAGCCCAACCTCGACTCCTCTAAGAGTCACCAATCACAAGCCTCTCATTCTACCCCGTACGTCAATATCTCATATCACCGTCTCAATACGGTACAACCATCTCTCTCTCTAACGTGATATGCATGTGCTATGCATATACATAAAATTCATAAAGCATGATCCACGTAAAACGTACGTAAAACAGGTAAAACATGTAAATCACATAAGCCACGTAAATCACTTAACCACATGAAAACACATACATGTGTTTACGTATTGTAGATGGATAATCCACCTACCTGTCCTCCCGCTATCGCTAAATAAGTGGTCTGATGGAATCCCTATAAGTCGATTCTCTGAATAAATAAATATTATTATATCAGTATATTTGCTAAACTGTATAAGTTTTTAAGTTCCCAAACTCTAATTATAGAAAACCCTAAAATTTATGAAAACCTAAAAATAATGATATTCCTAAAATAAATAAACCCTAAAATATTGAAAACCCTAATAACCCCAACAACTTTACAAATATAGGTAGGTCGAAAAATCTTTATGCCCATACTGAAAACTTAAAGACTCATGTTGAAGACTTTGTGGTACTTATATTATATTAATACCGAAGAGAAAATTTATCAAACTCTAATATATTAAAATCTTACTTGCCGAGACTTCTAGGAGAAGAAAGGCACCGAAAACTTTAAAACCATATTGAAGACTCCTATGTATAAAGTAGAATGCAAAACTTAGTTATCAGATGCCGAACTAGTATGAAAACTTAATACATAAGGAAGTTCCAAAAACCGTGGGGTCTAATACATAATACTATCATTGCCGAAAACCTAAAATATCAAAAAAGGTGTGAATGTATATATAGAAATCTTTTCCTAAGTCCAAAAACCTGATCATGTATCCACTAACGAATCAAACTTCAAAATCTGTATATTCCTTAAATTCTAAGCATCTTATCAACCATTCAAACACCCAAAACGATTAATGTAAGCATAATACTCAACTGTTTCGAAATCTGATGTCTAAATCTTAACATACAAGTTTACGAAGATATCATCTTATTTATTTTAAACACTTAATAAACCACATAAATTATACCTATGATTGTGAATCACACTCACGGGTTTTCAGGTGAGACTCTCTTATGATTACCAACTTGACTACAATAACTAGATTTATGTATATAATACATGGAGATTGGTCAATCTATGCTAAGTTAAAGAATTATACCTCACTTCTCTTTTAAGTCCTTTCGATTTGTTGGGTGTATGGAGTTGTAGCTCTTTGTTCTTCTCCTATTTTTCGTTGCTTTGCTAAATGGGAGTTTCATTTACTGAGTTAAGGATATATATTGAAGTAAGGTTTTAAAAAGGGATGACGTTGATTAGACAACTTAGCAGATGACGAGTTTTACCTAGGAATTAAGTAATCTTATATTATTTATCTCAAAGTTTGGGCTTGTGGGCTTTAACTCGAAACATTACCCAATTAAATATGGCCCAAGTTAATTGGTTCTTAATTATATAAAGTTCATTTAAGTCTTTGGTAAGTGTTGAAGTAATTCTGAAATTAGTAAATTCGTAATTTCGTCCGGCGACCTAAATTTCTTTATCAAACTTCCTAACTTGCAACATTACATAATTGATTTATATTAAAATCCTGAAATCCCGTATTAAAATTTACGGGTATTACAGTCTGTGCCGGGGGAATAGATGTATCTTTGGCTGGTTCGAACACAAGAACTGAGGAGGCTGTGATTTGAGGGGGTTCTGGGGATTTTGAGACACTTGCCTATTTGAAGACAAGTGAATGGTCGATTTCGGGTTGTGCATGCGCCGATGGGTCAGGTTCGGCGTCTTTTATCCTAGGGGTGACCCGACTATTTGTGACTGAGAGGCTTCAGTCGTTGTTGCCTCGGGGATGGTTATTTGTGGTTGTTCATGGATGGTTTGTTGAGGGGTCGGTTGGGGTTGTTGAGGGGCGATTGATGTTTTAGTGGTCACTCTCTCTCGCTAACCCTTGCGTTAGACTCGGGTGGGTTTTTCTGGTCATGGGGTTGGGGTGATTGTATTTCTGGCAGTAGGATTCACAGTATCAGGGCAGTTTGGGTGGGGTGTGGTTTTCCTCTTCTGGTCGTGGTGGTATCCCCGGTGTTGTAGACATAAAATGGTGGATCATTAGTGAGAACCACCGGGAATAGGGCAGATTCTGTGGCTTAGCACACCTGTTCGTGAGTACTTCTCATCTTACTTCCCCTTCTGAAGATATCGCATTTTGGGTAGGGTGTTGTTTTCCTCTTCTGGTCGTGGTGGTATCCTTGGTGTTGTAGACATAAAATGGTGGATCATTAGTGGGAACCACCGGGGATAGGGCAGATTCTGTGGCTTCTTCAACTTCGACTTCGTCCGCTGTGTAACTTGATCGTCCAGGTCTAATATGATTAGCTTGGCATCCTGAACGCTATCCCATGGAAGATGTGGAGAATTGTTATGTTGCATCGATCGTAGCCTGAGTGCTTTGGTGAGAAGCACTTGTTGACGCGTGCAAAGAGAGTCCGCCAAGGATGCGGTATCATGGACTGCTGAATATGGGAGACGTACTTGACTTGATTCCCATTTTCATCATGTCCTCAATGAGCTCATCGTCTGATGCCTCATACTCGTATTGTGATTGACTTGGCAGTCGAATGACGCTTCGAATGAGTTTCTGGTGACGATGACAATCTCGTTTGCAATTTGGGCCTCGTAAAAGATGTTGTCACGAGCGACTTTGGTCTTCATTGTCCCTTAGATATGTTTAAGGTAGACTGTATGGACTTTGACCGACACTGAGAAGGCGTACCCAAAGTGGTAGTTCCTAAAAATGGATGGTATGATCTCGTCCTGGCACTTGAAAGTGTTCAGGTCGAGTCGGAAGTTGTTGTATCTGGTTGGTATCCATTTTGAGGTTGACTACACAAGATCTGTCGGTGTCGTCATTTTTCTTTTTTTTGGGACACCGGAAATTCCTGTTGTAACTGCATCACGAAGGAGAAAAACAACATCAGAATGTAAGCATAATAGATGATAACCTTGTGTCGTGAATAGTGTGGCTTTAGGTGATAAAAATTGTTTTTGTGACAGTAAAGATCTCGGCCCATTACTGTTTGGCCCAAATGTGTTGAAGAAATCATCGAAATTTTTTTTAAGTGTGGTTCGCGGGTTGGTTTTAAAGGACTTCGCGAATTGCATATCGCGACCTCAAAGGTTCGCGGGTCTGAGAGAAAGAGAGTTCGCAGGTTGACTTAAAACTTTCAAAATATTGCTAAGTGTGGTTCGCGGATTGGATTAAAACTTTCAAAATATTGCTAAGTGTTGTTCGCGAATTTCATATCGCGAACAAGGAGGTTTGCGAATTGACCAGGTCAAACATGAAACACGAAACATCAGTTTGCAAATTGCAACTTGCGAACACTGAGATTCCCGAATTTCGAAATCGCAAAGCAGAAAAGTCAATCGGTCAAACTCGCGAAATCAAAGGTTAAAAGTGTAGTTCGTCAAAAAAATAATTAAAGTTCAGTGATTTGCGAATTGACAAAGTCAAAATTTTAAAGAACGGGTTCGTGAAACCCTTTGGGACCCGTGAAACAAGTTTTAAAAGATCAAAACGTGCTTTTCGTTAAACATGTCGTGAACCCTAATTACCCTATTTCTACGAAACGCTTTAAAATTAAAAACTCAGAGTTTCAATCATTAAAATCCTCAAGATTTAAAGACAGACAGATTTCTTCAGAAATCAACCACAAAAGTTCTGTTCTTCGAATATTATACCTGCAAAAAATACACTATAAGAAGGAGAATACCAAGAGATTCCTTACCATAGTTTGATTCGTGTGTGTGTTAGGAACGATTTTGGGACGAAGAAGCACAGTTAATCGAGAGGATTGAAGAGTTTGAAGTGATTCATGAGAAAGAGAGTGACGATTTCGAAGAGCGGAGTTCAGAGTTCGTGAAATGGGAATGGAGAAGTTCGCGAATTAGGATTAGGTTATGTAAAACTTCGTGGGCCGAAAGGTTGAAGATGAGGTTGAAATTGGGCTGCGAAATTTTGAGATGAAGGCCGACAGAGGATCCGCAAATTCAATGAAAGTGGATTTGGAAGTGTATTTCGCCAATCGGAGGCTGTTAGTTCGCGAACTAGGTCTTGACTAGTCAACAGTTGGGAGGTTCGCTAATTCAGACAATAATGACTTCGTGAAGTTGAGTTCGCGAATTGAAGCTGAAAATGCACAATGAGGTTCGCGGGCCGGTAGATTTGGGGCACAAAGTGATTTGGAAGATAGGCTCATATTGAATTTCCGATGAGAAAGTCCAAAGGATTCGTGAATTGAGTTCGCGAACTGAAGGTTGGAATAAATGAAGCACAGATTTGAAAACTAATCAGAGAACTTGACGAGTCCAATTGGGATGATTTGCGGATTGGGGTGCAAAGTTCGAATTCGAAAAGTAAAGAATTTGAGAAATTAAAGTGCTGATTTGCGATCTAAATGTTGAAAAAAAATTAGGTTTGAGAATCATTACTAAGCTGATATGCGGAATTTTCTACTGATCTATGACACAGAATCAAAAATTGGCTCTACAACATCAATTTGAACCGATCAAAAATCACAAATCGACGAGTTTTTCAAAATTGATTGGCAGAATCCAACAATCGACGAAGAAAGCATCGTTTTCTTTCGCGGCGCTGAACCGTCAACTCAAACATTTGTCTGAATCATTGATTATTTTTGTCGGTACAATAATAATGTTATTGTTCACTTCGCGCCTATAAATAGACATGACTCGAACCTCAGCATGACACCAAAGATCAACAAATTACTCATATCGTGTTTCCTTATTTTTGCATTATAGCTCACACCGATGACTTGGTAGAAGAAGCAGGACGAAGAGCATAAGGCAAACAGACATGGTTAAGGGGTAATTTTGAGCGCAATTTGAATATGCTGGCATTTGAGCTTTAGCTTCTTTTGTGCTTATTCGTCGCTTTACTAGCTATTCTGTGTTGGGTCCTTATGGGGCGTACTTGCTTTTTAGAGTATTTTGCTTATTATGAGTGTTTTACGTATTTTGAGAATTTTACATATTTTGAGAGTATTTTGCACATTATGAGTGTTTTCTGAATTTTGGGAAGGTTCATGTAACGTTGAAAAGTCAGTTTGCGAAAGAAAATGAAAAAGTTACTCCCCCTTAATATTTGCATTTTTGGAATAAACTCCCCCTAAATAAAATGCGTATCGAGAATCTTTAAACATTTGATAAATCACTTACTCCCCCTCAATGCATGGATATGGCATTTCTCCCCCTCGATGTAGGCCTTCAGTGCGCCCCGTCTTTCACCACTTACTCCATTACTAATTTATGTGATTAATGTTGTCTTGAAGAAATAAATTGTGCAAAAGACGTATAAAAGTCCCCGCCTTTTACTAACAATCGTGGGTCTTAATTACATCGGAATCACCGCAAGCGTATCAAAATAAAACTATCTACTAGGCCTTCAGGAGGTCGAACCCATGTACACACTTCCGCCTCAAAAGCCCCCGGAAGCTTCAAAAGTTGGCCTCGCTGAGAGATGATCACGTACCGTGATCGCGGGAACCTACAACACATAATAACAAGGAATGAGCTATGAAGCTCAGTAAGTGAAAATTATGCATGCAATGCACATGACCTAAGTAGCGAAGGCATCCGCGCCAACGCTATCTATTTCTCACATCTTTTCGTTCCTCACTTCATATTGGACCCTCGGCTTTCCATCTTGCTATGCACCATTTCATAGAGCTTAGTCCCCTAAGGGTACAAATATGTGACACTGCACACACTGAGAGGCCAACCCTAGTACGCAATCTGTGCCTAACACTATGGTGCCTTTCCATCCCAAGGTGGTCCATATTGAGAGGCAAATAGTGCCTTTCAATCCCAATGCGGTCCCATTGAGAGGCTACCCCGAGCACACAAATTGCGTCTAACCCTTTGGCGCCTTTCCATCCCAATGCGGCCTATCACGCGGATGCCTCTCACTAGTAGCCTATTCGGAGGTCACCTACCCGCGCGATACCCTCGGGTCGCATCCTTCAGGTTGCACTTCTGCTACAAGGGTATTCCCCTTAAAATCATATCGTATAATTTTGGCACCGTGAATCGCCATGGTTGCTTAGAAGAGCCGTGACTCGACATTGAGTCAACAGCAAATGCCAATATCGACAAATATTCGTCGCTCTCAGGTGACCTTACACTATGCACGCTCTCTTTCCTGGACTCTTATACTAGTCATGCGTGCACATGCTCATGTCATGAATCAATGCAACATACGTGTCATGTCATCACTTTTAGTAAATTCAGCCACATAGGAAGTCATGCATAGACATATAAGCAAGTGGTCACATAGTTCACACACAAATTACGTGTACTTACGTCATCGGGGAGTTCCTACGGTTCGACCCTTAAATACAAATATTCACGTATTAGTGCCATTTCTTAGCTAACAAACTAGACTGAAATACTCAAATTCGATTATGCAAGTTTGCTACTAATTCATTTGATCTCTATCCTAGGTTATGTTAGTATTTTACTATATGTGTATCTATGTAGCTCGGCGAAAACACGTAAGTGTTGAGTTGATTCGCCCGATTTGTGGTGTTGCTAACTTAGTTTCGTAGGTGATTCATCAAGGTTTGGTTTTGCTCGATTTGTAAAACTTGGAATCGCCCGATTGGTGTGCGTGGAACTTGGTTTCGCCGTCCCACAGTCGCCCGATTCGCCAACCTTGATTTCGTCCTATTGTATGGTTCTTGCGTCGCCCGATTGAAGCTTGCAGGGCCATTCATTTTGCCAGATTCCATGGAGCCCTAAATCACCCGATTTGTACTTGGGTTGAGTAACATTTCGCCATGTGTTTATATGGGTTCCAAATCGCTCGATTCGACATGCTTCTCCTTCGCATTTGGCAGAGATCTTCCCACTCATCTAATCTCCCGATTTCATTAAATTCAAGCCCTACTTTCGGTCGAATCATATATCACTCAATTTTAAAATCGTCAAGTTCACCTATATCTTTAATCACCGGAAACTTCAGGCATCCCTCAGAATCGGCCGAAGCTTCAAACATTCGTATCTTCAAATGATTTTCCCAGAACTAACCAATCCTAGGGTTTTCCTTCTACTCTAAAATTATCAATTTGGTCCAAGCTTCGATTTATATCCAAGTTCTAAGCCTTAAAACATGCTATTACTAATTATAAATTCCATCTATCCTATACCCGGACGCGAATATACACCCTAAAACCAGGGTTATTGAGGTCTTTCTTACACTTTAATTCCCACGTTAGAGTTCTCGCATAAGCCCTAAGTTACGAATTTATGAAGTTCATGGGAGGTGTTTCACTTACCAATCTCGAATTTCAGACTGGCTCGTGATGTTCTTGGGAAAACTCTTCTCGACCTCTCCTTTCTTTCTTTCTGTTTGAGTTTATGTTTTTATGAGGGTTTCTCTTTTCCCTATTCCTTATATTAATTCTTATCAAACGTTTCCTTAGTTTACTTGGTAATTATTAGACATAAGCTTAGTGGGATGGGTTGATGTGACAAGTAGGTGACTAACAATTTCCTCATAAGTTAAAAGAAATCTTGGTATAATGCTTAGTCAAGTCGAATTCCACTTTGTTTCAGGTATCAATCGCCCGATTTCACGTCTCACAAACCCGGCGATTTCATCTCCTTTATATGAGAATAGGCCGATCTTCGTTGGGTACATGCAATCGTTCGATTTGTGTGATGCATGGTGATTGTTTCCAATCGCCCGATTCCCTGTCAACCCCTCGGCGATTCCAACTTCCGTGGTAAGTCGTCGTTTCAACTCCTGGAAACTTTTCTCGCATGCAGCATCCCAATGGAATGGGGCATTTTTCTTCGTCAGTTTCGTCAGCGTGGTTGGAATCTTGGAGAAGTCCTTGATGAATTTTCGGTAGTATCCCGCCAATCGTAGCAAACTACGTACTTCTGTTACATTCGTTGGTTGGGGCAAACTGTTGATGGCCTCAATCTTGCTCGGGTCAACTGAAATCCCTGCTCCCGAGATAACATGTCCAAGAAACGTGACTTGTTCTATCCAGAATTCTCATTTCTTGAACTTTGCGTATAGCTACTTCCCTCGTAATATCTCGAGAGCCATTCTCAGGTGTTGCTCGTGCACTTCCTTCGGTTTTGACTAGATCAGAATGTCATCGATGAAGACAATGACAAACGTATCTAAGAACGTCTTAAACACGTGGTTCTTTAGATCCATGAATGCGGCTGGCGCGTTAGTGAGCCCAAAAGGCATGACTAGGAATTCAAAATGCCCATAGTGCGTTCTAAAAGCTGTCTTTGGGATATCTTAAGTTGATGATACCCCGATTTAGGTCTATTTTAGAGAACACGGTTGCGCCTTGCAGTTGATCGAATAGGTCGTCGATTCTGGGGAGGGGCTACTTGTTCTTAACAGTGATCTTGTTGAGTTCTCAATAATCGATGCACAGCTGTAATAACCGCAAATTTTAAAGTGGGATTACAATAGGAAATTTCAAGAAAATTAGCGAAGAAAACATTAGGAATAAAATTCCTAATATGTATTAACTAAATTTCGGGTGAAACTAAAATAGTTAAATAGTCCGGAGTCGGAATTTAGCCAAAAATAATACTATTAGTGAGAATAAAAATTGGGCTATATTCATGATTGGATTATATTTAATTTCTAACCTAGCCCCAAGATATTAAAGATAAATTTTGGTAATAGGGTTTCTTAAGCTACAGGGGAATACAGGTTAGTACTCCATCACCATCTATCTTATTATATTTTGTTCCCGAACATACAAAGTTTTCACAATAATTGGGAGAGTGTTCGTAGGAAGTCTAATCTTTTTGGATATCCATACATTACATACAAATAGTCTGTCAACATACAATTTCCACTATGTACATATAATAATGTTAACCCATTAATTGAAAAGACTTAACATACACGTGGTAGTCCTTGGAGCTATTGTTAGGCGTGACTAATAAAGTTTTCTTAACCTTTAAGGTAATCGATATTATAATTTATAAAAGCACATAGATATTTTATACAATTACAATACGGCATATACATATATTTATCTTGGTATCTGGAAATAAGAGGAAAGAACGAAAGAAGCCCTTATGAGAACAAGAGTAACAAACGTGCTTGAACACTCCAAATACCCAAAACTAAACTCCAAGTAAGGTATGAAGATTTAAATATGAAATAGCTTTGTTTAAAATATTTTCCTTATACTTCAAAGTTTAACGTGTCTTTAACATGTGATTAGAATAGATTATGAGAAGACTTCGTGATTATATGCTAGGAATAAAATCTTAGATTTGTAAAATAACCATGTTAGGTATTCTTTTGTGAGCTAGATTGAAGCTTTCCACTTTAGAACGTGATAAAGAACCCTAACTTTTAGTCTCCGTTCATAAGTTTTAAATGAAATGAATCTTTATAATTTCGAAGCATGTAGGGTCTTGAGGGTTCGTGTTCTTGGGGCTTACGAGTTTGTGGGTTAAGAATAACTTTTAAATATGATCTTAATAACATATGAATTACCGTTTTAGGACTTAGGATAAATTTTGAATATATCGCGAGGCTTAGGAATTCACGAATTGTGAGGGGAATTAAGTATTTCGCGCACTAAGTTTCACGAACTGTGAGGGTGAGAAGCTTTTTTCGCGGGCCATAGGGATTCGCGAATTGTAAGAGGAGGTGAGGTCTCCGCGGGCCCATTATGATTCGCGAAGTGTGAGGTTTCGCGGACCAAGAGTAGTTCGCAAATTCATACTGTGAGGGGATAGTTTCGCGGAACATGATATTTCGCGAAGTTGCGGGCCGAGAAACAGTTCGCGAAATCTATTCTGTAAGAAGTGAGATTCGCGACTCTTAATGGTTCGCGACGTGTGTGCTGTTTCGCGGGCCAGACGAGCTTCACGAGTCTTAATTGGTTCGCGAAGTGTATACTTTCACGGGCTGAATGGGCCTACGAGTTGACCAGGGATTTTGCGGGTTGACCATTGACCTTTAGACCCAATGTTAAAGCATAGTTATTTTAGACTTGTTCGAAATTTGTACACATACTAATAATATTTGTATGATCAGAAGATCGACATTTAGGGACTCCACTTGACCTTTTACTTTACTGTAGCATGAGGACAGGTAGGTGAAACATTCATTTACAACGCGTAAACACATAACTGGTATCAATGTGAATTTATGTGCTTCGATGAAATGTGTTTTATGTGTTTATGTGCGTTTTCATGTGGCATCACGTTACCATGTATTATCACGTTATATGCATGCATGTACATTACATCTCATTTCACGGAGTGTACCGTGGTGGAACTGTGGCACAGTATTGTGCCTATTGAGCGTGTAACCGATATTGACTGTCGACCCGTAGAGGAGTCACGTGAGTGTCGGCATCTACTGTGCACCCGCGCCTGTGACGGTGAGTCATTGGCCCGTTGGCATTATGCGGCAGACTGAGGGTGATCTAGAGAAGAGTGACTTGGGACATCCCAAGTAGGCTATCTTGTGTAGGCCAAGCTGTCGCATGCGGGAGGTGACCTGGAGGTTGCGACATGGGTGCCGTTACGGGACCTAGTGTAGGCTCCCAGCATAGGCACCGTATTGGCAGAAGAGATGAGAGAGTGACCTGATACGGCTCAGGGAGGCTGCTCGCTGTTGGCCACTATCGTAGTATTGTGATCGTGATAGTGATTTCGCGTGATGGTGCACAGTGGAGCTCGGGGCCCGTGTGAGGTGGTGAGTGTATCCCGGTTGTGATGAGTGATGATGAGCGGCATTGCATTAGGTTAGAATTGGGATCATGTTGCTATGTACTTGCGCTAGCTTGACGAGCGGCCGTCGGTATCCCATGTGTAAGAAATCTTATACCATCTCCGCATCAATTGGCAGAGGGTCATAGTTAGGGCTGGAAGGTAGGTCCAAGACGAGGCCAAAATAATCCTTGCTGAAGCTGATGTGCCTCGTCCCGATCACCGTGGTGAATCAATAGTGCCGTCAACTACGTGGCCCTTGATGCGCCGAGAACTGTTGGAGATAGACCATTGGCACTGATGCCGTCACCGTGAGTGCATGCCAAAGGGGATAGCCTTGTAGTATTGACATCATGATCTTGACCGGGCACCGACAGGTCGTCAGGTGGAGCTGGAAATTGGTGTCAGGTATATTGGGGTACAAGTTGTGGTTGTAGATGTGGTCATATGCTGGATAGTTAGCCATCTGAAATATTATAGAAACAAGGCATTAGTTCAAAAATTTAAATTAAGTCGAAATTTTATTTTATCAAACCATAATAGTCAATCGATTCATAGCAAATTTGATAAAATTTTGGAATTTTGAAATATGTTTGTTGCACGTAGGTTATACGAAGTGAACATTAAAGACATGATGAAATTTCGACATTCACACATAAGGCATATAAAGTTTCTGTCGAAAATATTCTAAGTGTTGAACACCACAATTCACTTCGAGAAATTTTTCGCTCGAAAAATTGAATTGTCAATTTGAATTTCCTAAGCGCTGATGTCTAAGGACAGTCACCGTTTAAGTTTTCGATCGAAGAATTTATTCGGTAGATTCGCTACAGTGATAGAGATTTAGGGAAAAAATGTCTAAGTGTTGAAGTGTTAAGCGTGGTAGTGTAACCAATCAATTTCACGTTCGAGCAAAATTTTCGTGTAAATTTACGATCGAGAAAAATTTCCGTGTAAATTTACGATCGTGAAAAATTTCCTCAGGTAAACTTCCTATCGAAAAATTTTTCTCGGGTAAAATTTTTCGTTTTGAAATTTGCCGAGCAATGAATAATTTTCGATCCTAAGGGAGGCTTTCGCTGCGGGATTTGTCGATCGAGAAATTAGTCAACGAATGACTAAGTCAATCGCCGAGAGAACTAACGATCGAACACAATCATCACTGTGTATTCTACGACCGAGAAAGTTAGCGTCGAAATTTGAATTTTTTCGCCGCTAAAATTTGTGATCGAAATAAAATGAAATCGAAAATTTTATTTGCGATAGTAAGTTTTGCGCTTGGATTAAATTGCATCTTTTAACTTGTCCACTAGTTAAGTTTTCACTCCCATAAAATTCCTAATTAGATTTCTCTATTGTAAGTAACTTTTCGATCTACGTCATCTGTCTTAACGACTAAGTCAAAATTTAGCGATCGAAAATCTTTTACGATACACATAGTATCTTTTTAAATGGGAATTCAATTAAGATTGTTTGCGATCGAAAAAGTTCTCCAACAGCTTCCAACATTCAAAAACCCAGTTTTCGTCGGACCTTAATTTCAACTCTTAGACACAGATTATCGAAAAATTCCTACTCTCAGAATGATCGAAGAGACTTAAACTATGATAAAACACAGATATCGAACCAGATAAACACATCTAAAGGTGTTAGATTTCTGAAAATCGCATAGGGGTTTTCGAACAGTTTTTGGACGAGAAATTTATCAACAAATCAGGCAAAAATTCACACAATGCAGATGCTAACAGAGATTAAAGACACGCAAACACCTAACAGAAGTCGAATCTACCTCAGAAAGACAATAATCAGTGGAAAATCAAAGAAATAGTTTGATTTTGGAGTTCGTTCGTCTATCTGATAAGTATTTCGCGCGAGAGAGAGTTTCCATTGTTGAATTATTCTATTACGGGTTGTATCCGTGCGATAAAGTTTTTCGACTACAAAAAAGTGAACTTATATTAGTGGGATGATAAGACATAGTGACTTCGAAGATTAGACAGGCCCATTTCAAATTTCGCTCGAGAAACTTGGATCGGAAATTGTCATTTTTTTCGAATTAATTTTCACTCAAGAAATCGCGATCGAAAATTACAATTTGTCCCAATTCAATTTTCGCTCGAGAAACTGCGATTGAAAATTTCCATTTAGTCCCATTTTTTTATGATGAGTTTCTTATTTTTATCAGATTAGCCCTATTTCAGCTAAAAACCACATAATTGCTCCCCCTAAATAAAAAAGAAATGCAATTAACTCCCTGTGATTCTGATCAATGACATCTTGCTACAAAGTTGAATTTTGCAAATCTGCAATACTTAGAGCAAAAATGTCGAAAAATTAGAGTTAATTAGGAAGAAATTGTTTTAATAAGGCTCCCCCTGCATTGTTATACCAATGTCGTGAGCTCCAGATCATGAAAAATTGTGAAGTCCTTCTCATAGAAGTGTGTTGTAGCAAGGGAAATCAGATCGACAATTAATGCAACACTTAGAGAAAGGGACATAAAAATTATTTGGAGCTCGTGACATATTATTTGGTAAATGGCTCCCCCTCAATTAAATTAATGCACCTTAATTTGATATATCATGCAAACACATAAAATCAATCTTAGTCAACATTCATAAAACACACATATGGTTCCACTCGAAGTCTCCATTGTCACTGGTTTCACTCGATCCGATTTGCTGTTGCATGGGTCAACGGGCCAGATGCGGTCATGATAACGATTTGTGATTGCCGGGCTTAGATCGCCGAGTACGGATTCACTTAGTGTCCTATGAGGACGGCGACGGAAAATTACGAAATCATCTACCAAGGTATTCAATTAATTCATGTTAGACATGGAGGGTAGTTTGGCAATTCGCATCGTCTCCGTTTTCTCATAGAATCGAGTTTAGTGAGTTTGACATAGACCATGGCTCTCAATCGATTGGGACACAGCTGAAGGTTTTATACATAGCACTGTTATCTATAGTGAGGTTCTGGATAAAGACTTGGTCGAATTCGCACTCGAATCGGGTTACGATCCGGTACTGCGGGATTGGCTAGGTAACTACCGGACTCTTGGATTCCTCCCTTGCCGATTGAGTCGAACCTAGAGAGTCGGGCTTAAAAAGGATCATCAAAGTGTGCTGATAAGAAGAGAGAGTGATTTGGGCCTTAACGGGCCTTGGGCTATTGGGCCACGCCTTAATGGGCCTCGGGCCATTTATTGGATCGAAGTTGGACTTCTTATGAAACTAACTTTAACACTTGGGCTTGACCAAGTGCTTAATGGGCTTGAGGAAAAAATTGGATTTCACCTTAAGCTAATTTCAAAATATGCCTTTGAGAGTATTATCGGAATTTGCATATTAGATATAAATATGGAATAAAATAATTGGAATATTATTTATTTGAAATTACTCTAGGATTAAATTTGAATTTTATACCATATTTAAATGTACTTAGTTTGACTTGGTATTTAAGTTGATTTTCTAATAATAGCAAGTTTACTTAAGTTTGGATTTGGAATTCAAAACAGAGTAAGATTAGGCAAGAACCTCTCACACTTTATTGTCTTAGCAATGGAAATCTAAGCCTTTAATAGGCTAAATTTCGTGCTCCATAAGGAGTGAAGAAGTGATTTTCGAAATCAACACAAGGCAAAAAACACACACACCGAACGCACACACTTCTCTCCCACGCGACGGCTCGGTTCTCTCTAGTCATCTTTAGAGAACTGATTCCGTGGTACACTGTGAGGTCGGCGTGCGATCTAGTGCCATCCACCACCATCCACGAAGTCTTGAAGAGAAGGACGAGGAGCTGCCACTCGCTTCAACTGGTAATTTTCTACGGGTTTGACATGCCCTATTACGTATCTATGTGTTACTATTCTGATCCGAGCAACGAGGGCAATCGGGAAACCCGGAAAATTTTTGTTCCGCACTGTACCCGGGGGCGTGGCATCTTCACGAGACACCGGGTAACCGAACAGTGGTATCAGAGCGGGTGCTCGTGATCATAGTTATAATGTGTTTAAATTGAAACGAGGCGTGTGGGAGACAATCGAAAGCCAACGTGGTTTTACCATCGTGGGGCTGATTGATGCATCGTTTGCCATCCACGACCACCACCTCGTGCAGCGTGGCCAACGAGGCAGCCATCGACATGACTGGAACGCGGGCAGCTATGGGAGGCGGCACAATCCGGCCGTGGCTGCATGCTCGTACCATCGGGTTGCTCTGAAGAGGCCCGATCAGTCGTGACCTCTAGGTCCGGCACCGGCCATGGTGGCTCCGGCGCCGTTCCAAGGTGGTGCTGCTACACCGAGCGGCAGCAAAGGCAACAGATCAACCGCGGCAATTCTGCGCGGGCTGAAATCGCACGTTGCTCTACAGCGTGTTTTGACGGCTGAGTGATTTGAGTCGCGGCAGCTGCGTTAGGGCTTCAAGCTCAAAGCCTTAACGGGCTTTTTAATGGGCTTGGCCCGTTTAAGGCCCAATTTCCATTTCTTTTTAAAATCATGTAATTGTCAATGTGCTCGTTATGAATGTGATTTAGGGCGAAAAAAGGAAAGAGAGGGATGGGGTTTCTCTTGCTTTTGGCATAGCGGGCGCACTTGTTGGTTTAGGAATTTGGTTTTCGGGTTATTAGTTAAGGGTTACGTCCCCCCGGGTTGTATTTGTTTTATACGGGTTGTTCGGGACTTATGATCCCCCCGTGTTTTAATTAACTGTTTTATTAGATTAACATATATGCGAACACGAGGGCCCATTTGATGGTTGACAACCCCCCAGCAGTGACATGGTGGTGGACGTTCGGTGACTTTGAGGCCGTTCGATTACGAAGGACGTTTGACGACTTCAAGATCCGTGTGACGACCTGAGGTTTTTTAAATACGCATGTAATAGGGATAGACTAGAAATAACCCGCTTGTGTTGTCTTGTAGTTTATTTTCCTAGGGTTAATTTTCCACCTACGTGCGTGTTGGTTTTTGAAATGATATGCATGTTCAATGTGCTCTTATGTGAGATGGTTTATTCTCCCATTTGATAAGTACTAAGTGTAAAGCAGTTGGATTCCTGTCTTCTATCATGCTCGACATGTCTAGCGTTGGGGAGTTTTGCGATTTGTTCCGAGTAAGTTGGCGTAGTATATCCTGCACCAGTGTTAGCGCCTCGGGTGCGTCTTGGACGACGCTCGTCATACCAGTTGCCCTTCCCCCCACGAAGCGTATGGCAGCAAGGGGCGGTACATTCTGTGCGATTTGAGCATAAGTTGATTGGTCACACTTACGCAGTTATACCCAATAAGCAGGGTTAGCCGTGAGGGTCAGTGGCTGAGACAAAGATAGTTGAAACTCTTATTGGATAAGTTCACGTTTGACGTGACTTCGATAAGATTAGATGAGCCAAATATTGCGTTAAAGGCTGAGGCGAATCTAGTTGAGTCGGGAACATCAATTCCATTATGAAACTTTCAATGAGGTTTTCGAATTCTTCTCGGGAGGATTGTGTTTTCGAGAAAAATAGTGGGAGTCAAACGAAAACGAAAAGTTCTTGTTTGCGCTTGATGAATGATAAAATAAACCTAATTAGATCTTTATTTTCTACAGCTTTACGTTTCTTTCTATTTACTGTGATGACAAACATTATTACTATGCTGGTTGAGAGAAATTGTTTGGTGGGACCAAATTACGTGGACTGGCTCCGTAACCTGAGGATCTAGATATGAATTCGTTAATTTTTGTCCTCGATTCCCCCGTACCACAAGTCTCAGGGGCTGATGATAGTGACGAAAATCGGGCTGTGCATGCCAAGTGGCAGATTGACGAGCCAAAGGTCAAGGGCTATATACTTCTTTCCATGAGTAATGAGTTGCAGCGCACTCACTCGGAAATGGAATTGGGCGTCACTTTGCTTCATTTGAAAGAGCTTTTTGGCGAATATTCCAGGAGTGCTCGCTATTCCCTTGCGGAGCAACTGTTTCATTGCAAAATGGCTGAGGGTAGTGACGTCGGAGAGCATGTGCTCAAGATGATCGATTGGATTGAAAGACTCGAGGCACTGGACTTTATCATGGATAATGAGCTCCAGAACGATCTGATACTCCAGTCGCTCCCACCTTTCTTCAATTCGTTCATTGTGAACTTTAATCTGAATAAGGTGACTGAGTTGATGAACCAGTTGTCGGCGGTGCAAACTCAGATGAAGAAGGTGAAAGGAAAGGAAGTTGTTATTGTCGCGAATGATAAGACTCAAGGGTCGAGCAGAAAGAAAAAGTCGGACAAGCCCACTAAGCCCAACGGACGAATTTCGAAAGGCAAGGCCAAGAAGAACGTGTTGAAAGGCGCCGAGCCAACAGACGTTTTGGGGTTGCCCCGCATTTGTGAAAAAGCATAAGACAGATAAATTGGAATCGAAGGCTGTAAAAGGACGTTTTGTCGGGTATCCTGATGATTCCATGGGATACCAGTTTTACTTCCACGATGATCAGAGAATCATTGTAGCCCTTCAAGCTCACTTTCTCGAAGAAGAGTTCGTTCGAGAAGGTGGAGCGGGTCGCGAAGTAACTCTTGGAGAGTCGTCAGAAGCGCTTTCACAGACTCCAGTGTCAGATGACACCGTAGAGTAGTCCGAGACGCAACCTGAGTTGTGCAGGTCGGGTAGAGTATCTCGCCAGCCTGAGAGATACGGGATGGTCCACATCAAGCACGAGGTTGCTGCGATGGAAGGGAACGTCGGAGACGATCCCACTACCTATGACTAGGCAATCAGGGATCGAGATTCGAAGAAATGACTTATAGCTATGCAAGCCGAAATGGATTCTATACACGAAAATCAAGTATGGACTCTAGTAGACCTCCCAGATGGTTTTAGACCCATTGGGTGTAAATGGATCTACAAGAGAAAGATTGGATCTGACGGATTGGTTGACACATACAATGTTAGGATTGTAGCGAAAGGGTACAGTAAAAAAAAGGGGCATTAACTATGAGGAGGCCTTTTTGCCTGTCGCTATGATGAAGTCCATACCAACATTGCTTGCGATAGCTGCGTACTATGACTATGAGATCTGATAGATGGATGTGAAAAAATGCGTTCCTAAATGGATACCTCAAGGAGGAAATATATATGGAGCAGCCCAAGGGTTTTACATCGCAAGGAGATGCTCATAAGGTGTGCACATTGAACAAGTCCATTTATGGACTTAAACAAGCCTCCAGAAGCTTGAATCTTCGGCTCGATGAAGTGGTCAAGGGCCACTGATTCTTGAAGAATGATGACGAACCTTGCGTCTGTTAGGGAGTGTGCCCTCAGAATGCCATACGAGGACTAGGAATAGTAAATGGCGCACGATGGTGTATAGGTTGTAAGACAGGTTTATTGTATATACCGTCAAATAAATTTATGAATATTTTCATTATAATAAAGTCATTATTATTTATTTATCGAATTTAAAGTCTACTTGGTATCCGGTAGTGCGATAAATAAATAACACCCAAATGTTTGAGTTGGACGTCTGATTCTCGTGGGACGAGAGAGGAGACACCGGATGGTCCTTAATCTCAACATTAAATAAAAAGTCTGTAAGTCTAAGGATTCTAGGTGGGTGACTAGATATCCGAATATGACTTATCCATTGACGACAACATAGTATCGGTAGTGTCACCGATTACCTGAGAGGTTGTGAGTCGTAAAGGAGATATTGGTGATCGGAGAGATTGCGTATTCGGACATTCGGCTCGTATTCGTCTCAATCACATGTCTAGGATGTTGTCAATGATTGAACGAATGACTATAGCAGCCTCAGACCGATAGGGTCATTGACGGATTTGCTTTCACGATTTCGGTTTGTCGCTAGTTGGCTAGGCACGCAAGTGTTCATAAAAGAGACACGGGTCAGCAACGAAACGCAACCGACTTTACGGAGGTAATTACCGGGCTTTGATTGCTATCGGGATTCACTATCTATATCCGTATAGGTTAATGTCCTATGAGGTAATCGGAGAGCGATGATTATAAAGCCTTCGGCCGAAGCTTGGAAACTTGCTTGTATTAGATACGGAGCGGAGTTTAAATAATCGGATCGGTCTCGATAATAACATAGTGTTAGGTTAGTGAGTTTGACATTTGCATGCCTCTCACCTAACCTGGATGCAAGTGAAAGGCATAAGGAGTATTCAAATGTATACACTATAGTCGGTTCGCCCGAATTTTGATTAGATCAAAATTCGTTCTCAACTGGGATCGTTCTCCCATGCCAGTTGAGACGGACCTAGAGAGTCGCGCTTAAAAATGGTAATGAACTTGAACGAAAACGGCGGGCTTTTATGTGGAACCTAACGAATGAGATTCGTTGAGGTAGTGGTATAGTTGATATGAGGTGTCGACGACTTAGTGAAATTCCAGTGACAGTCACGGAAATAATTAGGACTTGAGATTGTCTTAAGTGCTTAATTAATTAACTAGTGGGCTCAATTATAATTAAAATAATTAGATTGGATTTGATTATTTTATTATTTAAAATTGAGGGACTAAATTGAGAATTTAGAAACCTTAAGGACCAAAAGGAAATTATCAAAATAAATAAAAAAAATAGAAAAATCTACACATCCCAACGTGGGATGTGTAGAATAAATGACTCATGGTGTGAGTCATTAACAAGTGTCTAATTTGACACTTGTTTGTCACAATTAAAAAAAAAAATTCCATAAAAGAGCACAAAACGTGAGATGCAAGATGGAGTGATGGAAATTTTTCCTTCATTGCACAAATAAAAAAATAATAGAGAAAAAGAAGTAGAATTTGTAGAACTTCTCAAGCCACGTAAAATCGAAGGGTTCGTTTGACGAGTCCCGACGCCCGAACCGAACTGCACTAGCCATCGGGAGCAGTCTCGGAGGTTTATTCAAAGTCATACCAGCGTGACGATCTAGCCCGGAGTCCCCGGGATCCAGACGAGGTGTAGCCACGTCTATCCGAGGCGACGACAGAAGAAATCTCGTTCACCGAAGGTATACCTCGAACCCTAACGATTTGATTTACGAAAAATACCAAACGATATAGGAATAATTTGCAAGCCCCCTCGTTGGAAACGTCGGGAAGTGTACAATTATTCTGGAGAATTTCGTATCGATCAGAAATCGTTTCAGTCGTCAAATAGTTAATAGACGGCAGACTATCGCTTTATAGAATTAATAATTTCGAACCAGAGATTTAATTTTGTGAAAAATACCAAACGACATTGGAATAATTCGAAAGACCTATCGTTGCGAACGTTAGGAAGTGTAGAATTATTCTGCAAAATTTGGTATTGATCAAAAATCATTTCGGTCTCCAAATAATCGAAAAACTACTTGTTGTCGCTTTGTTCGATTAATTTGGATCTAAATTATTAATTCAAATAAATTGGAAATAAATTCGAATTTTGATAATTCGAGTTAACCGTGATCTCCCGAGGCTTAGGGCAATATCTTAGACCCTTGGGAGAAGCTGAATGGCGTAAGGTTGAATTTAGATATTAAAAATTGAAAATTCGCCACCCTACGCCGCTCGGCACAAACCGTGCTTCCGCTAAAGCCACGTTGTGCTGTTCGGGGGCCAGCGTCGATTAATCGGGCCCACCCCAACAGTGGTATCAGAGCCAAGGCTCATGAATGGTTCGACCGAAGGCCTCGAAAGCCGATGTGGCGAACGAACGGTTGATGTAGTTTGGAGATTATCATCGCTCGTGACGTCGGTCGGGCACCCGGCGTCAAAATTCTGTGTTGCATGTTTAAGTGGGATATTTATGCGGGCTTAGATTTTAACCGGGTTATTTGTTTAGGGGTCGTTTGCCGCCCCCCGGTATGTACATGGATTATGGGTTGTTTGGGAAATAATTCCCCCCGTATTGTATTTTATCGCTTTATTAGATAAGTTAAATAAATGACGGTCGTTCGATGCAAGGCGAGGTTGGAGGGTTCGTCGACCATCGTGTCAATGACTAGACGTTTGAAGATCGAAGACCCCGGTCGTTTTACAACCTATGTAATAGGACCAGTCTAGAAATAGCCCGCATATTTGTCCATTTAAATTGCCTTACTAGGGTTAGGAATTTATGTAATCCATTTACGTGCTCGTGCTTAATTTTAATATGCTATGAGTTACAAAAATCTCCCGTACGAATACTAAGTGAGTAAAGGGATTGGATGCCCTGTCTTCTATCAAGCTCGGGTTTAGTTGTTACAAAATCTAAATGCAAGGTTTGGTTTCGGGTATGCCGGCGCCTTGCATTTGCTTTTGTTTCAGCTTGCTCGGGTGCATTTGTGCCGCTCGCCAAGACCACACTGTGCGGTAAAATGTACGGTTCAAGTGTGCGGTTTTGAGCAAAGTTGATAGGTCGCACTTAGACCGTCATACCGCTTGTTTCGGATTTGCCGGCGGGGGTCCCTGACTGAGACAAAGATAGTTGAGACATTCGACAAGGTCGGATTCGTGCGGAGCATGACTTCGTGGGCCGCTGCAAACCAATAAAACGACAGAGGTTGAGGTTTGCATTCGTTCACGGGGACATCAACTCCACTATCGAAGTTATCAACGAAACTTCCAAAACATCCGTAGGGAGAATGGAGTTTATGAAAAGATAGTGGGAGTCAAACGGAATAGAAAGTCCTTGTTCGCGTTTGATAACCTATACAATTGACTTAATATGCCTTTTAATTTTCTGCAGCATTTTCTCTCTTTGTGAAATTATGTCGACCGCTTTAAATGTACTGCTCAAGGAGAATAGGTTGACTGGGCCACTATTCAGACTGGCTTCGCAACTTGAGGATTTTCCTCGAGATTGAGAACCTAGTTTATATCCTTGACTCCGAAATGCCGCCAGCCCCAGGGGCGCGGGCATCCGCGCAGGCTCGTGCCGCTTATGACAAGCGACTGCGTGACGAGAAGCTCGTAAAGGCTCATGTCCTCGGATCGATGAGTAACGCACTGCAGCGTAGCCACGAAAGTATGGCTGATGCTCGGGTGATGGTTCAACATTTGAAAGAGCTTTACGGTGAGAAGTCTAGGAGGACAGCTCGCTATGCGACTTTGTCGCAGCTCTTCCGATCGAGGATGTCTGAGGGTGAGAATGTTGGCGAGCATGTTATGAACATGATCACCATGATCGAGAGGTTGGAGACTCTCAATTTTCGATTTGATCGTGAATTACGAAATGATCTCATCTTGCAGTCCCTGTCTCCGTCCTCCAATGCATTCATTGTGAACTATCATCTGAACGGTATGACGCTGTTGCTTCCCGAACTGATGAATCAGTTAGCAACGGCATAAGGTCAGATGAAGAGGGCAAAGCATACTGCACTTGCGCCACTTCTTCGAAGCCTCAGAAAGGCAAAAAGAAGAAGGGCAACAAGCTCAAGCCAACAGGGAAGGTTTCCAAGAAGAAACCATCTTCTAGGAAATCGAAGCAAACCGGTGTAAAGCCGATGGATAGGTGTCTGCATTGCGGTGCGCTGGGCCACTGGAAGCGGGACTGTTCGAAGCTCAAGGGTGAGCAGGCTGCGTCAGGTATGGAACTAAATGTTTTAGAAACAGTTTGTTCTTCATCTGTATACTCTACTTCCTGCATATTGGATTCGAGGGCTACTACTCACATTTGTGTTTCCACGCAGGGTCTGGGACCAAGTAGAGTGCTTGGGGAGCGTGAGATCGAGGTCAGAGTGGGAAGCGGGGATAGTATCTCGGCAAGCCACATCGGATTAAGATCTCTTGTATTATCTCCTGGGCATGTGTTGCGTTTGTACGATTGTCTTGTACTCCCGAGGGGATTTAAGAACATCGTCTCCGTTCCTGTTTTGAGCAGGAATGGATATGTATTTAGTTTTAATAATAATACATGCCACATTATGTATAGAAATAAAAATGTTGGCAGCGCGACACTATTTAATGGTTTGTACTATTTAAATACCCAGAACGATGTATCTGTGAATACTGTCACAAATAGGAATAAATGCGCGATACTTGTGACATCTTCGATTAGGTCATGCTGGAGAACGTAAGATCCAAGAGTTGGAGAAAAACGGGATATTGACACCGTTGGGATCAGATCCCTATCCGACTTGTGAGTCATGCCTCAAAGGTAAAATGACCCGATCACCCCTCACCGGGACATTTAACTGAGCCACGGAAATTCTCGGTTTAATTCACACGGACGTTTGCGGGCCATTCAATGTGAAGGCTCGTGGTGACTTCCACTATTTTATTACCTTTACGGATGATCAAAGTCGTTACGGACTAGTGTATCTGATGAGGTATAAAGCTGATGCTCTTGAAAGGTTCAAGGAGTATAAGGCGTTGGTGAAAAACCAAACTTCGAAATTCATTAGTCATTCGATCGGATCGAAGTGGCGAGTACATGAGTGTGGAGTTTGACCAGTTCTTGAAGGAGAATGGTATAATATCACAGATGACTCCGCCCGGCACGCCACAGTTGAATGGCGTGGCCGAACGTAGAAACCGAACTTTACTAGATATGGTTCGTTCTATGTTAAGCTTTACAGATTTACCAATGTCATTGTGGGGATACGCGCTTTTGACAGCGGCATATACCATTAACCGATGTCCCTCAAAGTCTGTTAACGGCATTCCGTATGAGATATGGACTGGTCGTTTACCCAGCTTATCACATATTAGGATTTGGGGTTGCCCCGCCTATGTGAAAAAGCTGAAAACAGACAAATTGGAGTCTAGATATATAAAAGGACGTTTCATAGGTTACCCCGAAGATTCTATGGGGTACCTATTCTATTTTCACGATGATCAAAGGATCGTTGTTGGCCTACATGCACATTTTCTCGAGGAAGAGTTCATTCGAGATTTCGGCATTGGCCGTGAGGTCACTCTCGAGGAGCAGTTGACCGAACGCCACACAGGATTCGGATGGTCAGAGCGAACCACTCAAGCGACGATCTGAAAGGGTGCCTCGCCAGCCACAACGGTATGGCATGTCACATGTCGAACAAGGTTATGTTGCGACTAGGGGACTTCTAAGAGAAGATCCCGCTACTTTCGATCAAGCTATATTCGATATTGACTCAACGAGATGGATTGAAGCTATGCGAGCTGAGATGGACTCAATGTACTCTAACAAAGTCTGGACTCTTGTAGACCTACCGAGTGGTTTTAGACCAATCGGTTGTAAATGGATTTACAAGAGAAAGATTGGATCTGACGGACAAGTTGAGACGTACAAGGCCAGATTGGTTGCCAAGGGCTATAACCAAAAAGAGGGAGTTGACTATGAGGAGACTTTCTCGCCTGTAGCCATGATCAAGTCCATCCGGATAATGCTAGCAATAGCTGCGCACTATGATTATGAGATTTGGCAGGTGGACGTCAAAACGGCGTTCCTTAATGGCTTCCTCAAGGAGGAGATCTATATGGAGCAGCCAAAAGGTTTTGAGTCGCATGCAGATGCTCACAAAGTGTGCAAACTGAATCGGTCAATTTACGGACTACAGGCCTCTCGCAGCTGGAATCTACGTTTTGATGAAGCAGTTCGGAACTTTGGATTCATGAAAAACGTAGATGAGCCATGTGTCTACAGAAAGAGCAGTGGGAGTATGGTGTCGTTCCTTGTATTGTACGTGGATGATATCCTTTTGATAGGAAACGACATCGGGATGCGCTCAACGGTGAAAGCATGGCTTTCAACCGAATTCTCCATGAAAGACCTGGGAGAAGCGACGTATATCCTTGGTATTCGCTTGTTCAGGGATCAAGCGAACCATACGATCGGCTTATCTCAGGCCCTTTACTTAGAGAAAATCCTGAAGAAATTCAAAATGGATGACTCTAAAACAGGGTTCTTACCAATGCGACATGGGATCCATTTGTCGAAGTCAATGTCACCTCAAAGTGAGGAAGACAGACGACGGATGAGTGGAATACCCTATGCGTCTGCAGTGGGTAGTCTGATGTATGCAATGTTGTGTACACGCCCGGACATTGCTTACGCTGTGAGCGTTGTCAGTCGGTTTCAGGCAAACCCAGGGGAAGAACATTGGACAGCTGTTAAGAATATCTTTAAATACCTTAGACGGACTAAAGACTTAACGCTGGTTTATGGAGGAGCGGGACTAGAAGTAGTTGGTTATACCGATTCGGACTTCCAGTCGGACGTGGATGACCAAAAATCTACTTCAGGTTTTGTATTCGTTCACAACGGTGGGGCAGTGTCTTGGAGAAGCTCAAAGCAAAGCACAACTACCGATTCCACGTGCGGGCAGAATACATAGCAGCCTCAGAGGCAGCTAAAGAAGCTGTTTGGATGAAAAAAGTTCTTGGAGGAACTTACTGTGGTACCAGTTGCTGACAGACCGCTAACACTTTGGTTAGATAATAGCGGTGTAGTCGTGCAAGCAAAGGAACCACGATCTCATAGCAAGTCCAAACATATTGAGAGAAAATATCACGTATTACGTGAGTTCGTTGAAAACGGGATGGTTGCCGTGCAGAAAATCGCCACCGCAGAAAACATGGCGGACCCGTCACGAAGCCCTTGTCCCAAGCAGTTATGGAACAGCATCTGGACAAGATGGGGCTACGATACCATTGCGACTGGCATTAGGTGCATCGCATGGCATTCAAGTGCTAGTGGGAGGCTGTTAGGGAGCGTGCCATACGAGGACTAGGAATAGTAAAGGGCGCACGATGATGTATAGGTTGTACGACAGGTTTATTGTATATACCGTCAAATAAATTAATGAATATATATTTTCATTATAATAAAGACATTATTATTTATTTATCGAATTTAAAGTCTACTTGGCATCTGGTAGTGCGATAAATAAATAACACCCAAATGTTTGAGTTGGACGTCTGATTCTCGTGGGACGAGAGAGGAGACACCGGATGGTCCTTAATCTCAACATTAAATAAAAAGTCCGTAAGTCTAAGGATTCTAGGTGGGTGACTAGATATCCGAATATGACTTATCCATTGACGACCACATAGTATCGGTAGTGTCACCGATTACCTGAGAGGTTGTGGGTCGTAATGGAGATATTGGTGATCGGAGAGATTGCGTATTCGGACATTCGGATCGTATTCATCTCAATCACATGGCTAGGATGTTGTCAATGATTGAACGAATGACTATAGCAGCCTCAGACCGATAGGGTCATTGACGGATTTGCTTTCGCAATTTCGATTTGTCGCTAGTTGGCTAGGCTCGCAAGTGTTCATAAATGAGACACGGGTCAGCAACGAAACGCAACCGACTTTACGGAGGTGATTACCGGGCTTTGACTGCTATCGGGATTCACTGCCTATATTCGTATAGGTTAATGTCCTATGAGGTAATCGGAGAGCACGATTATAAAGCCTTCGGCCGAAGCTTGGAAAACTTGCTTGTATTAGATACAGAGCGGTGTTTAAATAATCGGATCGGTCTCGATTATAACATAGTGTTAGGTTGAGTTTGACATTTGCATGGCTCTCACCTAATCGGGACGCAAGTGAAAGGCATAAGGAGTATTTAAATGTATACACTATAGTCGGTTCACCCGAATTTCGATTAGATCAAAATTCGTTCTCAACTGGGATCGGTACCGTGGGATTGGCTAGGCGAATACCGGGACTCGTGGATTCCTCCCATGCCAGTTGAGACGGACCTAGAGAGTCGCGCTTAAAAATGGTAATGAACTTGAACGAAACGGCGGGCTTTTATGTGGAACCTAACAAATGAGATTCGTTGAGGTAGTGGCATAGTTGATATGAGGTGTCGACGACTTAGTTAAATTCCAGCGACAGTCACGGAAATAATTAGGACTTGAGATTGTCGTAAGTGCTTAATTAATTAACTATGTGGGCTCAATTATAATTAAAATATTTATTATTTAAAATTGAGTGACTAAATTGAGAATTTAGAAACCTTAAGGGCCAAAAGGAAATTATCAAAATAAATAAAAAAAATAGAAAAATCTACACATCCCAACGTGGGATGTGTAGAATAAATGACTCATGGTGTGAGTCATTAACAAGTGTCTAATTTGACACTTGTTTGTCACAATTAAAAAAAATACCATAAAAGAGCACAAAACGTGAGATGCAAGATGGAGTGATGGAAATTTTTCCTTCATTGCACAAATAAAAAAATAGTAGAGAAAAAGAAGTAGAATTTGTTGAACTTCTCAAGCCACGTAAAACCGAAGGGTTCGTTTGACGAGTCCCGACGCCCGAACCGAACTGCGCTAGCTATCGGGAGCAGTCTCGGAAGTTTATTCAAAGTCATTCCAGCGTGACGATCTAGCCCAGAGGCCCCGGGATCCAGACGAGGTGTAGCCACGTCTATCCGAGGCGACGACAGAAGAAATCTCGTTCACCGAAGGTATACCTCGAACCCTAACGTTTTGATTTACGAAAAATACCAAACGATATCGGAATAATTCGCAAGACCCCTCGTTGGAAATGTCGGGAAGTGTAAAATTATTCTGGAGAATTTGGTATCTATCGGAAATCTTTTCAGTCGTCAAATAGTTAATAGACGGCAGACTGTCGCTTTATAGAATTAATAATTTCGAACCACAGATTTGATTTTGTGAAAAATACCAAACGACATCGGAATAATTCGAAAGACCTATCGTTGCGAACTTTAGGAAGTGTAGAATTATTCTGGAAAATTTGGTATTGATCAAAAATCATTTCGGTCTCCAAATAATCGAAAAACGACTGGTTGTCGCTTTGTTCGATTAATTTGGATCTAAATTATTAATTCAAATAAATTGGAAATAAATTCGAATTTTGATAATTCGAATTAACCGTGATCTCCCGAGGCTTAGGGTAATATCTTAGACCCTCGGGAGAAGCTGAATGGCGTAAGGTTGAATTTAGATATTAAAAATAGAAAATTCGCCACCCTACGCCGCTCGGCACAAACCGTGCTTCCTTTATAGCCACGTTGTGCTGTTCGGGGGCCAGCGTCGATTAATCGGGCCCACCCCAACAGCGTCTACAAGAAAAGTAGTGGGAGCAAAGTAGCTTTCCTCGTATTGTACGCGGACGACATCCTTTTGATAGAAAATGATGGAATGCTCTCGATGGTGAATGCGTGGCTTTCGACTGAATTATCCATGAAAGACTTGGGAGAAGCTACGTACATCTTGGGTATTCACCTTTATAAAGATCGAGCGAATCGTATGTTAGGACTCTCCCAGGCCCTTTACTTAGAGAAGGTCCTGAAGCGATATAATATGGACAACTCTAAGAAAGGGTTCCTGCCTATGCGACATGAGATTCACCTTTCCGAGGCTATGAGCCTATGCGAAATGGGATTCACTATTCTCGATGATCACGAAAGAGGAAGGCACCAGTGAACTCTTAACCTCGAAGATTAAAAGTCTGTAAGCCTGAGGCTCCAATTGGGTGCTGGATAACCGATCACGGATTATTTGTCGATGACCTATCGCGTGTGACACGCTCAAATACTAGCAAGTGTACTAGGTCGTGCAAGTAGTATAAAACGGACGAAGTCCGAGTATCGATCCACGAAGATAGCTTGATTAATTCTAAGAAATTAAACCTAATTCTAATTTAGACCAAGAGAATTTTTATAGTTTTAATGATTTAATTAAACGAGATAAAAGCGCAAATAATAAAATAGACACAAATAAAATAGATGAGATAAAAATCAATTTACGACGAGTGACCAAGGCACATGTTCAGCACAAATAATTCCTACGTCTTCATAAATTCCATCCTATCTAACCATTATGAATCTCAGTCAAGGTAAAATTTCCCTAGACAATCGCTACTCGTTTGTCCCGCAATAGCGATCCTATGCGATAGAGAACCAACCCGTATATGTCTATAGGATTGTAGTTTCTACGCACGCATTAAATCTCTATGAAATTCCCCGAGCTTAAACGCTTTCGGCGCTTAAGGATTCGGAAACCACACATACGAAACCGAATTCCATCTCTGGTCGGTTTTACGTAGTGATGTTCGATGTTTATTGTTCTAACCGGTCTAATCACTTTGTCCGTCTCATAAACCAATCAAATAAACATGCATATGTTGATCAGGCATACACAAGCATTAAGCGAAACATGGAACACATGACTCGATTCACACGATCAAATAGGATAAGAAAATATTAATACGTAGTCATTATTCGGCCTATCATGGCCTTAATCACAAAAGAAACTAAGCTAACATATTAATAAAATAAAAACACAAAATATTCAATGTCAAAATAATAGAGAAATAATATGCTTATCACGGAAGAACGCCTCGCAAGCGTCGATCGTCTTTTGTCGCAGCTCTCTTATTTTCGGTCGCAGTTATGCTTCGCAGTTCACCTCCTTCGATGCTCTTTTTATTCGCTGTAGGTCTGCCTCCCCTTTTTCTATTCGCTGAGCTCCCTTAAATAGAAAGGAATCCACCGACTTAAAAGATACTGATTTGCATATCGAATCTGCAAAGGATCATATATTTGACTTTGTATTTCCTTATTTGAATACTACTCCTCTCTCTAGCGAAATTCTTGGACCAAAATTCTCTTCCTTGCCTTGTTTCTCCACGTGATATTCTTTTTAAAAAAAATAAGAAATCTGGTCATATTGCAGATTTGCCCCGAGTAATGTTGGAAATTGCAAGAAGATCCCTAAGATTCAAATTGTTCCAAAAGCGATCTTATTTTCCCTTTGTCGATCTCAACTGTCCGGACATCTATAAAAAAAATAAATTTAAACATAAGTAGGATATTCAAGGAATTTTTTTGGCAAATAACGATCGGAAATGCGCTTTTATGGGTAATAAAATAACGTAAAATCCTAACTTATCAACAACCCCCAAACTAGCTTCGATCGTCCTCGATCATAAAAGCGGAATAAAACTAAATCAAGTTAGGATTATAAAACATCAGTCAATGAAAAATCCTGTTTAATCTCAGAAAACGTAATAGCATATAAAGTCAAGATAATCATCAACTAATGAACGATCTAGTCAAGACACGAGGCATGAGATAATAGGTCGCAATCTTATCATAGCATGAACGACATTTCTATAATTATACCACGCATCAATCCACAACTCTCACAAGGATCGCTCATGTCGCTCAAAGTTTTTTTTTTCAAAGGGATTTGTATAAAGACGCTCAATTCACGACATGAAAAGAATTTACTCTATGCTTGCCAATATATCATATCATAGTCACAAAGTAGAAGTCATGCACGAATCAAAGGGTCTTTCATCAAGGGTTGTAATGGGGCTCGGGTATTGAAGGGTGCGTCATATGGGAAAGTGAGTTGAAAGTATCAAACATGTAACTCATCGAATCGCTCTTCTAACCACTTATTTCCCTCTTCCAACGCCGTGCCTATTTTCATTCGACTCGTCCTTTTTCCTTTTTTAGCTCTTCTCGCTCGCCTTTTCTTTTTTTTTTCGCTTCTTTTTTTTTCTCTCTTTTTTTTGGAACCAGCCCCTCCTATCTATTTTTTGTACGTCTTATCGAAGGGAGAGGTTTCTAGTCCACTGCAATATTACGACGAGAGATGTATATCATAGAACGAGTTCATAACTAACACGCATCGACGATTAGCTCCTTCTCAACCAACAAGCCACTTTTCACGATATCGATATATTAACACATTGATACTGGGTCGTATAGGCTAAATTTGAGGCAATTAGGCTAAATATCTGGGCCACAAATCAACAAATAAGTCAAATAGGCTCAACGGGGCTCACTAAGTGGTAATACATAAGGTAGGGGAGTATATAGGCCAATGACTCAATCCTAGTGCCCTTCTCATTTTCGCACACAAAAATCCACATAGTAACCATTGACATGCATAACAGAGTAAGTTCGAAAATATTCAGTCCATGCGTGTCACACAAGAATAAACACCGAGCATAATGAGTTGCTCTGAATTCATCTCTTAAGGCTCAAAAACTCACATATATAACTGGGTTTGTGCTTCATGATACGCAATACTCTCCTAAAGCAGTCAATATAGCTAAATAATCATGCTAATATCACAACAATGCAACATGTGAGACTATCACACCCAATTCATCGAATCATATCCAGACACGGTAAAATTTTAAAAATTTTCATCATTGACAGGAGATTCCACAGATGACGCTCAAATCGCAAACTTCATCAGTTATACCCACTAAAAGACCGAAATACATCGATACCTAAATATGTAAGCATATTAAATCTAGCATGTATCACATCCCACCCCCAAACTAAATAGCACATTGTCCTCAATGTGTAAATTAAAAGCAAAGAAAGAGTAGAAGTGACACTACCCTGAATTTTACGCCGATCGATGTAGAAGACTTTGTTGATTCGCAGTAAGCAAGCAACCATCGCGAACGGGCAATCCCCAAACTAGTTATGAGCCTGCGAAACAAACATGACTAGGCGCACCGTGAAAGCGAGTTTTATTAGAAAAAAATAATACTTAGAATAATAGGACTAAATATAATATATGCATCGATAATACTTGGGTTGCCTCCCAAGAAGCGCTGTTTTTAAAGTCGTTAGCTCGACTGTCGAGACGATCAGGGTGGCTTGGTATTCTCTCCAGACGAGGTGTCCCTGAAAGGCACAGAACAACGTAAAGCAGGAATATTAGTAGCACTAGGTTCTTCAAGGAATACCAAGTTCGCTTTGCCCATTTCCCCATCGTCGTAGTTTCAAGCGCTGCCCATTAACTGTGTGCTCGTCCTTCCCATTGATAAGGATTTGTACGGCCCCAGATGGAAACACTTTCTGTACTATGTAGGGGCCTACCCACTTACTCTTTAGCTTCCCTGGAAAGAGACGTAGCCTTGAGTTGAATAGCAAGACGCGATCGCCGGCTTTGAACTCCCTTTTTATGATCTTCTTGTCATGCCACTACTTTGCTCGCTCCTTATATAATTTGGCATTCTCGTACGATTGTTGACGAAACTCGTCCCTCTCGTTCAGCTGGAGCAACCTATTTTTACCTGCTTCAGACAAATCAAAATTTAGCTTTTTAATAGCCCAATATGCACGGTGTTCTAATTCTACAGGTAAATGGCATGCTTTTCCAAAAACAAGACGAAACGGCGAAGTCCCTATTGGAGTTTTATATGCGGTGCGGTACGCCCATAGTGCGTCATCTAGCTTCAACGACCAATCTTTCCTTGAGGCGTTCACCGTCTTTTCCAAGATCTGCTTCAGCTCCCTATTCAAACCTTCTACATGTCCACTAGTCTGAGGATGGTATGGGGTAGACAGTTTATGCTTCACACCATACTTAGACAACAAATTAGCAAATAACTTATTACAGAAGTGAGTACCACTATCACTTATTATTGCCCTAGGTGTACCAAAACGAGTAAACATATGCTTCTTAAGAAATCGAATGACTACGCGTGCATCATTGGTCCTACATGCCTCTGCCTCTACCCATTTAGACACATAATCTACTGCTACCAAGATATACTTATTTGAGCATGAGCTAGGAAAAGGTCCCATAAAATCAATGCCCCACACATCAAAGAGCTCTATTTCTAACATGATATTCAAAGGCATTTCATGTTTTCGAGACATAGCACCCGTACGCTGACAACGATCACATGAGGTAACATAAGCATGCGCATCCTTAAACAAAGTAGGCCAAAACAAACCCGATTGTAATACTTTAAATGCAGTCCTAGTGGGTCCATGGTGTCCACCCGTCAACCCCGCATGACAATGAGATAAAACCGAGCTCACCTCTTCGGCGGGTATACATCGCCGGATTACCTGATCAGAATAGATCTTGTATAGGAATGGATCGGCCCAAAGGTAGTGTGTCGCATCAGAGAGAAATTTCTTCTTCTGATGAAAACTCAAGCCTGAGGGAATCTCACCTGTAGCAGCATAATTCGCAAAATCCGCGTACCAAGGTAATGATGTATCGATTAAAGCATATAATTGTTCATCAGGAAAACATTCGTCAATAGGTAGCTCTTTATCCTGCTCATGCAAATTATCTAACCAAGATAAATGATCAGCTATCACATTCTCAACACCTTTCTTATCACGAATCTCTAAGTCATACTCTTGAAGTAGTAAAATCCAGCGAATCAACCTAGGCTTAGCATCTTTCTTAGCAAATAAGTATCTATGTGCAGCATGATCAGTGTAGATGATTACCTTATTCAACACTAGGTAAGAATGAAATTTATCTACTGCAAATACCATGGCTAGTAACTCTTTCTCAGTAGTAGCATAATTCCTCTGGGCATCGTCCAAAGTTTTACTAGCGTAGTAAATGACCTGAAATACCTTATCCTTGCGTTGTCCTAGAACCGCACCTACCGCACCATTGCTAGCATCGCACATCAGTATAAATGGGAGTGTCCAGTCAGGTGCGACCATCACTGGGGCGGTGGTGAGTTTCTCCTTTAAAGTTCGAAAAGCTTGCAAACAATCATCAGTGAAGTTAAAAATAGCATCTTTAACAAGTAAATTAGATAATGGCTTAGCTATTTTTGAAAAATCCTTTATGAAGCGTCGGTAGAATCCTGCATGTCGCAAAAAGCTTCGAACCCCCTTCACTGATGTAGGTGGTGGTAGCTGCTCAATCGCGTCAACCTTGGCTCGATCCACCTCAATTCCTTTATGCGATACCTTGTGCCCGAGAACTGTGACGACCCGCCATCTACTACTATTTTCTTACGCTAACTTACGTGACTAAATAAAATATAAAATATATTACATAGGAAACATCGTTAGAATTTTTCGATTTTACAAAGCACACCACACCCAACTATTTTACAATACAAACATTGTTCAGATTTTACATACAATATAAACGTATTTTACAAAAACACACATAATTAAACATAACTCCATGTACACACCACCCTCAAAAGTTACCGAAAGTTCCAGAAGGACCAGCCTCGTCATCTAAATATTTACGTACCGGATTCGCTACGTCTACAACACCTAAAAACATGGGATGAGCTATAAAGCTCAGTAAGTGGAAATATGCATGTATGCACGTGTCCAAAATAGCAAAAGCATCCGCGCCAATGCTTTCTAATACTCTTAACTTTACATTATACTCATCTATTTCTCATCTTCATTAGGGCCCATAGCTACCTACTAAGCGCACCATCAAATCATGAGCTCAAATCCAGTACGGATAAAATACGATAGTGGCCCACACTGGCTAGGATAAAATTAGGGTTTATCTCCAATTTTATCATTCATCAGGTCGCCCCTCTATCAAATTACTTTCCTGGCACTATAGTTATACTACGTGCCTTCCCAATACCTAAATAATTTAGGTAAATATACTCGACGGTTTTACCCCCGTCATGGTGCCTTTGTAGAAGTAGCTATATTCTCATCTATCTCCATTACATATAACTCGCTTTCCACTCGAGTAATATAATGCACGCTCATTCCTCAAAATACCCAAATCAATTCGTGCGTGCACATGATCATGCTACATAAATAATGCAACAATAATTATTCCAAACAATCGCATATAACAGATAATGCACATACCACGTATTCATCGAAGCAATTAGTCACGTAGCAATATACATATCAATCAATTTATGTGTTGTAGGTGAAATTCCCACTTACCTGGTATCCTTAGCTTATTGCACGGTTAAATCGCTAACCTTCGAATCCTATTTACAAAAACATATAAAATTATAATTCATTAATTTAGTTACAATTTCATGAAATTAGTTAAATTTGAAAACCTATTTTCGACTTATAATTTCGAAACCTTAAAATTCCAAATTTAACTTAAATTAAAGAGTTCGACAAACCCCAAATGACCCTCAAAATAATATTAATCCAGGACTTTTTAATTATAATATGAAAAGTTACGTGAGATTAGGGTTTTGAAATTCTTGATAATCCTTAAAGTAATTAAAAAAAACTAATACATGCTTAAGGTGAATGTCTTTGTCATCTAGAAACCCTTACATCTTTTAACTTAACGTAACATATGCATTGAAGAGAAATTATTAGGTAAATGTCTCTATCTTCTAGATGTTTTATACATTAACTAAGGAATAAGTACAAAGTTCTAAAACTTAAAAGTCTCACATAGAAGAGATCTCGACATTTAAAATTCTAAAGCCACATATCGACATTTTAAAAATTCTACTCGATATTCTCATTCGACTTTATCAACTTCAAATGACCCATGTCGATATTTATATATATATATATATATATCCATCGAGATTATAACTTCTCAAAACATGTCGACATTTACTTAAGATCCCACCTCAAACAAAATAACATGTCGACATTTAAAAAAATTCGAAAGACACTTATCGACATCTTGTCTCAAACTCCCACACAAAATCTCGAAACAATCCTACACACACATGTCGACATTTCTTTCGAATTCCTACTCGATATCTTCAAGACAAATATCAAGATCCCACACAACAAATATCGAACTCCTCTTATACAAGCACTCGACATCTTCTTCGAAATTCCACTCGATATCTTCAACTACACAAAATACATAACACTCATGTCGACATCTTATTTCACTCAAGATCCCATGTTATATCATAACTCGAGATTTCCACTTCTCAAAAATGTCGACATCTTCTATACTATTCCACTTATCATAATATATCGACATCTTCATTTAATTCAACATCCTACCTATACTAACATTTCGACATTTATTCAAGATTCACAACTCCACCAACACTCGACATCTTACTCGATATTTCCTTTGACATTAATAAAAATTTTCGAACCAACATCACACAACCATCACGACATTTATCTAAATCTCGGCTCTATCTCATCTAACACTTCGACATTAAACGAACCCTACTCTTCCCAAATCATAAACACTATTTACTACCTAAACTCTCAACATCTTTCGATCAAAATCCTAACTATCAAGAACTTAAGAACTAAAATTAAACAGACCCAACCGTTTTTTTTTTAAATAATAAAAGAAACCCTCATAATTATTTTACCTCATGAAACCTTTGTATCTACTACTACATAGAACATGATTAACCGTAATAAAACATAAACTTATAATAATTTTATACCTTTCCAAACTAAGTTGGTAACACCGTTTGAGTTCTCCTTCCCCTCTCCAAACTTTTTTTTTTCTTTCGATGGTTTGTTCTTTTGAACTCATTCCATGTTTTACAAAAATTCAATACGAGACATACTTATCTCAAGGTTATTTATCATAAAGTAATGTTTGTTTCTTAACTTTAGTTTTTAATTTTGTATTTATCCTTAAGATTTTTGTGCATTAGTTTGTAATAGATTTTGACATTTACCTACTCACTTAACTAATATTAGCCATGGTTCAACGTCATTTCCATTCTATCATTAACCAAAGTCTCGAGATCTCATCACACAAAAACTTCGACATTGATTATTTTTATAAAACTCGAACAATATACTTCTAAACCCTCAACTTCATAAAACTCACGTCACAAACGAACCTCAATATCTTACATCCTAACAATAATTTATTTCGACATCTCTATCGAGATTTCCTTTCACCATTCATAAAACTCAAACAACATATCAACATTTTAAATAAACCTCCATAAAGCTCTCGACATATTTCATAAAGAAACCCTAATTTCTTAATTATCACCTTTCGAAATTATCTTACTCACACAACCTAGTTTCAAAATTCCTCAAACTCAATATCTAATTTCCAAATAATGTTAGATATCATGTAGTCACGAAATTAAATAAATACTAGATCTAAAATCATATAGACACATAATATGCATGCAAATTTATTGGCCAACTTACGCACGGGACCCGGGTATTACATTCTCCCCCCCTTAAAGAGGATTTCGCCCTCGAAATCAGATTGGTTGAAACAATTCTGGGTACCGACTTCTCATATCATCTTCACGTTCCCACGTAGCTTCTTCAGTTGACTGATTCTGCCATAACACTTTTACCAATAAAATTCATTCCTCAAAACATGATTAGGGTCAGCGACATATTTTCGCAATGTCGACACATGAAAAATATCATGAACTTGTGCCAATGAGGCTGGTAGTTCCAGTTGGTAAGCTACTTCACCGACTCTCTTATTATTCTAAAAGGTCCAATGTATCTTGGGCTCAATTTACCCTTTCGCCCAAACCGTTTCACGCCTTTCATCGGAGATACTTTGATAAATACCCAGTCATCTATTTCAAATTCCAACGGTCTGCGTCTTTGGTCTGCATAACTCTTTTGTCGACTTTGAGCCGTTTGCATTCTTTCTCGTATTTTTGCGATTGCCTCAGTCATCTCTTGAACCATGTCAGGTCCTAACATCGCACGTTCACCAACTTCATCCCAATGTATGGGAGATCGACATTTGCGTCCATACAAGGCTTCATACGGTGCCATCCCAATAGTTTCATGATAACTATTATTATAAGAAAACTCGATCAGTGGCAATATTTGCTCCAGTTTCCTTTAAAATCCAAAACACATGCTCGTAACATGTCTTCCAAAGTTTGGATAGTTTGTTCTGACTGCCCATCAGTCTGAGGATGATAAGCCGTACTGAAAGACAACTTAGTCCCCATTGCTTTCTGCAGACTCTTCCAAAAATTAGACAAGAACCGTGAATCTCGATCCGAAATAATTGATAATGGAATCCCGTGGAGTCGAACAATTCTTGTATATATATTTCTGCGTATCGCTCCAGGGAAAACATCGAGCTTATGGGTAGAATGAGGCAGACTTAGTCAATCGATCGACTATAACCCAAATAGCATCATAACCTTTTACAGTCTTTGGTAGGCCAATAACGAAATTCATCGTAATATGATCCCACTTCCACTCAGGTATTGGCAAAGGCTGTAATGTCCCTGCCGGTCTTTGATGTTCCGCCTTTATTTGTTGACATATTAAACATTGACTTACAAATGCCGCAATGTCTCTTTTCATTCCCGGCCACCAATAACTTATTCGTAGGTCTCGATACATTTTTGTAGCTCCTGGATGTACTGAATATCCCGTCGCGTGTGCTTCTGTCATTACTATTCTTCGAATCTCCGCATCATCTGGTACATCTAGACGGTCCTTGTAATATAAACTTCCGTCTTCTTGTATTTTGAAATCAGTTGAAGTTTGATTCGTCTGTGCGTCTTTGATTTTCAGATATAACTCAACATTTTCTTGCACCTGTTTGATTTGTTCCAATATTGTAGGTTGTAGAGTTAATGCTGCTAACTTTGCTTCGACTTCCCCTAATTGCACTACTCCACTTCCAAAAGTTGTAACTCCGCACTTACCCGCTTTTCGGCTTAATGCATCAGCCACCACATTTGCTTTTCCTGGGTGATAACTAATTACACAATCGTAATCTTTAACAAGTTCTAACCACCGTCTTTGCCTCATATTTATTCCTTCTGAGTGAAGAAATATTTCAAGCTTTTGTGATCTGTAAAAATTTCGCATCGTTCTCCATATAAGTAATGCCTCCAAATTTTTAGAGCAAAAACACAGCAGCGAGCTCCAAATCACGAGTCGATAATTCTTTTCATACTCCTTCAATTGTCGAGAGGCATATGCAATTACTTTTTCATGTTGCATCAATACACATACCAGACCATTTCTTGACGCATCGCTATAAACTGAAAATCCTCCAGTCCCTGATGATATTGTAAGAACTGGAGCTGAAGTGAGTCTCTTCTTTAATTCTTGAAAACTTTGCTCGCACTCTTCGCTCAATGGAATGAAATATTCTTCCTTGTTAGCTTCGTCAGTGATGACGCATCTTTGAGAAGTCCTTAAACTTCTATCCAGCTAAGCCAAGAAAACTCCGTATTTCTGTGACATTGGTTGGTTGAGGCCAATTGTTGATAGCTTCAATTTTGCTAGGATCCACAGAAATTCCTTCTCCAGAAACAATATGGCCCAAAAATGCGACTTGATTCACCAGAACTCACATTTCTTGAACTTGGCATATAATTTATTTTCTCGTAATATTTCGAGAACTATCTTCAAATGTTGCTCATGCTCCTCCTTCGTTTTCGAGTAGATAAGAATGTCATCAATGAACCACAATGACAAACTTGTCCAAAAATTGTTTGAACACTCGATTCATTAGATCCATAAATGCCGCTGGCGCATTAGTCACCCCAAAAGCATAACTAAAAATTCGTAGTGTCCATATCTGGTCCTAAACGCCGTCTTCGGAATGTCTTCTTTTCGAACCTTAATTGATGATATCCCGATCGTAAATCTATTTTTGAAAACACCGTTGCGCCTTGAAGTTGATCAAATAAATCATCTATTCTTGTAATGGATATTTGTTCTTGATTGTGATCTTGTTCAGCTCCCTGTAGTCGATACATAATCGCATCGACCCATCCTTCTTTCGCACGAACAAACTGGCGCTCCACCAGGAGAAAAACTAGGTTGGATAAATCCCTTCTGTAACAGATCTTCCAACTGTTCTCTTAACTCTTTTAATTCAGTTGGCGCTAACCGATAGGTAGGTTTGTAATAGATTTTGACATTTACCTACTCACTTAACTAATATTAGCCATGGTTCAACGTCATTTCCATTCTATCATTAACCAAAGTCTCGAGATCTCATCACACAAAAACTTCGACATTCATTATTTTTATAAAACTCGAACAATATACTTCTAAACCCTCAACTTCATAAAACTCACGTCACAACGAACCTCAATATCTTACATCCTAACAATAATTATTTCGACATCTCTATCGAGATTTCCTTTCACCATTCATAAAACTCAAACAACATATCAACATTTTAAATAAACCTCCATAAAGCTCTCGACATATTTCATAAGAAACCCTAAATTTCTTAATTATCACCTTTCGAAATTATCTTACTCACACAACCTAGTTTCAAAATTCCTCAAACTCAATATCTAATTTCCAAATAATGTTAGATATCATGTAGTCACGAAATTAAATAAATACTAGATCTAAAATCATATAGACACATAATATGCATGCAAATTTATTGGCCAACTTACGCACGGGACCCGGGTATTACATTCTCCCCCCCTTAAAGAGGATTTCGCCCTCGAAATCAGATTGGTTGAAACAATTCTGGGTACCGACTTCTCATATCATCTTCACGTTCCCACGTAGCTTCTTCAGTTGACTGATTCTGCCATAACACTTTTACCAATAGAAATTCATTCCTCAAAACATGATTAGGGTCAGCGACATATTTTCGCAATGTCGACACATGAAAAATATCATGAACTTGTGCCAATGAGGCTGGTAGTTCCAGTTGGTAAGCTACTTCACCGACTCTCTTAATTATTCTAAAAGGTCCAATGTATCTTGGGCTCAATTTACCATTTCGCCCAAACCGTTTCACGCCTTTCATCGGAGATACTTTGATAAATACCCAGTCATCTATTTCAAATTCCAACGGTCTGCGTCTTTGGTCTGCATAACTCTTTTGTCGACTTTGAGCCGTTTGCATTCTTTCTCGTATTTTTGCGATTGCCTCAGTCATCTCTTGAACCATGTCAGGTCCTAACATCGCACGTTCACCAACTTCATCCCAATGTATGGGAGATCGACATTTGCGTCCATACAAGGCTTCATACGGTGCCATCCCAATAGTTTCATGATAACTATTATTATAAGAAAACTCGATCAGTGGCAAATATTTGCTCCAGTTTCCTTTAAAATCCAAAACACATGCTCGTAACATGTCTTCCAAAGTTTGGATAGTTTGTTCTGACTGCCCATCAGTCTGAGGATGATAAGCCGTACTGAAAGACAACTTAGTCCCCATTGCTTCTGCAGACTCTTCCAAAAATTAGACAAGAACCGTGAATCTCTATCCGAAATAATTGATAATGGAATCCCGTGGAGTCGAACAATTTCTTGTATATATATTTCTGCGTATCGCTCCAGGGAAAACATCGAGCTATGGGTAGAAAATGAGCAGACTTAGTCAATCGATCGACTATAACCCAAATAGCATCATAACCTTTTACAGTCTTTGGTAGGCCAATAACGAAATCATCGTAATATGATCCCACTTCCACTCAGGTATTGGCAAAGGCTGTAATGTCCCTGCCGGTCTTTGATGTTCCGCTTTATTTGTTGACATATTAAACATTGACTTACAAATGCCGCAATGTCTCTTTTCATTCCCGGCCACCAATAACTTATTCGTAGGTCTCGATACATTTTTGTAGCTCCTGGATGTACTGAATATCCCGTCGCGTGTGCTTCTGTCATTACTATTCTTCGAATCTCCGCATCATCTGGTACATATAGACGGTCCTTGTAATATAAACTTCCGTCTTCTTGTATTTTGAAATCAGTTGAAGTTTGATTCGTCTGTGCGTCTTTGATTTTCAGATATAACTCACATTTCTTGCACCTGTTTGATTTGTTCCAATATTGTAGGTTGTAGAGTTAATGCTGCTAACTTTGCTTCGACTTCCCCTAATTGCACTACCTCCACTTCCAACAGTTGTAACTCCGCACTTACCGCTTTTCGACTTAATGCATCAGCCACCACATTTGCTTTTCCTGGGTGATAACTAATTACACAATCGTAATCTTTAACAAGTTCTAACCACCGTCTTTGCCTCATATTTAATTCCTTCTGAGTGAAGAAATATTTCAAGCTTTTGTGATCTGTAAAAATTTCGCATCGTTCTCCATATAAGTAATGCCTCCAAATTTTTAGAGCAAAAACACAGCAGCGAGCTCCAAATCACGAGTCGGATAATTCTTTTCATACTCCTTCAATTGTCGAGAGGCATATGCAATTACTTTTCCATGTTGCATCAATACACATACCAGACCATTTCTTGACGCGTCGCTATAAACTGAAAATCCTCCAGTCCCTGATGATATTGTAAGAACTGGAGCTGAAGTGAGTCTCTTCTTTAATTCTTGAAAACTTTGCTCGCACTCTTCGCTCCAATGGAATGAAATATTCTTCCTTGTTAGCTTCGTCAGTGATGACGCAATCTTTGAGAAGTCCTTAATAAACTTCCTATCCAGCTAAGCCAAGAAAACTCCGTATTTCTGTAATTGGTTGGTTGAGGCCAATTGTTGATAGCTTCAATTTTGCTAGGATCCACAGAAATTCCTTCTCCAGAAACAATATGGCCCAAAAATGCGACTTGATTCAACCAGAACTCACATTTCTTGAACTTGGCATATAATTTATTTTCTCGTAATATTTCGAGAACTATCTTCAAATGTTGCTCATGCTCCTCCTTCGTTTTCGAGTAGATAAGAATGTCATCAATGAACACAATGACAAACTTGTCCAAAAATTGTTTGAACACTCGATTCATTAGATCCATAAATGCCGCTGGCGCATTAGTCACCCCAAAAGGCATAACTAAAAATTCGTAGTGTCCATATCTGGTCCTAAACGCCGTCTTCGGAATGTCTTCTTTTCGAACCTTCAATTGATGATATCCCGATCGTAAATCTATTTTTGAAAACACCGTTGCGCCTTGAAGTTGATCAAATAAATCATCTATTCTTGGTAATGGATATTTGTTCTTGATTGTGATCTTGTTCAGCTCCCTGTAGTCGATACATAATCGCATCGACCCATCCTTCTTTCGCACGAACAAAACTGGCGCTCCCCAAGGAGAAAAACTAGTTGGATAAATCCCTTCTGTAACAGATCTTCCAACTGTTCTCTTAACTCTTTTAATTCAGTTGGCGCTAACCGATAGGGAGTCTTAGAAATTGGAACAGATCCCGGTATTAAGTCAATTGTGAATTCAATTTCTCGATCTGGTGGTAATCCGGGTAAATCTTCGGGAAATACATCAGAAAAATCTCGAACCACTGATACATTCTCTAATCTCGGAGATGAACGTTCCTCTGATTTCACAGCGAAGACTAGATAAGCTTTGCATCCCGCCTTGATCAAACTTTGTGCTTTTGTCGCTGAAATTCTAGAAACATTTTTTTCTTTGATTGTGTCCCCAAAAATGAAAGGCTCATTCTTCTTCTTTTTAAACGTAACTGTCTTGCGATTACAGTCAATGACAGCTCCGTATTTCGAGAGCCAGTCCATTCCAAGTATCACCTCATAATCATTCATTGGAATGACTATTAAGTCAACCGACAGTTCTCTTCCGTTAATTAACACCGGAGAATTCCGTAAAACCAGATTGGTTCGCATCGCAACTCCGTGTGGAACAGTCACATTATATTCACAATCAGATAGGGTAGGTGTAATCCCGAGTCTCGTCACATATTTAGTGGATGCAAATGAATGCGTAGCTCCTGAATCTACTAAAATGCATGTCGGAAGTTTGTGAATAAGTATAATACCTGCCACTACAGACGGATTAGCTTTTGCTTCCTCCGCAGTCAATGTATACACACGTGCTGACACAGTTGGTGGTTTCGCTTGAGCCATAGCTTGATTTCCTGGTGTCTTCTCTGAACATGATCTTGCATAATGCCCCGTCTTTCCGCATTTGTAACAGATAAAATTCTGTGAAAAACAGATACCCGAATGATGTCGTCCACATCTTGGGCAAGCTGGCATTGGGACTGGGGGTCTCCATTGATTAGGGTTTTGTTGCTGAAGTGGTCCAGGCCTATTCTGAAAATTTGGCTTCCCACCTTTTGGAAAGAACTGTCGTTTCTGATTACCCCACTCCACTTTGCTCCTTGCACAAACTTTCGCTTTGCCTCTTGAGCACGAATAATTCGTGTCTCCGCTTGTTCTGCCACCATCGCCCGCTCAGCTACTTGAGCATATGAGGCTCCTTGTAATCCGGACATATTAACGTCACGATACAACTCCGGCTTTAAACCTCAAGGAATCGTTCGACCTTCAGAGCATCAGTACTCACCATGTGTATCGCGAACCTTGACAGTTGTTCAAATTTTCTGATATATTCCGCCACAGTCATCGCCCCTTGTTTGAGATTTATAAACTCATTCAGGCGTTGGGCTCGCACAGGTGCAGTGAAGTATTTATTTCGGAACAGTTCCTTGAAACGTTCCCAACTCATGTTGATTGCATCCTCGATCGCCAAAATAGTGTCCCACCAATGCCCTGCACTTCCTCGCAGTAGAAATGCAGCACACAGAACTTTCTCATTCAGGAATTCTGCTATATTGAAACATACTCTCTAACGTTCTGAGCTAATCTTCAGCAGATGTTGGATCAATAGCATCCTCAAAAGTCGGTGGGTTCAGTTTACGAAATCTTTCACCCACTGCTTCAACCCTATCAGCCTGAGAAATTCCGTTATTTCTTGTCCCCTCAGAGTTTTGCTGCTGAATCAATTCCCGAATCTGTTGAGACTGCTGACGTACTAATTCAGTAAGCTGAAGGATAGCCGAATCACGATTGTCAGTCGGGTTTACATTTTCGCCTTCATGATTGTTTCCTCCACTGCCTTCTCCTCTAGTTCTAACCATATTGTCTCTCTTACCCTATCAGTCCCTAAGGCCAATAAATTATGCAATGCAAGAAATTCATAATATCATATTACTTACAATTAAGGCTGTCTTCCGCGCTTTTGAGTGTGTGTACATGAACAGTCTACAGAAACTGCAAACCGAAGCTCTGATACCAACCTATGACGACCCGCCATCTACTACTATTTTCTTACGCTAACTTACGTGACTAAATAAAATATAAAATATATTACATAGGAAACATCGTTAGAATTTTTCGATTTTACAAAGCACACCACACCCAACTATTTTACAATACAATATAAACGTATTTACAAAAACACACATAATTAAACATAACGCCCGCCACACAGGTCGCATCCATGTACACACCACCCTCAAAAGTTACTGGAAGTTCCAGAAGGACCAGCCTCGTCATCTAAATATTTACGTACCGGATTCGCTACGTCTACAACACCTAAAAACATGGGATGAGCTATAAAGCTCAGTAAGTGGAAATATGCATGTATGCACGTGTCCAAAATAGCAAAGGCATCCGCGCCAATGCTTTCTAATACTCTTAACTTTACATTATACTCATCTATTTCTCATCTTCATTAGGGCCCATAGCTACCTACTAAGCGCACCATCAAATCATGAGCTCAAATCCAGTACGGATAAAATACGATAGTGGCCCACACTGGCTAGGATAAAATTAGGGTTTATCTACAATCTTATCATTCACCAGGTCGCCCCTCTATCAAATTACTTTCCTGGCACTATAGTTATACTACGTGCCTTCCCAATACCTAAATAATTTAGGTAAATATACTCGACGGTTTTACCCCCGTCATGGTGCCTTTGTAGAAGTAGCTATATTCTCATCTATCTCCATTACATATAACTCGCTTTCCACTCGAGTAATATAATGCACGCTCATTCCTCAAAATACCCAAATCAATTCGTGCGTGCACATGATCATGCTACATAAATAATGCAACAATAATTATTCCAAACAATCGCATATAACAGATAATGCACATACCACGTATTCATCGAAGCAATTAGTCACGTAGTAATACACATATCAATCAATTTATGTGTTGTAGGTGAAATTCCCACTTACCTGGTATCCTTAGCTTATTGCACGGTTAAATCGCTAACCTTCGAATCCTATTTACAAAAACATATAAAATTATAATTCATTAATTTAGTTACAATTTCATGAAATTAGTTAAATTTGAAAACCCTATTTTCGACTTATAATTTCGAAACCTTAAAATTCCAAATTTAACTTAAATTAAAGAGTTCGACAAACCCCAAATGACCCCTCAAAATAATATTAAAATAATCCAAGACTTTTTAATTATAATATGAAAAGTTACGTGTGATTAGGGTTTTGAAATTCTTGATAATCCTTAAAGTAATTAAAAAAAACTAATACATGCTTAAGGTGAATGTCTTTGTCATCTAGAAACCGTTACATCTTTTAACTTAACGTAACATATGCATTGAAGAGAAATTATTAGGTAAATGTCTCTATCTTCTAGATGTTTTATATATTAACTAAGGAATAAGTACAAAGTTCTAAAACTTAAAAGTCTCACATAGAAGAGATCTCGACATTTAAAAATTCTAAAGCCACATATCGACATTTTAAAAATTCTACTCAATATTCTCATTCGACTTTATCAACTTCAAATGACCCATGTCGATATTTATATATATATATATATATATATATATCCATCGATATTATAACTTCTCTAAACATGTCGACATTTACTTAAGATCCCACCTCAAACAACAATAACATGTCGACATTTAAAAAAAATTCAAGACACTTATCGACATCTTGTCTCAAACTCCCACACAAAAATCTCGAAACAATCCTACACAAACATGTCGACATTTCTTTCGAATTCCTACTCGATATCTTCAAGACAAATATCAAGATCCCACACAACAAATATCGAACTCCTCTTATACAAGCACTCGACATCTTCTTCGAAATTCCACTCGATATCTTCAACTACACAAAATACATAACACTCATGTCGACATCTTATTTCACTCAAGATCCCATGTTATATCATAACTCGAGATTTCCACTTCTCAAAAATGTCGACATCTTCTATACTATTCCACTTATCATAATATATCGACATCTTCATTTAATTCAACATCCTACCTATACTAACATTTCGACATTGATTCAAGATTCACAACTACACCAACACTCGACATCTTACTCGATATTTCCTTTGACATTAATAAAAATTTTCGAACCAACATCACACAACCATCACGACATTTATCTAAATCTCGGCTCTATCTCATCTAACACTTCGACATTAAACAAACCCTACTCTTCCCAAATCATAAACACTATTTACTACCTAAACTCTCAACATCTTTCGATCAAAATCCTAACTATCAAGAACTCAAGAACTAAAATTAAACAGACCCAACCGTTTTTTTTTAAATAATAAAAGAAACCCTCATAATTATTTTACCTCATGAAACCTTTGTATCTACTACATAGAACATGATTAACCGTAATAAAACATAAACTTATAATAAAATTTTATACCTTTCCAAACTAAGTTGGTAACACCGTTTGAGTTCTCCTTCCCCTCTCCAAACTTTTTTTTTCTTTCGATGGTTTGTTCTTTTGAACTCATTCCATGTTTTACAAAAATTCAATACGAGACATACTTATCTCAAGGTTTGTCATTTATCATAAAGTAATGTTTGTTTCTTAACTTTAGTTTTTAATTCTTTGTATTTATCCTTTAAGATTTTTGTGCATTAGTTTGTAATAGATTTTGACATTTACCTACTCACTTAACTAATATTAGCCATGGTTCAACGTCATTTCCATTCTATCATTAACCAAAGTCTCGAGATCTCATCACACAAAAACTTCGACATTCATTATTTTTATAAAGCTCGAACAATATACTTCTAAACCCTCAACTTCATAAAACTCACGTCACAAACGAACCTCAATATCTTACATCCTAACAATAATTTATTTCGACATCTCTATCGAGATTTCCTTTCACCATTCATAAAACTCAAACAACATATCAACATTTTAAATAAACCTCCATAAAGCTCTCGACATATTTCATAAAGAAACCCTAAATTTCATAATTATCACCTTTCGAAATTATCTTACTCACACAACCTAGTTTCAAAATTCCTCAAACTCAATATCTAATTTCCAAATAATGTTAGATATCATGTAGTCACGAAATTAAATAAATACTAGATATAAAATCATATAGACACATAATATGCGTGCAAATTTATTGGCCAACTTACGCACGGGACCCGGGTATTACAAGAACTATACCTTCCTGTACCATAAAATGACACTTCTCCCAATTTAAGACAAGGTTAGTATCTTCGCATCGTGATAGAACAGATGCTAAATTATCAAGACATGTATCAAATGTAGACCCAAATACAGAAAAATCATCCATAAATATTTCCATAAATTTCCCAATTATGTCATGAAAAAATAGCGAGCATGCATCTCTGAAAAGTAGCCGGTGTGTTGCATAATCCAAATGGCATGCGTCTATATGCAAAAGTACCATAAGGACAAGTAAAAGTAGTCTTTTCCTGATCCTCAGGCGCTATAGAAATCTGGTTATAACCTGAGTAGCCATCTAAAAAGCAGTAAAACTCATGTCCAGCTAGTCTTTCTAACATTTGATCAATAAAGGGGAGGGGGAAATGATCCTTACGGGTGGCATCATTCAATTTTCTATAATCTATGCATACACGCCACCCCGTAACAGTCCTCGTGGAAATCAATTCATTAGAGGCATTCTTTATAACGGTCATACCTCCCTTTTTAGGAACAACCTGGGTCGGACTAACCCATGCGCTATTAGAGATAGGGTAAATAATACTTGCGTCCAAAAGCTTAATTACCTCCTTTTTCACCACTTCTTGCATCGCTGGGTTTAGGCGTCTCTGTGGTTGTGCGACCGGCTTGTAAGAATCTTCCATCAAAATCTTGTGCATGCAAACGGTCGGGCTTACTCCCTTGATGTCAGTAACCTTCCATGCGAATGCACGTTTGTGTTCTCTTAGCACCCTCACTAGCTTTTCTTCCATTAGATCTGTCAAAGTGGAAGAAATAATCACGGGTAGAGTATCAAGAGCGCCCAGAGAAACATACTTGAGGTGACTAGGTAAAGGTTTAAGTTCTAAAATAGAAGGGTCATCTATTGACGGTCGAGGTTGTGCGGCTAATGATCGATCGAGCCGCTCTAGTTTTGGCTTGGCCGACCTCCGATAAGGTGGGTTCGCTTCTAAGCTTGCTACGGTATCGGTCATCTCGTCGGACTCGTCTCCGACTAGGCATGCTTCCAAGTTTTCCTTATTCCTGAAAGTTTTAAAATACTCTAGAGCACATGTGTCAATACTATCAATAAAGGAACAAGAATCATCATCTGGAGGGTGTTTCATTGCTTTATAAACATCAAATATAACTTTCTCATCCCCAACCTGTAGAACGAGCTTACCATTACCAACATCAATAAGGGCTCTTGCTGTATTCAGAAACGGTCTTCCTAAAATAAGAGGCATGTCGGTGTCCTCTTCCATGTCTAGTACCATGAAATCGGCTGGGAAGTAGTGCTCTCCAACCTTCACTAACACGTCCTCCAATACTCCTCGTGGGTATGTAATCGATCTATCCGCTAGTTGGAGGATCGTAGATGTAGGCTTTGGCTCACCAATCCCTAGCTTTTTCACAAGTGAAAAAGGTAATAAGTTAATACTTGCTCCTAAATCACAAAGAACATTAGTAAATGATAATGAGCCAATAGAGCAAAGAATAGAAAAACTCCCCCTATCTTTGAGCTTTGGTGGTAGCTTCCTTTGTAGCACCGCAGAGCATTCTTTGTTAAGGGCTATCGTGCCATATTGCTCTAGCTTGTTCCGGTTTGATAGCAACTCCTTGAAAAATTTGGCATACTTCGGAATCTTCTTTTCCACCGCGAGAGGATTCGGCTCGTCCTCGACTTCTTCGGCTCGCTGGTCCTTCCTTTGGCCGTGATGAGCTGGGTCAGTGACCGTGATGTTGCTCCCATCGTCATTTTCCATCTCTTTTGCTTCCTCCACTTCCTCAGCCTCCTGAGTTGATTCTAGCGTCTTCCCACTCCTTAGCTTAATGGCCTTGATGTACTCTCGAGGGTTCTTTTCGGTGTCGCTTGGGAGTGTGCCTGATTTGCGATCTGACACTGTATGTGAGAGCTGTCCCATTTGCATTGTTAAGTCCTTTATTGCAGCCCGTATATCATGGAAACCTTCCTGAACTCTCCCTTCTAGATCCTGGAGTCTCTCCTCCGGCTTGCGATTTTGATCGCCTTGAACCGCCGCCATTTTCTCCAAGGCTATCTCCCAGTCGGCCTTTTGCTTTGTTGGTGGCTAAATTTGTTGATTCTGAACTCCTGGAGGCTTCAAGTAGTGCGAGTTGCCATACGACAAATTAGGATGGTTTCTCCAGTTCGGATCGTATGTGTTGGAGTATGCATTCCTTTGCCTATTATGGATGTGATTAACCGTCTCAGGGTCCTGGGAGTGTATCTGGTCTAGCCTTTTATGTATGGCTTCGAGCTGCGCCTCCAACGAGCTACTTATCTCATGTACCCCAGCCGTTCTTCGTCCAGATCATGCTCAGTATATCTCGCTGGGTAGGCTGCGATTCGCTCGATGGCTTGGAGTGCTTCCTCGTCGCCTAACTCCATAAAATTTTGTGTGCACCCGCCATCGACGATTCTTTTATTTGGAGTGCTCAGCCCTAAAAAGAATGACTGCATCTGAATGCTCAGGGGTATGCTGTGGTTCGGGCATTGTCTCAGAAGGCTCTTGTATCTGCTCCATGCATCGCTCAGAGATTCGCCACCTTCTTGTTTGAAGTTTACTAGATGGCTCCTAATTTCGCTGGTCCGTGACAGTGGGTAATATTTGCCCAAAAAGCACTCCACTAATTGCTCCCAACTAGTGATAGATGCATGTGGCAAGATGAGAACCATTCAGAAGCCTTACCTGTCAAAGAAAAGGGAAAAAAATGTTAGTTTTATCACTTCTGTGGGGACGCCAGGATACTTAATAGTTCTGCAAATTTGAGTGAATTTCAAAATATGTGAATTTGCATCCTCGTTTGTAAGCCCATGAAACTGTGCTGAACCCGTCACCATCTGTATAGTAACGGGTTTTATCTCAAAATGATTATTTGGTCCTGGCGGGATGGCAATCGGGTCGCTGTCATCGAAAATTCCTGGGAGCGCTCGACTTAGTAAAGTAGGCCGTGGAGGAGCCATCTGTTCTTCCTCGTGTTCTTGATTGTCCATTCTCAGTCTTTGATTTCGATTGTTTCGCCGACACGTCGCTTCAATCTCTGCGTCAAATAGCAATGGTACGTTCCTCGAGCTTCGTGTCATGCACTAATAGGAATTATCTGGAAAAGATGAAAATTCAGCGTAAACGAAAGCGTAAACGAATTGGCAAAAATAATAGTAACAATAATAATAATAAACGAGAAATAAAACGTCTAAACTAAAACTCAGAATAAATCCTAAAATTAATAATATAGCTATCCCCGGCAACGGCGCCAAAAACTTGACACGCTCAAATACTAGCAAGTGGACTAGGTCGTGCAAGTAGTATAAAACGGACGAAGTCCGAGTATCGATCCACGAAGATAGCTTGATTAATTCTAAGATATTAAACCTAATTCTAATTTAGACCAAGAGAATTTTTATAGTTTTAATGATTTAATTAAACGAGATAAAAGCGCAAATAATAAAATAGACGCAAATAAAATAGATGAGATAAAAATCAATTTACGATGAGTGACCAAGGCACATGTTCAGCACAAATAATTCCTACGTCTTCATAAATTCTATCCTATCTAACCATCGTGAATCTCAGTCAAGGTAAAATTTCCTAAGACAATCGCTACTCGTTTGTCCCGCAATAGCGATCCTATGCGATAGAGAACCAACCCGTATATGTCTATAAGATTGTAGTTTCTACGCACACATTAAATCTCTATGAAATTCCCCGAGCTTAACCGCTTTCGGCGCTTAAGGATTCGGAAACCACACATACGAAACCGAATTCCATCACTGGTCGGTTTTACGTAGTGATGTTCGATGTTTATTGTTCTAACCGGTCTAATCACTTTGTCCGTCTCATAAACCAATCAAATAAACATGCATATGTTGAGCAGGCATACAAAAGCATTAAGCGCAAACATGGAACACATGACTCGATTCACACGATCAAATAGGATAAGAAAATATTAATACGTAGTCATTATTCGGCCTATCATGGCCTTAATCACAAAAGAAACTAAGCTAACATATTAATAAAATAAAAACACAAAATATTCAATGTCAAAATAATAGAGAAATAATATGCTTATCACGGAAGGAACGCCTCGCAATCGTCGATCGTCTTTTGTCGCAGCTCTCTTATTTTCGGTCGCAGTTATGCTTGGCAGTTCACCTCCTTCGATGCTCTTTTTATTCGCAGTAGGTCTGCCTCCCCTTTTTCTATTCGCTGAGCTCAATTAAATAGAAAGGAATCCACCGACTTAAAAGATACTGATTTGCATATCGAATCTGCAAAGGATCATATATTTGACTTTGTATTTCCTTATTTGAATACTACTCCTCTCTCTAGCGAAATTCTTGGACCAAAATTCTCTTCCTTGCCTTGTTTCTCCACGTGATATTCTTCTTAAAAAAAATAACAAATCTGGTCATATTGCAGATTTGCCCCGAGTAATGTTGGAAATTGCAAGAAGATCCCTAAGATTCAAGTTGTTCCAAAAGCGATCTTATTTTCCCTTTGTCGATCTCATCTGTCCGGACATCTATCAAAAAAATTAAATTTAAACATAAGTAGGATATTCAAGGAATTTTTTGGCAAATAACGATCGGAAATGCGCTTTTATGGGTAATAAAATTACGTAAATTCCTAACTTATCAGTGTGTCGATATCCCGCTTGAAGCGGAGGTCATGACTTGTGATACGAATCGAATAAGGGATTGACTCGTTTCATGGACACTGACACACGGGTCTTACGGTCGAACACGGCTTGTTACTTAAAGAGTGTCAATGACGACAACACTATAGTAGTCTACGCGAACCTTACACCAATAGGGGCTTTGATGGGGTTGACTTCGAAGTCTCGACTATCACTGGTTCCCCTCGACCCGATTTGCTGTTGCATGGGTTAGCGGGCCAGATGCGGTCTTGATAAGGTTTGTGATTGTCGGGCTTAGACCACCGAGTATGGATTTACAGTCTCACAAGTAATCGAGATAAGTGTCCTATGAGGACGACGGCAGAAAATTACGAAATCCTTCGCCAAGGTATTCAACTAACTCATGTTAGACATGGAGGGTGGTTTGGTAATTTGCCTCAACTCCATTTTACAATAGAGTCGAGTTTAGTGAGTTTGACATAGACCATGACTCTTACTCGATTGGGACACAGCGGGATGAAGACAGGGTCAAAATTCGCACTCGAATCGGTTATGGTCTGGTACTGCGAGATTGGCTAGGTAACTACCGGACTCTTGGATTCCTCCCTCGTCGATTGAGTCGAACCTAGAGAATCGGGCTTAAAAATTATCATCAAAGTGTACTGATAAGTAGAGAGAGTGTTTTCGCCCTTGAGCCGTTGGGTCACGCCTTAATGGGCCTCGGGTCATTTATTGGATCGAAGTTGGACTTCTTATGAAACTAACTTTAAGATTTGGGCTTGGCCAAGTGCTTAATGGGCTTGAGGACAAAATTGGATTTCACCTTAAGCTAATTTCGAAATATGCCTTTGAGGGTATTTTCGGAATTTGCATATTTGATATAAATATGGAATAAAATATTGGGAATATTATTTAATGAAATTTCAAAATTATTCAAGGATTAAGTTTTGAATTTTATACCATATTTAAATATACTTAGTTTGACTTGGTATTTAAGTTGGTTTTCTAATAATAGCAAGTTTCCTTAAGTTCGGATTTGGAATTCAAACGAGAGCAAGATTTTGTCACACTTTAGGGACTTACCAATCGAAATCTAAGCGTTTAAACAGGCTAAATTTCGTGCTCCATAAGGAGAGAAGAAGTGATTTTCGAAATCAACACAAGGCAAAAAACACAGACACCGAACGCACACACTTCTCTCCCACGCGATGGCTCGGTTCTCTCTAGCCATCTTTAGAAAACTGATTCCGTGGTACACTACGAGGTCGGCGTGACGATCTAGTTCCATCCACCACCATCCACGAAGTCTTGAAGAAAAGGATGAGGAGCAGCCACTGGCTTCAACTGGTAATTCTCTACGGGTTTGACCCGCCCTATTATGAGTCTATATGTTACTATTATGATCCGAGCAACGAGGGCAATCAGGAAACCCGAAAAATTTTTGTTCCGCAACTCGGGGACGTGACGTCTCCGGGAGACACAGGGTAAGCCAACAATATTTAGTTTTTGTCTTTATTAATATTTTTATTATATTATATTTTTACTAAGTTTTCACGCAAAATAGGGCAATTAATTTTCGAAAGTACATAGAAAAACATTTGATAGTAGATAGGATCAAGTAAAACACACATCACGGAAGATTCGACATGCCTAATTTTCCGACAAGAAATTGGAAGTGTTTTTCATCCAATGCATTGGTGAAAATATCGGCTAGTTGATATTCCGTGATCACGAAGTACATATCAATAGTGCCTTTTTCTACGTCATCCTTGATAAAATGATATATAATGTCTATGTGTTTCGTGCGTGAGTGATGAATAGGATTACATGTAATGGCAATGGCATTTTGGCTATCACTATAAATGGATATATTATTTAAATTGTTCCAAGAGTAGCGGAACTGAGTCCTCATCCACAGCATTTGAGAGCAACAACAGGCGTCCGCAATGTATTCTGCCTCAGCCGTTGATGTTGACATGCAGTTCTGCTTCTCGGATGACCAGCAGACTAGCTTTTCGCCAAGAAATTGAGCGCCACCGGATGTGCTTTTCCTGTCCATTCGCAACCTACAAAATCCGCGTCAATGTAGCCGATAAGTTTGAAACTCGTACCTTTAGGATACCATAATCCTAAGGTAGATGTTCCCTTGAGGTAGCGCAAGATCCGCACCACAAGCATGTGAGATTCCTTGGAATCGGCTTGGAAACGAGCGCATAAACATGTGGCAAACATGATATCCGGCCGGCTTGAGGTGAGATAGAGAATAGACCTAGTGATGCTTCGATAAAGTGTGATGCCGTCCGCTTTTCCAGAGGGATCGGCATCCAACTTGCAGCTTGTAGACATAGGAGTGCTGAGAGGTTAGCTTTGATCTTGACGGAATTTCTTCAGAATATCCATGATGTATTTCGTCTGACTGATGAAAATCCCATCATCGAGCTGCCTGACTTGAAGGCCTAAGAAGAACTGTATCTCTACCATGTGACTCAATTCAAACTTGATCTTCATTAAATCTCCAAACCTCTTGGAAAGTCATGTATTTGTTGATCCGAAGATGATGTCGTCTACGTAAACGTGCATGATCATTAAGACTTTGCCTTGGCATTTGATGAAGAGTGTTGTATTGATTGTTCCTCGGATGAATCCAGCCTTTACGAGGAATTCGCTCAAGACATCATACCAAACGCGTGGTGCTTGTTTTAGTCCATAAAGAGCTTTATCCAAACATAGATGTAATCAGGGTGATCTTGATCGACGAAGCCTTCGAGTTGGGCAACGTAGACTTCTTCCTTCAACGCGCCATTATGAAAGGCGGTCTTTACATCCATTTGGTAGACTTTGAAGTCCTTATAGGCCGCATAAGCCAAGAAAAGGTGGATGGCTTCGACTCGGGCAACAGGAGCATATGTCTCGTCGTACTCAATGCCTTCCTGTGGATTGTAGCCCTTTGCAACCAGTTTTTCTTTATTCCTGATCACTTCTCCATCTTCATTTTTTTTGTTCTTGAATACCCATTCGTCCCGATGATGGTTTCCCCATGCGGACGGGGTACTAATGTCCACACTTGAAGGCATTCGAATTGGTTGATCTCGTCTTGCATTGCAATTACCCAATCCGTATCCTTAAGTGTGTCTGCTACCTTGGTTTGCTAGTGTTAGCTTAAGAAGCAACTGAATAGTCCTTTCTGATATCTTGTCCTTACTCCACTCGAAGGATCACCAATTATCTGATCAACTGGATGTGCTCAAGTCCACCTGCGCTCATGAGGCAAAACTGAGCTAGAAGCATCAGTCATTTGCGGAGCGAGATCTCCAATGATCGGAGGATTTTCAGCTAGTTGAGGCAATTCAGTTTCAACACAAAGCATTTGCACCCGAAAACCTTAAAAAATGAGATGTTGGGTACTCGCTTGTTAATGATCCCATACGGAGTGTTATCCAAGCACTTGTGAACTATCGTCCTATCTGAGTGAAGCATGCGGTATTTACTGCTTCAGCCCAAAGGAAGTGTATGAGGCCTGAGTGGATCAACATCGTACACGCGGCTTCCACTAGATTTTTGTTCTTCCTTTCGACTGCCACATTCTGTTGAGGCATTTTTGTGGCTGAGAATTGCTGAAATATTCCAAGTTTTAGATAAAAATCGCTGAGAAATTTGTTCTTGAACTCAGTTCCGTTGTCCGTTCGGATAACTTGGATATTTTGTTGCAGCAGATTCTGAGCCGAGTTCACGAAGTTTACGATCAAATCCCCTGTCTCATCTTTAGTTCGGGGAACTTCGTCAATATGTAGCGAGAGAGATCATCTACAATGACTAGTACATACTTTCGTCCGCCGATACTCTGTGTTTGCATCGGTCCACAGAGGTCCATGTGTAATAGTTCCAGAGGACGTGAAGTAGAGGTAACCAGCTTAACGTGATGAGAAGCTCGCTTCATTGTTCCTAGTTGACATGCCAAACACTGGTGCTCTTTCTGTAATATTATAGTTGGAAGAGCGTGAACCAACTTTTTCATTGAAAGACGTTGAAGAGCTTTGATGTTGAAATGAGGCATGTGTTGATGTCTTAAGCTGTTCCTCTGAAATACAATATGGGAGATGAGGCAAACAGCTGTCGAGGGCCACACGAACGTCAGGATGACCATGTAAAGATTTGATTTCCAAAGTCCTTGGCGGAGTTCTTTGCCCTGACTTTCCAATATTCTGCACCGGTCAGCATGAAAGACCACCTGGAACCCTTTGTCGCAGAACTGGCCTATGTTGAATAAGTTATGGTCGAGGCCTTCAACGTACTAGACATCCTTGATGGTCAGATTATCCAAAATAATATCATCGAATCCTAGTATAGGAGCCGAGTCGTTGTTTCCAAATATGACTTTTCCGTTCAATCGGTCTTGATAGTTTCTCATTAGCTCTTGATTTTCCGTCATGTGTGTGGAGCAACCAGAATCGAGGTACCACACATGATGGATCTGCAAAACTAGATTAGAGTGCTTTAGGTACACACTTATAAATGGGTCCTCTCAGATTAGTAAATTTAGTTTCGGTTCAGATATAGTTACTAAATTATCACTAATTGGAGCTTTAGCAACCAAGCCATCTGTGAAGAAGTTGATTTGGGTTTGCCCTATGTAGAAGACTTGACCTTTTTGGATTTTGTCTTCATAGGCGGAGATCTAGGAACCCATTTAGGTTGAACCTTGCAGGAAAGAGTAATTTCAGCATGGGCAAATGCTTTGATAGGCTTGATCAAGGAAAAGATCTTTTCATTTGATAGTGTGCTAAGGTGTTTGGGGGATTGGATCTCTACAGGATACCTTAGGTGAGCGCAGAATAGCACTATAGGCCTTCTTAAAATGGTTGGATCTTGTTTCCTACTAGTCTTCCTATCAGCATTTGTTTTAGAATGAGTGTTTGTTGCGTTTGAGGAAGAGTCTATTTCGTAGTTAGTACTTCTAAATGTAGTTGGCTCTAAGGAGCATGACGACACAATAATTTGAAGCGAAGAAATGGCTCTTTTATTTCTACGAGTGTCTTTTCGTATTACAGAATGAGGAGATACATTTGAAACTTTGACGTCTAGAGGCTCCTTCTTAATTTCTAAACTAGACACTATTGCCTTCGATTTCTCTATCTCAAGTACTACGCTCCCTGTAGATGTAGTAAACACAGGGTTAGAGTTACAATTTTTCGACGTTTTAGTTTTAGATTTCTTAGCTTTAGAAGGCGATTTTTCTTTCTTTATGCTTTTCATAATGATAGTTTCCTTTGAGGGTAATGCGTGAGAATTGCAGAGGAAGCTTTGAGATTTTCCATCTCTTCGAGGAACAATTTCTTTTCAGCTTCAAAATTCTCTCGTTCTTTATCTAATGAGACACTTATCTCTTCTATTTTCCTAACAATAGGGGGTATATAGAAAGAATTTTCAGAGTAATGATTATATACTTCCTCGTTTGTAGAACGATCTTCGGGAAGATAAATTGATTCAAAGCTCCAACCATTGGGAAGATCCTAGTTTTGTAACTTTGATTCAATTCTGTGTAGGAAAAGGGGATTTCAACCCTAGTCTTGGCTTTTCGCTTGGTTTCTTCTAAGGCATCTATTTCTTTTGCGTTAGTAAAAACCATAAGATTTGCTAATCCCAAACCCATGTACGTGACGTCGTAAAGTTGTTTGCAATCAACTTTCGTCAAGCATCGTGGATTCTCAAAGCCTTAGCCAAATTTATAATCATAGAATTCTAAGTCCATGGGTTTGTTTAAGAATGTTGTTTGATCAGTTTGTCCCCTTCTTACAATTTCTAACCTTGTTGTATAGCTTGTTGTTTGATCATATAACTTTCGTCAAGCTTGTTGTTTGATCAGTTTGTCCCCTTCTTATAATCATCTTCTAATTTCTAACCTTGTTGTATAGCTTCTTACGTCATTCGCCCAAGAGAGCATAATTATTTTCCACCGTCAATTTGGCGGCTTTATAGGCCTCAAGGTTTTTCGTAAGTTCACGAACCTTAGCATTAGATTTATCTAATTGAGCTTATGGGTTAGTGACCTTAGTTGTCGCTTCAGTTATCCTACAATTGAGGCTGGCTTTCCGTTGACATTCCTAACCAAGCAATTATAGTTATTCTCTAGCATGTCTTCTAGTTCTTCTACTATCGAACTATGCTTCTCTAAGGGAATATACTTAGTCTCGCTAATATTGGGGCTCTTAGATAATTCTTTTATTTTGGCACTAGAGCTCCTAAGTTCAGTCTCGAATAGTAATTCTCTCATGAGACCTAGATAGTTTATTTTCTACTCTCTTTACACTTTTCTGCTCACGTTTCATGTTAGTGTACTTTAATTGATACGATTCTAACATGATCAATAATGTGGAAGGAGAGGCTACCTCTTGCGAAGCTTCGGGTGCGTTGTTATCGTCCATATGACTGGAGGTTTCGACGTCTGAGTTTTCGTCCAGGCGGGCCATGAGGGCTAGGTTCTCCTTTTCAGAACTTGACGTATCTTCAAGGCAGTGGTCTTGTTCTGCCATGACAGCTACCCCAGCCTCTTTTTGCTTTGTGAGTTGAAGCTTTTTGGAGCAGTAATTGGCATCTCTCTTCTTTGAGAGAGTGCACTCTCTGGCATAGTGACCTGGTTTGCCGAAGTAAAAGCCTTTGTTCGGCTCTTTGGCGTTCTTGACTTTGGAGGTCTCGGGTGCACGTTCTTTGTTCTTTGAGCTTGAGGTCCGAAGTCGATTGAGCGATGATAAGGACTTCTTCTTGAAGTATTGCTTGCTCGTCATTTTTCCAATTAGAGCCAACTGCTTTCCCAGCGCTTTCATATTTGGCTCCACGTCTGAGTCTGATTCATCTTCCAGCTCTGAAGGGGTAGGAGGCCAAATGATCTTCTTTTTCCATGACTTTTAACTCCGCTTCTCTGAGATTAGGGCAACTGTGTCTTCGATCATCTTGCCCTTCTGCTCCTTCTGAATCTCGCTTACATCTTCCTCGTGTTGTGCGAGATTGTCGAACATGGCATGGATATCCAACTCCTCAAGGTCTTTGTTTTGTCTGATTTGGGTATATAGTTCCCTGACATGTGACTGATTAATTGCTTAATTTTGTCAGTCTGAGTCGCATTCTTATGTCTTAAGTTCTTTAGCTGATTCCACTAGACACAAAGCCACTTTATATTAGTGAGGTTTCTAGCCTTTCATTTCTTTTGACGGAGCTATTCTTGAGCGAGTCACACAATAATTGCATGTAGTGATTCTTGGCCTCATCCTCGCCCTGCGTTAGATAGTTAGGAAAATGATTAGGGCAATAGAAAATTCCTCACTCGGCCAAATATATAATTTTCAATCCTTAAGATAGACTGTATTCATTCATTTTTAGCCTTCTCCGAATTTCCTTTTCTTAATTTGAAAACCCTTAAGCCTTCAACCAGTATCTAAGCTTTCGGTTGGATGTTCAATCAAGAAAAGGAGGGGGAGAAAAACGAGACGACAAAAAGATGACAATAGAAGGTAAAAACGAGACGACAAAGAAAAAGATGGCTAAAGAAGGTGGAAAATGCCTGTGAAATTGATAATCTCTGAAACCTCTCTAGGGATTAAAACAAAATGAGCATGGTATCAGCCCGAGAACCAACAAGAAGAACTTTGTGTTAGATAATCTCTCAGCCTAGTGGAGAAGCGGAACATCAGCTTGAGCAAGTGTAGACTGATAGGAAAAAAGGGATGAAAATGAGAAAAGATACGAAAAAAATTGGCGAATGAAGCAGAACGGCAAAGAAATGGAAGACGACACAAAGTTCACTTTTCGCCAAACTTTCCTTCTATTCTAAGTCAAAGCCAAATTAAAATCCTTCAAAGTCCCTTTGATTCCAAATCGACGGTCTTTCGCATAGGTGAAATGATTAAAAACGCCCGATTGACTTAATATTGTTTGTGTTGACTTGAATGATATAAAAATAATAATCCCAAGGTAAAAATAAATGAGCGCTAGAGTGAACCCAGTGAGAGTTATCGAAATGGATCATACTTTGACCTTAGGACTATAGTTTGCTGACGTGACTTTGACGGCATATGATCATGACAAGTGTCTTGTGAAATTTTAGACGTGACAATGATCGAAGCAAAAAAAATCTGACCTCATACTATAAACAATATAATATTCATATGAAGAAAATTATATAGATAAATGATATTTTTTTCTTGAAATTCTTCTTCCTATTTTTCTAATTATTACTACCTCCGTCCCAAACGATTTTGGACATTTGGGGTTTTGCACGGTTTTTAAGAAACTAAATATTTTAATAATATAGTACAATCAAAAGGTGAAAAATGTATATTTTGACACGCCTTTTGAGAATATTTAATATTATTATATTGATTGTTTGTAATAGTTTTTTGCTAAATAAGGAAATGTCCAAAACAGTTTTGGGATACCCGATATAGTAAAATGTCCAAAACGGTTTGGGACGGAGGGAGTACATGTTATGAAAATTTAAAATATATATATATATATATATAAGATAATTCGCACATTCTTATATGCAATTTTATTTGCATTTACACTGAATTTATTAAATGCGATATATTGTTCTTGCTCATACCCTCGCGCATAAGTTTGATTACATGATTAGGGGACCATGTATCTAAGCTACATGATCCAATTGCGCGGTTTGAATGTTTGCTACTTAGATTGATTTTATCGCTTATATGATTAAATCAATTAAGGTGCATTATTTGAGGGGGAGCATGTTCAAAATAATATGCCTTGAGCTCAAATATTTTTGATAAACGTTTCTTCAAGTGTTGCGGATAATTGACAATAATGATTCTTCGCTACAAAACACTTCGACGAATTGAAGCTTACGGCATTGATACAAAAATTACGGGGAAGCCTTTATTAAAATTAGTAATGATTAACTCTAACATTTCGACTTTTTTGTTCCAAGTATTGCAATTGAATTTGGAGCCAGATGTCACTGCTCGGAATTTCAGGGAGTTAATTGTACATCAATTTTAACAAACGGGGAGTAAATGTGTGATTATTAAGTGAAAGAGGGATTAATCTGATAAAAATTAGAAAAACTTTTCATCGAAAAACTGGGACTAAATGGTAATTTTTATCGCAGTTTCTCGAGCGAAAATTGAATTGGAAATTGAAGTCTTCAATCCCAGTTTTTCGAACATAAACAGTAACGGGCTTGAAAATAGTTAAGTCTCGATAATGTCTAATCAACCCAGTTATGCGAGTTAATGCTTGCAGTCGAAAAACTTTAACTCACGCAAACCTAATAGAAAAATCAACAGTGTCTTCTCAAATTCTCTCTCACAAAACTTAAAAAGACGATTCTATTTTCACTCAAATCATTCGAACTTTCACCCAAAATTGTCTTTTAAGGTGAATCAACACATATACGATGTTTGCGTGCATTTAAACTCCGCTTGCATCTGCATTTTGTAGTTATTCGCTTGATTAGGATTATATTTTCTTATTTTTCAAACTGTGAAAACTCGTATACTATCTTGCAATGATTAAGGCTTGTCTACGTGTTTATCTAGATTAATGTTTGCATATTAAGATAGTTTCAGTGTTTTCGCGTCATCTAGTAGTATAGATTTTCGAAAAATCTGCATCTTACAGTTAGAATCTTAGTTTCGACTTGAAATGGGTTTTTGAACATTCGAAGCATTTCGATCGCAAACAGTGTCAATTGAATTTAGATTTGATTAAAAATTACTGTTTGAATCGAATAAGGTTTTCGATTGCTAAATTCTGACTATTCGTTAAGATAAATGACATAGAACGAAAAGATACTTAATATAGCGAAATCTAATTAGGATTTTATGAGAGTGAAAAACTTAAATGTGAAATCGATAAAATAGATACAATTAAGTTCGAGCGCAAAACTTACTATCGTAAACAGTACTCTTTCGGTCGTAAATTTTAGCGGCAATAAAATTAATTTATCGACGATAAAATTTCTCGATCGTAAAAGTACGTAGCGATGATTTTGATCGATCAAAAATTTTCTCGGCGGTTAACTTAGTTTCTCGCTGTCAATTTTCTCGATCGTACAAGTTCGCAGCGCAAATCTATTTTATAATCGAAAAAACTTTCTCGCTCGATAACTTTCACTACGAAAATTATATTCATGCGTTAAAAATTTCTCGATAGTATTACTCGGAAATCAATTTCCTCGATCGTAAATTTTTACAGAAATTTTTCTCGATCGTAAAATTTCTGGGCTATAGTAACACATATAACGTTCGACACTTAGTAAATTTTTCCTAAGTTTTTTGCACTGTAGCGAACCTTAGCAAATAAAATTTTCGATCGCAAAATTGAATGGAGACTCTAACTAGAAATCAGCACTTAGGAAATCGAAATTGCAAATTCGAATTTACGTGTGCGAAACTTCACGGAGTGAATAGTAGTGCTCAACATTTAGAAAATTTTCTATTGAACTTACATGTTTCTTATACACATATGTCGAAATGATGTTATCTCTTCCAACATTCACTTCGTATGACCTATGCTATGCAAATAATAGACTATTATGGTTTGATTAAATTGAATTTCGACTCAATTTAAACTCTTGAACTAATTTGTCTAATTGAATTTCAGATGGATCACTACCCTACTTACAATCATATATATGACAAGAACCTGTACCTAAAGGTTCAGGACATCAACTTTCAACTCGGCCTGACTACCTTTAGGTGTCCGGACGAGATAATTATGTCCACACTACAAGGTCATCCCCTCTGGCACGCGCTCACGGTGACGGCATCCGTGCCGATGGCCTATCTCCAGCAATTTTGGGGAAGAATAAAGAGTCTCGTAGTTGATGGCACCTACCGATTCACCACGATACTCGTGACGAGGCAAATCAACTTCAGCAAGGATGATTTTGGGCTCGCCCTCGACCTCCATTTCAGCCACAACTACGATCCTTTACCAACAGATGCTGAGTTGGTGCAAGACTTCCTCCAAATGGGATACTGTCCGCCGCTCACAAAACTCGCACAAGTACAGAGCAACGGGATCCCTCATCCATGGAAGACACTTTTTGGAATCACTGACAAGTGTCTATCACCGAAGCACGCGGGCTTAGACAAAGGAAACATCAATATTCTACGGATATTTCACGGAATTCCATTCTCGCGGAATTACGATTTTGCTCAACTAATATGGAACGATCTAGCAGAACAGATCAGACAAAAAGAGAACGAACGCTTCAAGAATGTGTCGTATTCGAGTTGGTCTCAGTCATCATCAGACAACTCATGGAGATACACGAGAACATTCCTCACTTGCCTCCTAGAGGAAACTACCAGCCACCACACCGTGAAAGCGCCCGTCTCTGAGGCTACTTCGTCACCAGCCAGCCTCACATCCTCACAACCCACACCCATCGACCCTCTCATCAACTCATCCATCCTAATCAACCCATACACAATCCCAATCACTGAGCTCCATGACATTCTTCTCGCCCGCCTTATAGGCCTTACCATCCGGTCGCCTCAGGAAGAATCACTCTATAGGCGACTGGTGGACCATCCTGATCCACCTACTCAAACATGCCGAGACCAAAGCTCCCACTCCAGACGACGACATGATGACCCCGACTATCAGGATCATCATGAGGGGGAGATAAGGCCAAGGACTTCTGCGAGTGGTCAAGAACAAGGCCAAGGATCGGGCTGGGAGCTGATAAGGACTGAAACCGTTGAAACCTCACAACCAACTATCCAAACAACCACCACCATGCACCGCACCACCCATACTCTAACCCAAATCGACCCAACAACATTTAACCTAAGGACGCCTTCGCTCACACCACCACATCCCTCCACAAACCCTTGCTTCCGGAAGAAGAAGCAAGTGTTGTCATGCTCGTAGCTCTGGCACAGACTCAAGCAACTCCCTCAATCGCTCCAGACCAATCGGGACCATCAGGAAATGGAGTCAACACCCACGAGTTCCTTGACAAGTACATCTTCGAAGGACAGTGGATGACCCACACCATGCGTGACGAGATACAAAGACAAAGACTCACGGACGTTCGACACTTCCTACCGCGAGCTTCGGTAGACCTAGTTTTGATTGAAGACGAAGAACTTCAGGAAGGTGATGACCATGAACAAATTCCCTCAAGGCTTCGAGAGTTGATTGCAGGCGGACTCCCCTACAAGATAAATGCCATGGGAAACCATTAGGATTGAGATCTCATTCCTTGAAGAAGTTCGTGAACACATATGGAGGTCACCGGAAAAACTCAAGAAGTTGAACGAGTTCAAGCTCAGAGGGATCTCTCACTGGGATCAGCAAAAGAGAATGACCTATCTCTGGATGCTAACCCACCTTGGTCCAGATGTGAGGCTGGGGATGTCAAAAGGACAAGGAAGAGTCATTATAAGAGTCTATCCCCTATATGTCAGCTACTAAGCATCTACTGTGCTAAAGGAGGTCTTCCAACACCATTCTACGTCGTAGAGCGAGTAGACAGAACTCGAGATGAGCTAAGCGAGAGCGAACTACCTTACCTCCCTACCGAGGAGGTGTACCGTCTCTACCAGCTATACGTATAGAAGGACAAGGGTCCTCAAGGCTTCATCAAGAAAAGAAGGACTCAAGGGACTCTATCGGTTCATGGTGTGCCAAGTCAAATACTTCACCACACACGACCTTCAGAAGGCTCTGGACCAACATGAAGAAAGTTAACTTGACCGCTCTGCTAAACAAAGGACCAAAGATCGAAGGGCTTTCCAACAATCACGTGCACATCAGTTCATTCCTAGGAATCACCTACCACAATCCAATTGTGAAGAAGACTAGGTTGATGCTGAAGAGTGAAGTCAATAAATTTTTTGATTGGACACTCAAGGGCATCATGCAGAACATAGAGAAGAGATTGGAAGTGATCAACAGAGAATGCTGAAGCTTCACAGGTTCGTGAGAGATCAACCGCTTCTGATGGAACTACTTGAGGACATCGAGGAGCGATTGGAGCTAAGGAACATTCTAAGGAACTTCGAGTATGCGCTGGGCTTGCGCTGGTCATACTATGCCCGACGAGGACATATAGCGCGGAAGGTCTCAAGCATTAAGGCGGAAAATGTAGAATGTCAGTTTAATTGTGCTGTGATTTCATTAGATGTCCTTGTAATTAGGTGCTTTATTTATAGTTGTCCTTGGATTAGGACTTAAATTGTATTTATACCAAGTATGTTTGGTATAAATACTTGTACACAGATTGTGCTTTATAGAGAATTTTAGTCAATTGATCCGAAAGGCTTGCAAATCATATTTTAGAGAGAAAAATTCAGAAAACTTTCTTTTACCAAGTGAAATCTCTCTCGAAGCCCTCTAAGAAGGTTTTCAATCGAAATTTTATTTTCTATAATTCGAATCGTTTCCTTAAGATTTCAAGTCTAGGATCGTAAAGTTGATAATCGAGGACCTAACAGGATACATCAAGTCCAACCGAACAATCAAAGAAAGCTACGATGTCACTTTCCAAGAAGTGGCTTCCAAGAAGTGGCAGATTGGATTCTGGGCACATCAGTCCAGGACCCATGCCCAACATTATGGCTCATGTTCATATCAGTTCAGAACCCATGCCTAACCAGATGGTTTCTGAATACGACAGTTCAAAACCTGTGCTTATTGGTATGTTGGCAAACAGAGAATGGCAACAACTCAGGATTCAAGGTCAAAAGAAGCTCTGAAATTTGCTTTGGAAGACTTGGACTCTCTCGTTGAGCAAATATATTGGCCGAACAACACCGCTACCACATCTGCCATGGAACCGCTCCTAGAGGAAGCCGATATACCAAGTTCTTCAAATGCCCTCACCTCTCTCGATTTAGAATTACCTCATAATGCTGAAGATCCAACCATGGAAGCTGAGGAAATGTCATCAGAGTCGCTCAACGTAAGTGCTGGAACTGCATTGCCTCAACTAGTTGAACAACCTCATATCATTGGAGATCTCGCTCCACAAATGGCTGATGCTTCTTATAACACCTATTCCACCAATAAATAAATAAATAATAGATAAATTTTAGCCCACATTTTGGCCTATTTTCTCAGCACAAAGCCCATAGATTTTACCTTTTAGTTTTCCTCTTTATCACTTACGTAAGCTAAGGAAGTGAAAATCAAAGAAAGAAAAAACCTAGAAAGGCAACGTCGGAATAACCAGTTTCCAGCTCATAAAATCTGCACTTTGTTGTTGTATCTTCCCCATAGTAAGGTAGTCCTTGTCCTAGAGTTCTAAGCTCATAGGTTTCCAAAATCGAGTTCAGACGCAGATTCGGTGTTTTTTATATAGCTAACGTGTTCGGGTTCTTCCGAGGTTTTGTTCTGTTGCAAGCTGGTTTTCTTAGCTTTCTGCAGCCGCTGAAAACACCTCAATCCAATATTTGTACGATTTTCTACGAATTTTTGAAGATTGACTGCAAATCTGAAAATTTTTAGGAATTTTCGAAACAGTTTCGTTCGTGTTGTTTCTAATGATCTTATACCATATTTAAAACAGAATTATGATAGTGTTTTAATCCATATGGCAGTTATGTTATGGGAGGATCATTTTCAAACAGTTTTAAGACGTATATTATCAGTTGTTGGTCTAACGGTGAAGTTCCATTGTTAAATCTTGATTTAGGCGAAGGAGCAGCGAATACACATATGACAGTAGCCTCGGATTTTGGGGAAAGCTACACTGCACCTTGTGAGTTGATAATACGGGGACACATTCCCTTCGTGGGATGTGTGAACCTCGCGTGGGTCGTTTATTTTGTTCTTTTATTAAATTATGTGACAGTGAGCCTTGCCGGCTAAATGATGTTTGATATTCCACTATATTTGTCGAAATTTGGGTGGTCTTGTTGTGTTCTTGTGATATAGATCCTTGTCGGCTATAGGATATTCGTATTTATCGAAATTGATGAGATATGGTATATGAATTGGTTCGTGAATTTGCTTTGATGATTCCACAGGGAATTATGTCACGTTTTGACGTGTGATTATCTTGTGCTATTGAGTTGCACTTGGAATTATGATTGTGTTATTGTTTGGCTTTGATGTCGCATTTACTCGGTACCGAGGTTATATGTAGCCTGAATGGCCACGTTCGGGTGAGTTGAGAGTGGCAAATCAAGTAAGTAGCCCGTGGCTTGGCAAACCCGGGTGAGTGAGGCCCAAAGTGTTCACCAGGCCATTTGCCACGTATTCGACTTATCGGAGGGTGGTCGTTGGGGAGAGTCGATCAACGTCAACGGTGTGGGACATGCATGTCACGTGCAGTTGATACGATAGTTCACGGTGCACATTTTAGAGTACAGTGACGGCCTCGTCTGACTCTCGATGGGTTGCTCAGTTCGAGGGAGGATATGGCCACCCACGCGTCGTATATGTTTTGCGTGATTTTTGTGATGTTTTTGGCATGTCATATGGCTATGTACTATTATATGTTTAACGTGGATGGTCGCTTTCTACATTATGTGAAATCAATATTTAGTTTGGTTGTTGTGATGGAGTTCACCATTGAGGATACACCTTCTGTGAGGCGAAGGCGTGTTTGTATTATCATGTCACTGAGCTGAGGTTTGCTCACCCCGTGTTTACATATATATTTTTAGGTTGATATCGCTTTTGACCGGAGGTTGTCTCTTCGTCGATCGTCATCCTGCTATTGTTTCTTCCAGTTCGGTATTTTGTCGTTGTTTTGCTTTGGAGGATCCATTGGCAGGGATATATTTTGGAAGGAAATTTTCTTTGTTCATGTATTCCTTCATCGATCGATGTCTGAGCTATTATTTTGGCATATTGTAAACTTTCTTTCATATGTATATATATATATATGTTTCCGTTGGATCTCTATTCATTGAATTTTCTTGCAATTTCATTCGTGAGATTTAACTTGCGATGCGTGAGTTGATCGAGCCTTGCGTTCCTTGAGAACGTGGCGGCTGTCGTGGCCTCGACGCGGGTCGGGGCGTACAGTTTGGTGGTATCAGAGCCTCGTTGCATCTTAGTCTATCCCTTTTCTGTATTGCCAATGGATCCAATTATTCCTGTTCTCCTCCGACGACCGATTATGTTATTGATAATGATCTCGATTCCTTTTTCCTTGATAGTTTTTATGGCACCTCTAGTCGGTACGCGAGGCCGTGTTCGGGGATACACTTCTCGTCGTTCTCCTAGTCCTCTTTTTTCTCCCATTATTCGTAGACCTCGCTGTTATGGTACTTCAATTCCTACGACTCATGTCTAGCAACCACAAGCTCAAGTAAGGGTTGATTATATGATGACCCCAGAACAATACCAAATGTATTATGCTTACATTCGTACACATGGAGTTCCGCCATCTACTACGGGCCCTTCAGTTTTTACAGCACCTCAAGGTCGTAATATGCCGTCCGTGCACCACACGGGTGTTCATAACCTTCCTCACACTGAACCAATTTTGCCTTCATCGAGTTTTCCTGTTCCTAATCCAGACATGACATCTGGTGGTTCAAATCCTAGGAGCATTCGCTGCGTTTAATTTGGTGAAAGCAGTAGTTGATATGGGAACCCTGACGTTTGATGGCGTAAGGAATGCTACAGAAGCTGGGGCATGGCTAAAGGAAGTCATAGACACGTTCGATACCTTGATGATCGACGAGTGCCATCGGGTGGTCATTGCGACAAACTCCTGGGCAAGGACGCGCATCGATGGTGGCAAAATCCTAAGGAAACATATTCTGAAATTATTACTTGGCCTATCTTCGTCGAGAAATTCAGTGAGCGATACTTTTCACAGTATAGTAGAGATCAGAAAAGGAAAGAGTTCTTCAGCGTTTATCAAGGCAACATGACGGTCGTCCAATACGAGAATCGATTATGCGAGTTTGCTCCAGAATCGTATACGACGAAAGACTTGTGCAAAAGATTTGAAGACGACCTCAACATCAATATTCGCGACCACTTGAATTCGGGAGATAAATACGCGAGCCTTGAAGAACTCGTTGAAGAAGCATTGAGAGTTGAAGTTAATCCAAGCAAGACAGAAGTTGGCCGAGCGATCTCGAAAGCAGAGGGAAGGGGACACATTTTCAAGAAATATATCGAAGAAGAGTAGATGTTTTGGATCTTTACGTAATTTGCCTATGAGTACCGGTTCTTCTCATCCTCGTGAGAAGTCAAAGATGGGTGGGAGTGTATCGTCGGAGTCTGTTAGATGGGATAAGAGATGCCGAAACTATTTAAAATACCATGAAGGTTTTTGTACAGCTCCCCAAGTTTGTTTCCATTCGACAATCGGGTCATATTAGATCTAGTTATCCCCAATTTTGTCGGAACTAGTGGGTATAAATCTACTTATTCTTGTGGAAAGGCAGTTCAGCCCTCACCTTATCCCATATATGAGAGTACTCAGCCGGGAATGCGAGGTAATATAGGTGGCCAAAATACCCGACCGACTACGCAAGAAAGAAACCAAACTCGGGTGTTTCATATGACTCAGGAAGAAGCTCGCTCAGATCCGAAGGTTGTGACAGGTAACATTAACTCGATTTAGAATATTATGGAAGTTTTACGTCTCGAATTCCCATTTTGTCCTATGGTTTGTTACCGTGAGTTAGGATTTTTGTTGTTATTCTCCTAATGTCTCATATCTTGGCCCATATATCGTTTGCTCTCTAGGCCAAGTATATTGGAGATCATCCGATCTCATTATCATCGATCTAGGTTCAGATCGATCTTACATTCGGGACAGTCTTACAACCAGCCTTCCTCATCGTGCTACTCTTTTATCACATGTGATTGTAATTCATACTCTGCCTGGGGAACGAATTGCTCGAGACTCTGTGTTCAAAGGCTGTCCCATTTTGATTAAAAAATCTACCTTAGAAGCCGACTTGGTACCTTTGCCACTGATCGATCTAGATGTCATTCTTTGCATGGATTGGTTATCTAACCATCACGCAGTTCTTTATTGTCGAGCGAAACTCGTCAATTTTCGTAGACCTGGACTTCCAGAGCTAGTTTTGAAGGTGAACGTCAACCTACACCACTTGCCATCATCTCGCTGCTTTCGGCCCATAAATTAATACATAAAGGATATGAGGCATTCTTTGCTTCGATCATTGATAGTTCTCGTTCTACAACCATGATAGGCAATATTCCGGTGAGAGAATTCTCTGATGCATTTCCCGAGGATTTACCAGGACAACCACCTACTCAAGAAGTTGATTTCGTCATTGATACTCTTCCAGATACTACTCCGATATCAATACCTCCATACCGGATGTCTCCAGTGGAGCTTAAAGAACTCAAAGCACAACTAGAGGAATTACTAGACAAGGGCTTCATTCGACCTAGCACATTCCCATGGGGTGCTCCTATTCTATTCGTGAAGAAAAAGCATGGGACGTTTCGTCTATGCATCGACTATCGTCAATTAAATAGTCACAATAAAAAACAAATATCCTCTTCCTAGGATTGATGACTTGTTGGATCACAAGGAGCCACGGTTTTCTCCAAAATAGATTTGCGATCTGGTTATCATCAGCTTAGGATTAGGGAAGTTGATATCCCTAAGTCTACTTTGCGAACCAGATATGGGCATTACGAGTTTTGTGTTATGCCTTTTGGACTTACAAATGCTCCTGCAGCTTTCATGGATCTCATGAATCGAATTTTTTCGCCCATACATAGATAAGTTTGTTATCTTCTTTATGGATGACATACTTATATACTCCATATCTGACGATGAGCATGCTCAGCATCTTAGAGTGGTACTAGAGACTCTTCGAGAACATCGTCTTTGAGCAAACTTTTCGAACTGTGAATTCTGGCTTCGCGAAATAAGCTTTCTAGGTCATCGTATATCCAAAGATGGAATCTTTGTAGACCCCGCTAAAATTCAAGCTATAGTGGATTGGGATCATCCGAAGAACGTGACCGAAATCCACAGTTTCTTGGGGTTAGCTAGGTACTATTGTTAGGTCTTATTATCAACTCAATGATCCTAGACTTGAATTCTAAGGTAATCGATTAGAATTATGTAAATCGAAGAACGATCGAAAACTTTTCTTTGACTCGAGAGAGAAACTTTGTAGTGAGAGAATGTTTTCTAATTGGGATCAATTACATTCTCTATTAATAAATAACATACATACTTGGTATAAATAACAAAGTAAGTCCTAAAATTAGGACTATTACCATAAAGCCCCAATCTACGAAGACAGCTATTTAAATCATAGCACAATTAAATTGATGTCCTACATTCTCCCCCTTTGTACTTGATTCCTCTTCCGCGTTGTATGTCTTCGTCGGGCATAATACGATCTGCGCAAGCCCAGCGCATGCTCGAAATACCTGAGTGTGTTCCACAGCTCCAGTCGCTCCTCAATATCATCAAATAGTTCCATTAGGAAAGGCTGTTGAAACGACATTCATTTTCTAATAGTAATTATGGCGGATTTTCGCAACATAAGTCGCGGAAGACCCGCCTAATAAAAACTTTTTCCTAAGATAAAATATAATATATTAAACAGCGTCTACATAGTTGTATATTTACACAAACCGTAGCACTAAAATATTAAAATATTAAAAATCCTAACATCACTCACAGGTCACATCCATGTACCGCCCTGCCCTCAAAAGTTCGTGGAGTCACCGCCATCAGCCCGCTTTGTCCATCGCGTATCAACGCCGGACTCGTATGTACCTACAACACGTAAACTGAGCTCCTTGCCCAGTAGGTGAAACATGCATGAATGCAAATGCTCTCACATCCCAACCCTGACACCTCACAAATGCACGCTCGACATCTCTCGAGCATACGCTCGTTCCTACATCAACTCTCAGCTATAAACAGGGCCCTAGACCAGACTCGGAATCCACGCATAAATATCATATAATGCCATGATAGTACGGTCCCATCTCGGTCTCAATAGTAACTATAACAATGGCAAATGGTAGTGGCCCCATCTCGGTCTCAACCGCACCTAAAATAGTGACAAGCGGCCCCGTCTCGGTCTCAACCGCAAGCGCTTCATCGAACGTAGCGTGAAAATCAACATCGATCACTTTACTCCACTCATCGACACTATAGAGTGTTACCGTGTTACCACAGTCAATTGTCTCATCATGCGAACGTGAAATGCATATGACAATGTATGCATAACCCACATAAAAAAATAATTAAAATTCATGTAAACATATAGTCATCAAAGCACATAATCACATAATATCACATAATAATTCACATAACGTTTACGTGCTGTAGGTGAGTTTCACCTACCTCTCCTCCAGATAAAATTAGTCAAGAAATCTAGGAAATTCTCTACGCTTCGAACCTCTGAGCATGAAAATATTATCATATAAGTATACATGCTAATCACGTAAATCTAGAAGTTCTCAAACCCTAAATACCAAAAACCCTAGAAATACCAAAAATCCGAGAAAGCTGAACGAAATCTTTCAACCGTTAAACAATTTAATATCGGAAACTTTATATTATATATAGGATAACCATTTAACAATTCACGGAAACCACTCAACATTCAATAACTATATTAACGACTCAGACCCCAAGGCTACTAATAGATGAAAATTATGAGATTACCCAAACTTCTCAATGGTTACAAAAAAATCCTAACTCATGAAATAATCTTACGTATCAAAGTACACAAATATCTAAACACTGTGATGCCGAAAAGAAGTCCTACAGAGATTGAAAACCATCTCTTTTATTTTTATGGTCTCATAAATCAATCATGTACCTACACATCCACCCAAACCACTAAAATTATACTATACCTCTAACCTTTAATTATTCTAACCATTACTCTATTATTGAAAACTTCGACACACGGGAGATCGCACATGCCTCTGGATGGACCCATGGCTGCTCCCGGGTCCTTTGGTGGACCGTTTCCCACGCGGGCCTATGGTGATGGGTCTTCCCCTGGACTCAAGAGTAAGCGCTGTCATAAATGGGGAGGGGTGGCACTGGCCGGCCCAAACTTCGGTTGAGTTCATGGAGATATCACCTATGCTTCCAACTGTTCGTCCAGAGGAAGAAGATGAGGTTCGCTGGCTCGCGATAGGAGATGGACGTCTTACAACCCGCTCGGCCAGGGAGAGTTTGAGGGTGCGACGCCAGCGGGTTCCATGGAGTACTTTACTTGGAGGTCCGATCTCCATCCCTCGACATGATTCATAGTTTGGCTTGCGATTCGGGATAGGTTGGCTACGAAGGACAAGGCATGGGTGGCAGTTGCGGCAGGGAACACTACCTGCCTACTCTGTGACGAGCAAACTGTGGAGACAACGCAACACCTATTCTTTGATTGCTCCTTCTCTAGGGCTTGCCTTCGATTACTTTGTGCCCACATGCGGGTCGGCTGGCCATATGCCAAATGGCTGGAGGCGATTCGATGGGCGGCTAGGAGATGGAGGGGACAACACTTAGCTTCGATGGGCCCACGGCATGCTATAGCCTCATTGATTTACCATATCTGGTTCGAGCGCAATCGGAGGTGGCACGAGGGAAGACGACGTACACCTGCCCTTATCGTTTCCGACATTGAGACTTTACTTGGTGTGCGCCTCTCCACCCTTTCGCACAAGTACGAGCTTCAGTTGCGAGCTATGCGTCCAGTTTGGCGCATCGCTTGGTAGGCCTTAGTTTGGGGTTGGATTGTGTTTTCTTTTTATTCGTTGTGAGCTGGTAGCATGTTACCGGTTGGTGTGTGCATCTGCACGTCTTACATGTACATTTTTTCTCTCTTGTGCTATTTTAGTGACTGTCACTCAAAAAAAAAAAAAAACCTCAACACGTACCACATTTAACATACGAAATTCTAGATAATCAAGTACCGATCTAAGGTCCAAGACCCACTTAAAATCTTTAATGCCATAAGGATTCACATTCCTACTCAAGTCGAGAACCTATATCAGACACAAAACCCTTATATTAAACTCATATAAATCACACAAATACGAAACATATACTCTTATTCGTAGCATAAAATCATTAAAGACCTATACAAATTGAGGAAACATATTAAACATATTAGGTTTCGAAACTTCCTAGGATTTATACTAAACATTAAGTCACCTGCATATAGTATCAGGTAAAGTGTATACCATTGAAGATACATAAAACTTAATTAATTCAAGTATTATAGATAAAATTGTCTACCTTTACGCCCACTTTGGATTTTGATAAGGTCTTAAGCTTGCTACGACTTCTCCTTTGCACTTGCTATGGCTTTCGTACTCCTTCCACTAGGTTTTCTCTCTACTTATTTTTGTATTTCAGCTCACAGTTCTTTTCATTTCTTAAGCTACCCTTTAAAGTGTATTTGTTAGATATATATGAGGTCTTCGACTTTTGATATTGATTAGACATTAAACTAACGTGTTTTACCTTAGCTTTAAGTAATATATATATATATATATATATAATAATTGATCAAACAGACAAAGAGTAGAATGATGAATGTTTCGTGGGAAGCTTCTACAATTATCTTATTATTATATTGTTCTCAATAACAATCCTTATCTCTTGGATATGATTAATCAGTAATATACATGCTAATGGAATATATAATAAAACTTATGTGATTGAACAAGTAGCTAAGTGGCAAATCTTAGCCCATGGAGTAAGTAAAGTTTGTCCCTTTTCTTGTGTTATCTTTTTGATGATTTTTACGTGATGAACATATATGATATATATCAATGTCTTGGGTCATATGAGAAAGATAAGCAAGTGGAGTAGGTAACCATCTTTTTCCATTTGGCTTTTCTTTAATGTATATTTTCAATAATAACTCTCATCTCAAGGTGGGTAAAATGATCTAGCACCTAAGTTTGTTTTTTTTTTTTATTATTTCTTTTTTTTTTTTTTTCTAATTATATACTTATTTTTGCCAAGCAAGTAGGTACAAAATACATTCACCTCGACGTGGTTTTCCTAAATCATCATTTCATTGGGCTATTAAAACTTTCGACCCTTTCAACCATTGAGCCCTTTTCTTTTATAAATTCATTACTCTAAGTTGGGCCTTCCCTAACTTATTTGGGCTCTCTTTTATTTAGGCCTCCCTACATATTTTAGTCTCTATATTCTTTCTTGGGCTTCTTAAGTTTTGGCCCATGTTATTTTATTCAAATCCCGGACTTAATTATTATTTCGACTTAATCCCGAAAATCGGTTTTGTTCTAAAATTAACTTCATTATTTTCAGACCTAACAAAATAATTATTCACTAATCCCATATTAATTTTCACGGGTGTTACAGCTGTTCTCTCACGTACCTATGGATCCTCAGCATTGTCTCTCTGTTGATTTCTTCCAACCAATGTTTTGCCTGATGACCTTGAGCGTCCCATCACAAAATTTGTGTACTTCGGTCTTCAACATCAGCCTTGCCTTCTTGGCAATTGGATTGTGGTAGGTGATGCCTAGGACTGAGCTGATGTGAAAGTAATTGTTGGGAAGCCCTTCGATCTCAGGTACATTGTTGAGCGGTGCGGTCATGTTGACCTTCTTCATGGTGCTCTCCAGAGCCGTCTGAAGGTCGTGTGTGGCGAAGTACTTGACTTGACTTGGCGTTTCACCTCGTACATCAAAATTTCCACCGGCCTTTCTTGATAGCTCAAGTCCGACTTCAATTATTGATGAAGTGATTCGTCTTGCACTACATGGCTCGAGTCTGGGACGTACTTTCGTAATGTAGATACAAGGAAATCGCTATGGACTTGTCGAGCGATGTGGGCAATTCTAGTTGGTATGCCACTTCTCCAACTCGTTTCACAATTGTGAAAGGTCCATTATGTCTTGGACTCACTTCCCTTGATATCCAGAATGCACGCTCTCAACATATCTACGAGCGTCTGGATTGTTCTCCTAGATTGTCTGTCTGTCTGAGGGTGATATGTCGTACTGCAGGACAGTATTTCATCCCCATGGCCTTTCGTAAGCTCACCCAGAATTGGGACACAAACCTCGAATCCCGATCTGAGACAATTGAAATCGGGATTCCATGGAGGCTCACAATATATATATATATATATTTTATGTACAACTCTGTATACTTCTACATGGTATTGGTTTGATTGATTGGCAAGAAATGGGTTGATTTAGTCAATCTGTCGACGATCACCCAGATTGCATCATGGCCCTTTACAGTTTTTGGTAACCCAACGACGAATTCCATGGTGATATGGTCCCACTTTCACTCGGGAATTATCAACGGTTGTAACATTCCCGCAGGCCTTAGATATTTTGCCTTAATTTGTTGGCTGGTCAAGCACCATTGTACAAAGGCAGCTACATCTTTCTTCATTCTTAGCCACCAATAATTTATTCGTAAATCCCGATACATTTTTGTTACCCCGGGATGTATCGAGTTGATTCTCGTATGCGCCTCCCTTATCATAGTTCGACGAATCTCTTCATTGGGTGGCACCTATAGACAACCTCGGAATTATAAGTTCCGTTGTCTCGAAATTCGAACTCCGACGGAACATTCACGTCTTGTTCCGCCTGGATCTTAGATATAGTTCGTCTTCATTTTGTGCCTCAATGGTTCGTTCTATCAGCGTTGATTTTTAAAATCAACATTGCCAGCTTTGTTTCGATCTCTCCAAAGTTGATTATTTTCACTGCGAGTTGGCACAGGTTCGTATTCACTGATTTACGGCTCAAAGCATCTATAACCACGTTCACTTTGCCTGGGTGATAATTTATCACACAGTCGTAGTCTTTTACTAACTTCAGCCAACGTCTTTGCCTCATGTTTAACTCCTTCTGCGTGAAGAGTACTTTAGGCTTTTATGATCTGTGAAAAATCTCGCATCGTTCTCTGTATAGATAATGTCGCCATATTTTCAAGGCAAACACAACGGCCGCGAGTTCCAAATCGTGTGTGGGGTAATTCTTTTCCTACGGTTTGAGCTGTTGGGAGGCATATATACACAATTACCTTCCCGTTATGCATCAACACGCACCCCCAGCCATTTTTCGAGGCATCACTGTATAACTAAATCCGTTGGTATCAGTGGAAATTGCAAGAACAGGAGTTGTTGTGGCAGTCTTTTCTTCAACTCTTGGAAGCTTTCTTCACATGCTTCTATCCACTTAATTGGAACGTTCTTCATAAGTTAAGTCTGGCTTTCTTCACCGTTATTGGCACGATAAACAGCTGCCGTTGAATCTAAGATGGCGCGCGATCAAATGGCCAGGATTTGAAGACTAAAGATTTAATTATGTTCGTAGGATATCACGCGATGAGGTCAATGGCTAGATGCTTAGGAAGTGCACGAATAGGTTAGTGAATTATGAGCGTCGGATCGAAGATCGGACGGAGGATAATGAAGGTGCTATTTCACTTACAGAGTCGCTTGCGATTCTTGCTCTAACACGCGGAATGTAAGATCACGTGGTGACTTATGGAGTGTTCGATCGAATAAAATGTACGGTGAAGATAGATCACGAACTCTCACTAAAGCATGAAATCTGGTTTGTCAAATTTCCCAGTTCACTTTTTCGAGCATGTAACTCCTTATAGAGTGAAAATCACCGTGAGGTGAAAACATAGGAGTTGTAGAAGGGATAGAGATCTGTAACTTATGTGTTGTGATCAATAAGTAAGGAAGCTCGGTTGATCCATGGACATAGGCTGAAAATCAGTCGTGTTTGTGCTTTAGCTCGCCGTACTTTTTATTGATGCAACAGCGTAGTCTAAGCTATGAATGTAATTACGGCATTGATTTAAAAGTGAGCACAATTTCTTTGTCGTAATGGATATCAACATCTTTCTTCGAGATTTTGGATTGGATTTTGTGATGAAAGTCCAATGTGATTTTCTTCCTGCGTCGAAAAGCTTAAATTTGAGCTATTCCTTCTTTTGGGATTGCTCTTCGCTGCAATCGCTATTTTTGTGATGTGGGTTGCCACTCATTGCACTTGCGTTTAATTTGTGAAAGGTTAAGTCATGGGAAGCCGCGTCGGGCATATTGGAAGAAGACGCCGACAGAACTTCCCGAACATCGTCGATGTTTCTATGTTTTTTTTATGTATTCCAGTTGTAACATGATTCAGTTATGTAATCGTTATGCATCGACTCTATCATGTTTTCTCTACGTCCTCGTCTCACTTCCTAAATTTCTACAATTAACCCACGTTTTCTCTATGTCCTCGTCTCATTTTCAAAATTACATACAAGCCCCGACTTTTAAAAATTTTATATCGTTCGACTCTCTTTATTTCACCGTTTATTTATTTTAACTTCCCAAATTTCAGCTTGGTCCAATTCGGTCAAGCCCAAATTGACAAAGCCCAAATGTTTAAAAAAACCCAAAATTTAAATTTCGCCGAATTTCCAAATTGACTCGAATTTTTACCCGAATTTTAAAGCAACCCCAAATTCGATCAAAGGTCCAACTTTATCTCCCTACTTTAATTTAACCGAGATTCTCCTACCAATCTAAGTGTAGAAGTACGAAATCTCTAACTTTCGAACACACCAAGGAGCACATAAAATCACCCACATGTAAAGCATATATCAGAAAATCGTAAATCACATAATTACGTATTAAACTTACAGGCATAGGATGATCCTCCAGGCTTTTGAGCGGCTGTACATGGACAGTCTACAGAACCTATAACCTGGCGCTCTGATACCACCTGAAACGACCCTCATTTTCTAATAGTAATTATGGCGGATTTTCGCAACGTAAGTCGCGGAAGACCCGTCTAATAAAAACTTTTTCCTAAGATAAAATATAATACATTAAACAGCGTCTACATAGTTGTATATTTACAGAAACTGTAGCACTAAAATATTAAAATATTAAAAATCCTATCATCACTCCACAGGTCACATTCATGTACCGCCCTGCCCTCAAAAGTCCGTGGACTCACCCCCATCAGCCCGCTTTGTCGCATCGCGTATCAACGCCGAACTCGTATGTACCTACAACACGTAAACTGAGCTCCTTGCCCAGTAGCTGAAACAAGCATGAATGCAAATGCTCTCACATCCAAACCTGACACCTTGCAAATGCACGCTCGACATCTCTCGAGCATACGCTCGTTCCTACATCAACTCTCAACTATAAACAGGGCCCTAGACCAGACTTGGAATCCACGCATAAATGTCATATAATGCCATGATAGTACGGTCCCATCTCGGTCTCAACCGTAACTATAACAATGGCAAATGGTAGCGGCCCCATCTCGGTCTCAACCGCACCTAAAATAGTGACAAGCGGCCCTATCTCGGTCTCAACCGCAAGCGCTTCATCGAATCGTAGCCTGACAATCAACATCGATCACTTTACTCCACTCATCGACACTATATAGTGTTACCGTGTTACCACAGTCAATTCTCTCATCATGCGAACGTGAAATGCATATGACAATGTATGCACAACCCACATAAAAAAAATAATTAAAATTCATGTAAACATATATTCATCAAAGCACATAATCACATAATAGCACATAATCACATAATATCACATAATAATTCACATAACGTTTACATGCTGTAGGCGAGTTTCACCTACCTGTCCTCCAGATAAAATTAGTCAAGAAATCTGGGAATTCTCTACGCTTCGAACCTCTGAGCATGAAAATATTATCATATAAGTATACATGCTAAATCACGTAAATCTAGAATTTCTCAAACCCTAAATACCAAAAACCCTTTAAATACCAAAAATCCTAAAATGCTGAACGAAATCTTTCAACGGTTAAACAATTCAATATCGGAAACTTTATATTATATATAGGATAACCATTTAACAATTCACGTAAACCACTCAACATTCAATAACTATACTAACGACTCAGACCCCAAGGCTACTAATAGATGAAAATTATGAGAGTACCAAAACTTCTCAATGGTTACAAAAAAATCTTAGCTCATGAAATAATCTTAAGTATCAAAGTACACAAATATCAAAACTCTGTGATGCCGAAAAGAATTCCTGCAGAGATTGAAAACCATCTCTTTTATTTTTATCGTCTCATAAATCAATCATGTACCTACACATCCACCCAAACCACTAAAATTATACTATACCTCTAACCTTTAATTATTCTAACCATTACTCTATTATTGAAAACTTCAACACACGTACCACATTTAACTTATGAATAAACTTTGCTCGAAAGTTTATTCTAGATAATCAAGTACCGATCTAAGTTCCAAGACCCACTTAAAATCTTTAATGCCATAAAGATTCACATTCCTACTCAAGTCGAGAACCTAGATCAGACACAAAACCCTTATATTAAACTCATATAAATCACCTAAATACGAAACATATACTCTTATGCTAGCATAAAATCATTAAAGACCTATACGGATTGAGGAAACATATTAAACATATTAGGTTTCGAAACTTCCTAGGATTTATACTAAACATTAAGTCACCTACATTTAGTATCACGTAAAGTGTATACCATTGAAGATACATAAAACTTAATTAGTTCAAGTATTATAGATAAAGTTGTCTACCTTTACGCCCACTTAGGATTTTGATAAGGTCTTAAGCTTGCTAAGACTTCTCCTTTGCACTTGCTATGGCTTTCGTACTCCTTCCACTAGGTTTTCGCTCTACTTATTTTTGTATTTCAGCTCACAGTTCTTTTCATTTCTTAAGCTACCCTTTAAAGTGTATTTGTTAGATATATATGAGGTCTTCGACTTTTGATATTGATTAGACATTAAACTAACGTGTTTTACCTTAGCTTTAAGTAAAATATATATATATATATATATAATAATTGATCAAACAGACAAAGAGTAGAATGATGAATGTTTCGTGGGAAGCTTCTACAATTATCTTATTATTTTATTGTTTTCAATAACAATCCTTATCTCTTGGATATGATTAATTAGTAATATACATGCTAATGGAATATATAATAAAACTTATGTGATTGAACAAGTAGCTAAGTGGCGAATCTTAGCCCATGGAGTAAGTAAAGTTTGTCCATTTTCTTGTGTTTTCTTTTTGATGAGTTTTACGTAATGAACATATACGATATATATCAATGTCTTGGGTCATATGAGAAAGATAAGCAAGTGGAGTAGGTAACCATATTTTTCCATTTGGCTTTTCTTTAATGTATATTTTCAATAATAACTCTCATCTCAAGGTGGGTAAAATGATCTAGCACCTACGTTTGTTTTTTTATTTTTTTTATTTTTTATTTCTTTTTAGTTTTTTTTTCTAATTATATACTTATTTTTGCCAAGCAAGTAGGTACAAAAAACATTCACCTCGACGTGGCTTTCCTAAATCATCATTTCATTGGGCTATTAAAACTTTCGACCCTTTCACCCGTTGAGCCATTTTCTTTTATAAATTCATTACTCTAAGTTGGGCCTTCCCTAACTTATTTGGGCTCTGTATTATTTAGGTCTCCCTACATATTTTAGTCTCTATTTTCTTTCTTGGGCTTCTTAAGTTTTGGCCCATGTTATTTTATTCAAATCCCGGACTTAATTATTATTTTCGACTTAATCCCGAAAATCGGTTTTGTTCTAAAATTAACTTCATTATTTTCAGACCTTACAAAAAAATTATTCACTAATCCCATATAATTTTCACGGGTGTTACAACTGTTCTCTCACGTACCTATGGATCCTCGGCATTGTCTCTCTGTTGATTTCTTCCAACCGATGTTTTGCCTGATGACCTTGAGCGTCCCAAATCAAAAAATTTGTGTACTTCGGTCTTCAACATCAGCCTTGCCTTCTTGGCAATGTATTGTGGTAGGTGATGCCTAGGACTGGTGCACGTAATTGTTGGGAAGCCCTTCGATCTCAGGTACCTTGTTGAGCGGTGCGGTCATGTTGACCTTCTTCATGGTGCTCTCCAGAGCCATCTGAAGGTCGTGCGCGGCGAAGTACTTGACTTGGCGTATATGTACCGATAGAGTCCCTCGAGTCCCTCTTTCTTGATGAAGCCTTGAGGACCTTTGTATTTCTTCACATACAGCTGGTAGAGGTTGTACACCTCCTCGGCAGGGAGATACGGTAGGTCGCTCGCGCTCAATTCTTCTCTAGTCCTGTCTACCCGCTAGATTGCGTAGTACGGTGTTGGAAGTCCTCCTTTGGCACAGAAGACGCTGGGGAGCTGATATATGGGAGATAGACTCTTATAGTGGCTCTTGACTTGTGCTTTAGTCATTCCCAGTCTCATGTCAGGTCCAAGCTGAGTCAGCATCCAGAGATATGTCATTCTCTTTTGCTGATCCCAGTGGGAGATCCCTCTTAGCTTGAACTCATTCGGCTTCTTGACCTTGTCCGGTGACCTCCAAATTTGCTCTCGAATTTCTTCAAGGAATGGGATTTCTATTCTGATGTTCTCCCATGGCGTGTCGATCCGGACGGTCCCTGGCATTTCTGTTAGGAATCCTCGAGGGTCCCTGGACCACGTTCCTAGAACGGCGGAATTTTAAATTCTTACGGGGTTTCCCGTCTATCCAAGATCGCTCGGCTACAAACACGAGAAAATATTGACATAAAGAGATAAGAGATCAGCCATGATACCTTGTTGAAATCTCTTAATGATGGCTAGCTTCGAATCCTTCGAATCCCCGAGGCGTAGTGCCCCTCTCCTACGCCAAAAGCACACGAACGGGACGCCTTCTTTGCACAAGATCGTCACGCCGGCACCTTACTAACGTCGCAGCTGTTCTTGCATGCGCGGCTAGGCCAAGAACGAACTGCTTGCTGCCCCCGAGAGAGAGAGTGCGAGAGAGAAAGTGGTGAGAGGAGAAAACTCTTAGTTTTTTTGCTCTCTATTGCTTGTATTTCGAAAATTTAGCTTCCACCAACTTTAGGATCTCGAAAATCCTTCTTTATACCTCTTAGGATTAGCCAAAAATAGGTTAAGGTGGGTGGAGAAAAATCCTCAAACCTCCCCTTTTACCAAGTCTTCGTTTTACCAAGTAATGAATTCAAAATTCAAACTTTATATTTAATTAATTAAATATCCAATACCTTAATTAATTAAAATTATTTAGTTTATTCTAAATATATAATATCCAATATAAATATATTTAATAATTTTCGAAATTTTATCTAATAAAAATTCGAAACTTATATATATCCGATATACATTATCTAATTTATTTCTCTAAGAAAATAAATTAGATCTAAATCTAATTTAAATCATATACTAAATATTCAATATCAAATATTTTATTTCAAAAATATATCGTGAGGTGAAAAGACCATTTTACCCTCACTAGTCAAACTTAGTATTTTCGGCCGATCAAGGCTTTGGCCAAGCCCCAAACCCTAATGTCACAATCTAGGACCTAGCCTTATCTCTCTCTCTGATGACGATGTTGTATCGGTTGCCCTTTTCAAGCCCGACTCTCTTGGTTCATCTCAACCGGCCCAGGAGGTATCTAGGAGTTCGATATTCACCTAACCAGCCCCGTGGTACCGAACAGATCCCAAGTTGAGTACGAATTTGATCTAATCATAATCCACGAACCGACTGTAGATTTTCGTCATACGTATAAACCCTTTAAGTTTGTCCCGGTCGAGTGAAAGTCACGCATAGTCAAACTTACAGAACTCGACTCTATGTCGTTTATGTCGGTGAAAGTTCCGAAAGTGCACTCCACGACTATAATGAGTCAGTTATATGCTCTGGACAGAGAATTGGATAATTCTCGCACATTAAACTTGCCATAGGACGTTAACCTTGAATTTAATCGAGACCGTAAATCCCGCTCTTGAGTTCAATTGGCAATCACATCGAAAAGTCAAGACCGCATTTCGCCGCTGACCGATGCCACCGGCGAGACGAGCCTAGCAAACTAGTGACAAGTCAAGACCTCAAGATCAACCCCAAGTTAACCCTTTCGGTCTAAGGTTCACGCATACTACTACAATTAATAGTTCGATCAAGGACAATCCAAGCGTGCGATCGTTCAATTACGAGTCAGTGTCCAAATACAGATAATCCTCTGATTCATCTTGTATCATTGTCATGGGCTCCCACTTCCCAAGTGAACGGTTGGCACAACCATATTGGACCCGCGACAAACAAGTCGTACGTGTCATTCCAGTCACCCTACTGGAGACTTAGACTTGTGGACTATTTTAATATTGCAGTATCTAAGCTTTCTGGTGCCAATATTTGGGTTTTATTAATTTGTCTTATCCACCCAGACTGCAAGGTGAAATCTTTAGACTAATTAATAATTTGCCTTTTAATTTATTCATCCAGTAATTAATTAATGATAAATTAAGTCATTCCATTAGTAGAAGTAATCAAATTACATCACTAAACACTACACATTAGCAAATTGCCCTCGTACTCCCAGTCCTCGTACGGCATCTAGGGCATATAGCTCAACAACCTCCCACTTGCACTAATGCCACGTGTTATCATATCTCAACCCCATTCTATCGAGGTGTCGATCAAGCACTGCCTTTGGTAGTGGCTTCGTGAGCGGGTCCGCTGCATTCTCTACAGAGGCAATTTTCTGCATGGCTATTGAGCCATTTTCAACAAACCCATGCAGCAGGTGGTATTTTCTCTCTATGTGTTTGGATTTACTGTGCACGTGGTTCCTTAGCTTGTGCAATAGCCCCACTGTTGTCGCACCACAATGGCAGTGAGCGGTCCACGATGCTAGGTACCACCTGTAGTTCCTCCAGAAACTTGCGTATCCAAACACCCTCCTTGGCAGCTTCTGAAGCTGCGATATACTCTGCCTCAGTGGTGGAATCTGCATTCGTGCTTTGCTTGGAACTTTTCCAAGACACTGCCCCACCATTGAGCGTAAAGACAAAACCCGAAGTAGACTTTCGGTCATCCACATCTGATTGGAAGTTCGAATCTGTATTATCCATCTACTTCCAATTCTTCCGAGCCATAAATCAGTATCAAGTCCTTAGTCCGTCTAAGGTACTTCAGAATTGTCTTTACTGCCGCCCAATGTTCCTTACCAGGATTAGTCGGAAACGTACTTAATACGCCCACAGCATACGCTGTGTCTGGTCGTGTGCAAAACATCGCGTACATCAGGCTACCCACAGCTGAAGTATAGGGGACTCCACTCATCTCTTGTCTTTGTACCTCATTCTGAGGAGACATAGCCTTTGAGAGATGAATCCCATGCCTCATAGGTAGGAACCCTTTTTTAGACTCGTCCATTTTAAACCTTTTAAGGACTTTATCTAAGTAAAGGGCCTGGGACAAGCCTATTGACCTTCTCGACCAATCTCTAAATAGGCGAATTCCTAGAATATAGGTCGCTTCTCCGAGGTCTTTCATAGAGATTAGTTTGAAAGCCAAACTTTAATCTCCGAGAGCATCCCAATGTCGTTTCCTATCAAAAGGATATCATCCACGTACAATACTAGAAACGACACCCTACTCCCACTGGCCTTTCTGTGAACACAGGGCTCATCTTCATTCTTTATGAATCCGTAGTTCTTAACTACTTCATCGAACCGAAGATTTCAACTCCTTGAAGCCCGTTTCAGCCCATAAATGGACCGATTCAGTTTGCACACTTTTCGAGCATCTGCTTCTGACGTAAAACCCTTGGGCTGCTCCATATAGATTTCCTCCTAGAGGAATTCATTCAGGAAAGCGGTCTTTACGTCCATCTGCAAGATCTCATAGTCGTAGTGTGCTGCTATCGCAAGCATGATTTGAATGGACTTTATCATTGCGACAGGTGAGAAGGTTTTCCTCATGGTCAATTCCCTCTTTCTGACTATACCCTTTCGCTACAAGCCTAGCTTTGTGCGTCTCCACCTGTCCATCAGATCCAATCTTTTTCTTGTAGATCCATTTATTGCCAATTGGTCTAAAACCATTAGGCAGGTCTACAAGAGTCCAAACCTCGTTTGTGTGCATCGAGTCCATTTCGGCCTGCATAGCCTCAAGCCACTTGAGGGAGTCTGTACCAGCAATTGCCTGGTTGTAGGTGACGGGATCATCCCCGACGCATCCCTCAGTCGCAGCATCCCCATGCTCGACGTGTACCATACCATATCTGTCAGGCATATAAGATATCCTACTTGACCTATGCAATTGCGACTGAGCCGGGTTTTCTGGAACGTCGTCTGATAAACGTATCGTAGTACGTTTATCATAGTATTTAATTGGCACATAATAGAGTTTTCGTAGTCATTTTATGCACTTATTAATCCTATTTGTGCTTGTTTTGGTATTATAAGGCTTTAGGACAAGTTTCGGGCTAAAAGGAGCGAAAACGAGGCAAAACGGCGCGAAAACGATGAAAACTGGTGAAGGTCACGGCCGTGACACATAGTGCACCTGGCCGTGACACTTGGCAGAGAGTTAGACTGAAGATGGTCACGGCCGTGACACTTCTTGCACCAGGCCGTGACCCATAGCAGCAGCAGCATTAGAAAATTCATATCTCTCAATCCAGATCTCGGATTGAGAATCCCTTTGGTCAGAATCAAGATTGGCGAGTCTTCTATCTATGGTTAAAATTTCAGGTCAATCGGACATCGTTTACCCCTCCATCCGAGAGAAATACGAAATTTCCGCAAAGCTGTTGAGGGGGTCACGGCCGTGACACTGCTGCACCAGGCCGTGACGAGCGGCAGTGAGCCCAAATTTGACCCAGAGAGTGTCAAGGCCGTGACCTGTCTTGTCCCAAGCCGTGACAGTGTCGAATTTCACTATAAAAAGCCCAAATTCGACCCAGAAAGGACAGAACCGACCAGAGATCAACCATAATCCCTCTAGAGACGAAAAATAGCACATAAGAACGCAAAATCGCGTCCCGGAGCGCAATAGACGGATCATCGACGAAATCACGCCCAATTGAACGAAGAACGAAGAATCATCGACGCTTCCATCGCAGATCATCCGGATATCAAGAATATGAATTCTTCGCCTTTATTCTTTATTTCTTTCGTTGTTTTCCCGTCTATTATGCGTAGCTAATTCCCCTTTGTGTTTGGGATTAGATGAACGCTAGGATGTTTCGTAGTTAAGATTTATAATTATGGTGACTATGTGTTTTGACTATTTATCATTCTATGAATTTGTTTCATTGCTTTAATATGTCTATGTGTTAAAGTAATCGTATGAAAAAACGTTTAGGGCGACAGCTAAACAACGTTTAGGCCGTTCGTAGAAGATAGGAATCGAGTATAGGGCGAAAGCAAATACTCGATCCTCGCCGTTAGTAATTACTGAATCTTAGATCCCCGCGAGCGTTTCGGGCGACAGCAAACTCGCGAGCGGGTAGGATAATTACTGCGATCTAGTCAAGATCACGTAGGAACGATTTTATTGTCTTAGTCGATAACACCTAGCGGGATTCGAATCCCGAGCACATCTTTATTATCTGAAGCTTCGTATCAGTTTTAAGCGTGTTATTTGAATCTCTAGTTGAGTTAGAAGTAATCTGTTAGGTTAAGTCATAAAACAATCTGCGTATTTTGTTTAGGCTAAATATCGAGTTGATAGGTCACTACTAGTACTTGATTTATTCCTTGTGTTCGATACTCATTTACTCACTTTACTGCACTACAAACGATAGGTCCACTGCCTATCGCACGTCGGTGATAGTAATTAGGTATTCGTTTTAATTATTACTTGTCGCACTTTTCATTCACACACCACGTGTCGATCAAGTTTTTGGCGCCGTTGCCGGGGAATAAATTGATATTAGGAACACCGTAGTTCGGTACTTTAGCCACTGTGATTTCGACGTTTTCTTTGCTTTTACTGTTTGCGTTATTTGTGTTATTTGCATTAGTTGTTTTCCTGCGTCGTTATTGATTTCGTATTTTTATTCGTCGTATTTGTTTACTTTTCGCTAATCTTTATTTCTCACTCATTGAAGGTACGATTCAGCGGTGAATGACCCGAAGCCATCCATCGGGCCCCATCGTTGAAGCCGACCCGGATTTCGAACGAAAGTTGCGAAGGAAGCTTAAGTACGATACCGAAGGAGCATCCACTAGCTCTCAGGACCACTTAGTTAGCTATTCAGAGGATAGTTCGCAGGAATCCATTCAGAATTCACGTGTAGAGGCAGCCGTAGATAGTCCCTACACAGAAGTAGACATGGCGGACCACCGAGTGCCCGTCCATAACATTCCCGAGGAGGAACCATCACTTCAGGATCTCCTCAGGAATGACGCGCTAGGCAGTACTGAGTCGGCGATTGTCATCCCGCCGATCGAGAACAACAATTTCGAGCTGAAGTACTCTTGGCTTCAGATGATCTTCCAGACAGTCCAGTTTGAGGGCAATCCCGATGACGATCCCTACTCCCATCTGAAGGCTTTTCTGACGGTGACTGACACCATCAAGATCAACGGGGTCTCGGGCGATGCAATTAAGTTGATGCTATTCCCGTTCTCCCTGAAGTTCAGAGCGAAGGACTGGCTGGAGATGTTGCCACCTCGCTCAATCACTACATGGGAGGAGCTGCGAGCCGCGTTTATCGGCCACTATTTCCCGCTGACGAAGGTGCTAAGGTTAAAGACAGAGATCTCCCTATTCCATCAGAAGGACTCAGAAAACCTCTACGAGGTGTGGGAGCGATATAAGGCGCTACTGAAGAGGTGCCCGCAGCACGGGATGTCGAAGGCAGCCCAGATCAACCGATTTCACGAGGGGCTCAATGACCAGACTGTCCATATGCTAGACGGAGCCGCAGGAGGAGGACTTGTGAAGCTCAATGCTACCGACGCTTGGAATCTGATCGAGGACTACTCGAGGAACAGTTTCATGAGGGGCAATATCAGGATGAAGACGACAGGCGTCTTTGGAGTGAGCAAGGATACGGCCACTCACGCTAAGATCGAGGCGCTCCAGCAACAACTCGCCTCGACGAACTCCCAGTTGCAGACGGTGATTGGCGCATTACTTCCCAAGTTCGGGAAAACTCAGCCCGTGAACGCCGTGGCCACCATCGCACCGACGCAGCACACGTCTTACGTGCCATTGTGCGGAATTTGTGGCGCAGCCCACGAGACATCAGAATGCCAACTTGGGCAGCCGCTGGAGCACATAGACTATATGGGCAATTACCAAGGTGGTCAGCGAAGCTTCCAGCCTCGGGCACATCCAAACCTGGCGTACGGGAATCAGAACCATCAGGGCCAAGGACCGTCAGGATTTCAGCCCCGACCGTCCGGATTCCAAAATGGGCCACCACTACAGTACCAGAACGCGCCCGCAGGAGGATCCGACGACATGAGGGAGATGAAGGACATGATGAAGGCACTTCTCACGAATTTCAGCAGCACAACCGCAGCCCACGAAAGCCGAATGACAAAGATGGAGGAGTACATGGAGGCGAATGACATCCGTGCTCAGAATACAGACGCCTCGATCAAGAGGTTGGAGCAACAAGTGGGGCAATTAGCACAGCAAATGGCGGGGCGAAATCAAGGATCACTCTCGAGCTACACCGAGAGAAACCCCAAGGAGTATTGCAATGCGGTAATCCTGAGAAGCGGGAGAGGATTACAAGAAGCTCCCACCAAGCAAAATTTAAAGGAGAAAGTCGATTTCGAGGGCCACGACGAGCCAGAAGTGGAGGAAAGCAAGGGCGACGGAGTCGAGAAGGTCAAGGATGACAAGGGAAAGACGCGACCATTCGTGAAGCCGTATCAACCAAAGATTCCGTACCTAGCTCGGTTGAGGGAAGCTGCACCTGAAAAAGAGAAGGTTCAACCTAAAAAGGAGGAGGCTGCACCCGAAATAGAAAAAGCGAGGGAGATCGAGCGACCACCAGTGAGGCTATACCAGTCGAAGGTTCCCTACCCAGCACGTTTGAAGAAGGACAAAGATGAGGCGCTATTTAGCAGATTTATGGGTATGTGCAAAGAATTACATATTAACTTACCGTTTGTTGAAGCTATTACGCAGATGCCCAGTTTCGCGAAGTTCCTGAAGGATTTGCTGACAAATCGACGGAAGCTCGAACATGTCTCCACGGTATACCTACGAGGAGAGTGCTCGGCGATACTCCAGAGCAAGATACCGAAAAAGCTCAAGGACCCAGGGAGTTTTACTATTCCTTGTCGTATAGGTGACTTAGTAGTTGAGCATTCTTTAGCTGATCTAGGCGCTAGTATAAATTTGATGCCGTACTCCATGTTTAAGCGCTTAGGATTAGGTGAACCACGATCCACTAGGATGAGTATTCAATTGGCTGATAGATCGTTAAAATACCCCCTAGGTGTTATCGAGGATGTTCTAGTTAAGGTCAATAAGTTCGTTATCCCTGCTGATTTTGTGATCTTAGACATGGACGAGGATGAAAATGTTCCATTAATTCTAGGTAGACCATTCTTAGCTACAGGCGAGACCATGATAGATGTTAGGAATGGAACATTAACCTTGACAGTAGACGGCGAAAAAGTTACATTCAATATGGCTGATTCGATGAAAAAGAGCAACGAGCAAGATGATAAATGCTATTTCTTAGATGTCTTTGAGCGCGATTTTCTCTTTTCTGTGCAAGGTCTGTCACAGGTCAGCAAGCATGATAGGCACACAATTATGGAAATCGATAAGTGTGGGGAGGAGATCGACGAACCCATCATAACCATCGACGAGAGCAATGAAGAAGTTAAGGACAAGAGCCCAGTCGAGGAACGACCGCCACTAGAGCTGAAACCGCTGCCCGGCGAAAAGCGACAATTCCAAAACATGGATGTAGGCGAGGGAGACTTAAGCAGAAAAGATGTGTTGTACCTCGACTTCCAGCCACCCTAACGAACGAAAGCACGTCCGGCTGATGACGGTAAAAAAAGCGCTACTTGGGAGGCAACCCAGGTTTTATCTATCTAGTACTTTCTTTTATTTACCTATGAATATGATGCATATGAAATCTACTACTACTATTATTATCATCATCTATGTCTAGTTCCTTTTTACGTTTCATTTTCTTTTTAGTTATGTCAGGATATCACGAGTCACGATCCACGACCTTCACGCATCCAGTCACGACCACGCCAACTTATTCATCAGGGGAGTCCCGTTCTTTTTAACCTTCTTTTCCCTTTCTTTATTTATTTTTTCGTTGAGGACAACGTATGTCTTAAGTGTGGGGAGGGAAATTTAGGTTGAGAATTTACGTGAAATATTTTTTCTATGACGTGTCCGTTAGCTATCAATTTCTTTAGAAAAGCATGAATTATTGAACTCAGGCATGATTATTTGCGCTTATCTCAAGCTGGTTTGCATGACATGAAATTTTGTGAGCAATTAGGATATGCATGATTGATTGAATCGTGTCTGTTTGAATAGATATAGCGCTGCTTTGAGAGATTCGTACACGTAACCCTTTTTCGTTGTGAGAGTTGAGCCTGACGAGCTTATGCTCATTTTCTTGGTTGTGTGACGTGCCTAGTCTATCTCTCTAGAACTTGCCTGTCTGATGCGTGTTGAAACTATTTCTGGTGCGTTAGTATGAAAATGATAGGGCATTAGGAATTAAGTCTAGGGCCAAATTTTTCTTACCATGACTAAGCCCCTTAGTTAGCCACTTTGAGCCTGAGCCTATTTGTTTGCTTACCTCGTGAATTATAAAAGCTACTGACCCGAATAAGCCTCTAGAGATTATATGAACCCGAGTTGATTAGATAGAGCATAAGTCGAACTTGAGAGTTACTGTTTCAGTGTATGATTTGATGTTCTTCTCTGCTATTCGTGAAATGACTCGTCCCTTACTTGATCGTTTTCTGAAATGACCCGATCCCTTGCATAAGCCTGCCCATAACCCTTTGGCAAGATGTAGGTTTTGGTAATAAGTATCCCTAGGTACACGGCATTCGCTGTGACGATGTATTCTTTGCGACAAAAGCCAAACCTTGATGTTTTTAAGGAATAAGGGCAGTGCACAAAAGTGGAGTGTAACTAAGGTGAAAGGGCAGAAAATGAAAGGGAACTGAGTCGAGAGGGTCGGGCAGAAAAGTCTAGGATTTCAGAGCGAGAACGTTGAGTCTTATGTTGAAGCATGTGACTGTCGGTTTAATCATGCTATGTTCTTTGATATTTTTCGCTTACGTGTCCTAGCTCTAAGACTACGTGTTCAGTATATATGCTTATCGCTTCGTTATTATTTGACCCGTTTCAACCCAAAAAAATCCTCAGATTTATGCTTGCCACTTTAAATAGTAGAGATGCGATTAGTGCAAGTTTATGGTAGGGGTGAGACTAGTGCACGAATTGAGCGATTCACTATATGTTAGCCTATACACTGAGAGCGAATCCCTGTGAGGTATGAGTCTCGATTGGTAGTGCGAATGAAGTTTAGGTCGACAAGTGCAGGTCATTAGTGTGATGTCCATGATTGCTCGCTTGATTCTGTTTCGTGCTTTCTAGCTTCGATGATAAATTGCGAACAATCGTGCCGTTAACTTGATTTGTGCCTTCTCTGACTTCTAATTTACTTGAGGACAAGCAAATGCTTAAGTGTGGGGAGGTTTGATAAACGTATCGTAGTACGTTTATCATAGTATTTAATTGGCTCATAATAGAGTTTTCGTAGTCATTTTATGCACTTATTAATCCTATTTGTGCTTGTTTTGGTATTATAAGGCTTTAGGACAAGTTTCGGGCTAAAAGGAGCGAAAACGAGGCAAAACGGCGCGAAAACGATGAAAACTGGTGAAGGTCACGACCGTGACACATAGTGCACCTGGCCGTGACACTTGGCAGAGAGTTAGACTGAAGATGGTCACGGCCGTGACACTTCTTGCACCAGGCCGTGACCCATAGCAGCAGCATTAGAAAATTCATATCTCTCAATCCAGATCTCGGATTGAGAATCCCTTTGGTCAGAATCAAGATTGGCGAGTCTTCTATCTATGGTTAAAATTTCAGGTCAACCGGACATCGTTTACCCCTCCATCCGAGAGAAATACGAAATTGCCGCAAAGCTGTTGAGGGGGTCACGGCCGTGACACTGCTGCACCAGGCCGTGACGAGCGGCAGTGAGCCCAAATTTGACCCAGAGAGTGTCACGGCCGTGACCTGTCTTGTCCCAGGCCGTGACAGTGTCGAATTTCACTATAAAAAGCCCAAATTTGACCCAGAAAGGACAGAACCGACCAGAGATCAACCCTAATCCCTCTAGAGACGAAAAATAGCACATAAGAACGCAAAATCGCGTCCCGGAGCGCAATAGACGGATCATCGACGAAATCACGCCCAATTGAACGAAGAACGAAGAATCATCGACGCTTCCATCGCAGATCATCCGGATATCAAGAATATGAATTCTTCGCCTTTATTCCTTATTTCTTTCGTTGTTTTCCCGTCTATTATGCGTAGCTAATTCCCCTTTGTGTTTGGGATTAGATGAACGCTAGGATGTTTCGTAGTTAAGATTTATAATTATGGTGACTATGTGTTTTGACTATTTATCATTCTATGAATTTGTTTCGTTGCTTTAATATGTCTATGTGTTAAAGTAATCGTATGGAAAAACGTTTAGGGCGACAGCTAAACAACGTTTAGGCCGTTCGTAGAAGATAGGATTCGAGTATAGGGCGAAAGCAAATACTCGATCCTCGCCGTTAGTAATTACTGAATCTTAGATCCCCGCGAGCGTTTAGGGCGACAGCAAACTCGCGAGCGGGTAGGATAATTACTGCGATCTAGTCAAGATCACGTAGGAACGATTTTATTGTCTTAGTCGATAACACCTAGCGGGATTCGAATCCCGAGCACATCTTTATTATCTGAAGCTTCGTATCAGTTTTAAGCGTGTTATTTGAATCTCTAGTTGAGTTAGAAGTAATCTGTTAGGTTAAGTCATAAAACAATTTGCGTATTTTGTTTAGGCTAAATATCGAGTTGATAGGTCACTACTAGTACTTGATTTATTCCTTGTGTTCGATACTCATTTACTCACTTTACTGCACTACAAACGATAGGTCCACTGCCTATCGCACGTCGGTGATAGTAATTAGGTATTCGTTTTAATTATTACTTGTCGCACTTTTCATTCACACACCACGTGTCGATCATCGTCCAACGACTCTGAAATAGGATTCGATTCGTCTTCTAACTCTCTTAGAGTTATTTCTCATCCTTTACCGCCTTTGCCTACGAATTCTTCCTCCAAGAAAGTAGCGCGTAAAGTGACGAGCACCCTGTGATCATCTGGGACGAAGAAGCAATACCCCATTAAGTCCTCGGGATATCCGACGAATATTCCCATTAATGATCTTGATTCAAGCTTATCTGCCATCAACTTTTTCACAAAGGCGGGGCAACCCCAGACCCTGATGTGATTCAGATGCGCCTTACGATTATGCCAAGCCTCGTAAGGAATCTTGTCGACAGAGCGGGTAGGTGTCTTGTTAAGGATATAAGCCGCTGTTTCTAAGGCATATCCCCATAACGAAATGGGGAGACCTGTGTAACTCATCATTGACCGAACCATATCTAAAAGAGTTCGAATTCTTTGTTCGGCTACGCCATTCAATTACAGCGTGCCTGGCGGGGAAAACTGTATGATGATGCCATTTTCTCTAAGAAATGCATCAAACTCAAGGCTCATATATTCACCGCCTCGATCTAACCGAACGGCTGAACTTGCCAGCTTGCTTCTCCACTAATGCTTTATAATCTTTGAACATTTCAAGAGCTTCGGACTTTTGTCTCATCAAATAAACATTCCCGTAGCGGGAGAAATCGTCCGTGAACGTTATGAAGTAGCGGCAATTACCTCGGGCCGTTACTTTAAATGGTCCGCATACGTCAGTGTGGATCAAACCCAACACTTCCGTGGCCCTAGTGAAAGTACCTGTGAAGGGCGACTTGGTCGTTTTTCCTAAGATGCAAGACTGACAGGTAGAAATCGGGCCTGTTCACGCTATGCTAATCAGACCATCCTTTTCCATCTGTTCAATCTTCGCTTCTGCTGTGTGACCTAGTCGTAAGTGCCACATGTATCGATCGTTCGACCCAGTCGATGATTTGGTGATTGCATTTACAGCTTTAACATTGTCTTTTAAGTTGACGTAATATAAACCATTTATTAACGTCGCACTTCCAACATTTTCATTTCTAAAATAAATATGGCAAACATTATCAATGAATCGAAATTCATAACCCAGTCTGCTCAAAACAGGAATCGAAATAATGTTTTTAAGCCCCTTGGGTATAACCAAAACGTCGGGAAGTTCGAAACGATGTAATGACGATAAGACTAAGGTTTTCGATCCCATGTGTGTAGCTGGTACACTATGTCCACTACCTACTTGATCAAGACGTCGCCGGCTCGAAGCTTCCTACTTCGTTCTAGACCTTGGTTCAAAACACAAATGTGGGAACTAGCCCCTGAGTCAAGTATCCATGAAGTAGAATACACAGAACCATTAGCTTCAAAAACTAATTATTTTCCTGAGGCATCAGACTCCTCCAGCTTCGGACATTCACGCTTCCAATGGCCCAGCTGCTGGCAAAGGAGGCACTTATCCGTGGGCTTTGCGCCCGACCTTTCGACCTTGGTGGTCTTCGTCCTCTTGTCGACTCTACCCTTGGTCACGCCTGTCTTGTTCGACTTATTCTTCGATCCCTTGGACGTAGAAGTCGCAACAAGCATGTAGACATGCACCTTCGCTGAATCTTCAACCAACTTATCGTCGAGTACAATCTCCTCATTAGTGGATTCAGTTGTGGGCAATTTTGGCTCCTTAATGTCCAAGACATAATCCAGTTTTGCTAATTTGAGGACGATCCTCAAATTTCTGAGCCAGTCTACATACTTCGGTCCCACCAAACAATGTTTTCTAAGAGTGTAATTAATGGGTTTGTCATCGTAACTAATATAGAAGAAAATAAAGTGCAGAAAATAAACAGATAGTTAGGATTTGTAGTGTTTAATCAGACTAAGTTAGGACTTTAAATTTTTGTCTGACTCCCACTATTTGTCTCGAAACCCTTTCTCCCGCTAGGCATTTCGTAAACCTTGTTGAGTGGTTTCATAGTGGCGTTGACTTCCCCGCGCTACTACAAACTAGCCTCAACTTAACAGCTTATTGGCTCGTTTGGTTAGCCGAGGTCGTGCCCCACATGTTTCTGTCACACAGAAGATTCAACGTCTTCGTCTCAGCCAGGATCCCTCAGCCGTAACTCGGATCATATTGGAAATGACTGTCCAAGTGCAACCTATCAACGTCCTGCTCACCTTCCACTTTTTCGTGAACTTCATCCCCTGTAGGATAACTCTTTATTAGAGGGTGAAGAGTGGTCGGTGAGCGGCAATTCATAATTGCATCCAAACCCGTTCACGCAAAGGTGAGGGTTTTGGCGCCGTAACTCGGTAAACCGCAACCGTACCCCTAAGTCGTAACATTTCTGGACTTGATAGAAGACAGGAGCCTAGCCCCTTTACTCAGTTGATATGAAAGGTCTAACCTCGGGAGAATCTTCACAGTTTTAACACGAGCACATTATGCACATTATCACGTTCGAAACCAACACGCACATAATGGACTTTAATAGTAAACATAGTTTCAACCTATTAAATTAAATGTGAAAGATCGGGGATATTTCTAGTTCCATCCTAATTGTACAAGACATCAAGACTCTACGTCTTCGGGCTTTGCTCGAACGGACGCCTCGGCTACCAGCTCGTTCGTTCGGGTTCCTCTCGGTCGACACTCGTACGGCCGTCATAACATAACTACAATAGCCTATGACGGGGAATCTATCCCAAATAAAATTGTCAGTCTTATCTAATAAAAACTGTAAAGTACAACCCGGGGGGATGTTGTCACCCTTAACATATCACCCGGCAAAAACCAGAACCTAATCCCAATCAATCACCATGTTATTCAAATAACATGCATCACGACAATTCAACACATTTCCGAGCCGAAATCAAATTTTGGCTTTTAAATGGTCCGGGACTAGCCCCATGTATATCGGGTCGTAGGATGGTCAGGCCCATCAGGCCTGTGTTGAGGATGCTCGCGCCATGCGAGCTGCCAGCCTCATGCCGCGTGCACCATGCGACCAGCCCCGATCCGCGTGCGCTCTTAGCCTAGCACAGCTCGCACACACGCGCACAGTCATACCTACTTTCCGTGCATCCATGCACGGCTTTCCCGAGCGCTGCATGCACCCATGTGTGCAGCCCGTGCCTCTTGTGCCGCATGCCCCGCGTGCGGTCAGCCCTATGCCCCGCGTGCGGTCTGCCCGTGCCTCTTGCGCGCCGGCTGCCCGTGTGTCGTGCGCACCATGCGCACGGCTAGGAGTAGGCCTCAAGCTGTGTGCAGCCCGCCCTGAGTCGCGCTTCGCATGCGAGTCGACGTAGCCCCGCTCGCCGCGCGCGCGGGCTGCCCGGGCGCCGTGTGCGCCATGCGCGCGGCTAAGGCTTTCGGGTTTTTCGTGGCCTTTTGTCATAGTCCCGTGACTTTAACCGAGCCTATTGCTCTGATACCACTGTTGGGAATCCCCAAGGGTCCCTGGACCCACGTTCCTAGAATGGCAGAATTTTAAAATCTTGCGGGGTTTCCCGCCTATCCAAGATCGCTCGGCTATAAACACGAGAACGTATTGACATAAAGAGATAAGAGATCAGCCATAATACCTTGTTGAAATCTCTTAACAATGGCTAGCTTGATCCTTCGAATCCCCGAGGCATAGTGCCCCTCTCCTACGCCAAACGCACACGAACGGGACGCCTTCTTTGCGCAAGATCGTCACGCCGGCACCTTACAAACGTCATAGCTATTCTTGCATGTGCGGCTAGGCCAAGAACGAACTGCTTGCTGCCCCCGAGAGAGAGAGTGCGAGAGAGAAAGTGGTGAGCGGAAAAGCTCTTAGTTTTTACTCTCTTTTGCTTGTATTCAAAAATTTAGCTTCCACCAACTTTAGGATCTCGAAAATCCTTCTTTATACCTCTTAGAATTAGTCAAAAATAGGTTAAGGTGGGTGGAGAAAAATCCTCAAACTCCCCTTTTACCAAGTCTTCGTTTTACCAAGTAATGAATTCAAAATTCAAACTTTATATTTAATTAATTAAATATCCAATACTTTGATTAATTAAAGTACCATATTTGGTATATTTTAAATATATAATATCCAATATAAATATATTTAATAAAATTTGAAATTTTATCTAATAAAACTTCGAAACTTACATATATCCGATATACATTATCTAATATGATTTCACTAAGAAAATAATAAAGATCAAAATCTAATTTTCGGTCTTCACCCAACATTTCATCCAACATCAGTTTTATTACTTAGTATTTACATCCATATCGGACGGGACACCCTTCACAGCGCCTTCAATATAACCTCTACTAAAGTCTCCTATGCTTGTCTGAGGTATTTCTGTGACAACTTTCCACGAAATGTCTCAAATTTTTGCCTATGTAGCCTTGGTCCTATATCTTTTCATTTACTTCACGAATATTCTAGTGCCTTTTTAGTTTTCTATTAGACACGGTGTGTTGCCTTGGCTAATATGCTCTTGGGAGAATAAAAGAGCAAGCCATTTTGTCGTCCCTCGTAAATAAACATTGGTGGGTTTGACAACACTCGCACTGCACTTCCAACTTTTCCTTCCCATGTTATTATTTTTTTTTTTTGGTAAGTAGTACTATCATTACCACAAGAACCCCAGTTTTTACATCAGATTCCCATCAAACCATCCTATTACATGTTAAGTGCAAATTAAGCTGTGCATGAACTGCAGTCCCCTGCGTGAGTACCATAAATTTGGGCTTTAAACTCCTTCTTGAATACCTGAATTAGCTCCTGTATCAGTTTAGGACTCAATCCATGAATTCTCGCATTGCGTTCCTTCCATACTAGATAGACAACAGCAGCCACTCCCGCTATTTGGACTTTTGCAGTGATGCTCTTGTGCCTCGCCAACCGTACCATCTTCTGCCTCCATCTCTCTACAGGAATCAGATTCTCAATCTGCATCCATCTACCCGCCTCAATAATAAATTCCTTGCTATACCCACATTGAAAGAACAAATGGTCCACGCTTTCCTCAGCCTGTGCACATAGAGCGCACTTGGTATCAGGTATATTGACCCCCCATTGAGCTATTCTATCCCTGGTTAACAGCTTCTTATGCATTGTAAGCCACATAATAAAGGCATGCTTAGGCAATGTCAATCTATTCCATATTACTGCCGATGTAGGCATCTTTTCCCTGGGCCCTTTCAACCACAAATACCCTGAGGTAGTAGTGTACCAGCCACCTTTTGCACCCAACCAGGCCCCTTGTCTATAGCCCTCCCGTAACAGGTTTCTTACCTTGATGATTTGGGTCCATTGCCAACTACTGCCCCTCTTAATCTGGTAGGCCCAGAAGTCAGTATCTTTTAAATAGCAGCTATGGATCCATTTGATCCCAAACTTGGTTCCCGATGCTTGCGGTATTCCAGGAACCACAGTCCTTGATATCCAGTCCACCCCAGCTCTTCTTTAAACAGACAGTTTCCCAGGCCACCAGCGCCTTAATCTTGCCCCCCACTCCTCTGCCCCATAAAAACTCACGGCAGATTTTATCTATTCACTGGACAACACTTACAGGTAATATAAACATGGATCCCCAATAGCTGTGTAGAGCTAGTAAAACAGCATTAATAAGACAGCATCTTCCTGCATATGATAAATTCCGTGAGGTCCAACAGGTAATTCTCATGGCTATTCTGTTCACTAGGCCTTCACAGTCCTGTTTGCTCCATTTAGTTGGGGAGATTGGCACCCCTAAGTACTTCATGGGATATGACCCGTCTGTAAAACCAGTCAGTCTAAGGAGGTGTTGTTTCTCAGCCTGTGTTGTACCAGCAATATATATGGTAGACTTCAGTGGGTTTGCTGCCAACCCTGAGGCCCCCTGGAAGTGCTTGAGGCTGTCCATTATCAGAGCAACCGACGGCTGGTGTGCCTTGCATACAATCATTAAGTCGTCTGCGAAGCAGAGACTCACTATGCCGAGTTGCTTACACAAAGGATGAAATCTGAAAACTTCCACCTTCGAAGCCAGAATTAGTCGCCGCGTCAGGTACTCCATTATCAATACAAATAGCAGAGGGGATATGGGGTCTCCCTGTCTCAATCCCCTAGCCCCCTGTAACCGGCCTTCAAGGGACCCATTTATAGAAATTTGGTAAGTAACTGTTGTGATACATTCCCTTATCCACTCCATGTATTTTACTGAGAATCTTAGGTGTTTTAGTAAGCTAATTAGGAATGGCCATTCGACTGTGTCATATGCTTTCCTCAGGTCTATTTTCATTAGACACCTAGGAGACACCTTCCCTCTATTATACAGCCGTAGCAGCTCCTGACTTAGCATGACATTATGACCTATTGACCTTCCTGGGACAAAGGCTCCTTGGTTTTCATTCACCAGTTTGGGCAGCACAGTTCTTATTCTTGAGCATAACAGCTTTGCAATGCATTTGTACATCGTATTGCAGCATGCAATGGGCCTGTAATCCTTCCCAGATCTAGGCTGATCAATCTTCGGCACCAAAGTAATGGTGGTCGAATTGACTGCTCTGAGCATATGCCCAGTCTGGAAAAACTCCATAACAGTGTCAATCAAGTCATCCCCAACAATAGGCCAAGCCGCCCTGTAGAATTCGCTATTGTAACCATCTGGCCCGGGTGCCTTATCTTTGTGTATTGAGAACATAGCAGCTTTAACTTCTTCCCTGGAGAAGGGAGCATTGAGGGCGAGCTGATCCCCTACAGTTAGGACTTTCCCCTGTTTGATTTCCGCCTCATCAATTGCTAGCATGCTACTATTAGCACATCCAAGGATGTTCTTATAATATGCCACAAAGTAGGATGCTACGGCCTTAGGGTCCTCCAATATCTGCCCTTCTTCCGTCTCTACTGAGGTGATTCTGTTCCTATATACACGTTGTTTAATAATAGCATGGAAGTACTTGGAGTTCCTATCCCCCTCCTTTAGCCAATTTACCTTAGCTTTTTGAGCCAAGAATTTTTCACAAGCCCTGCTGAGATAGTGGAACTCTTCAGCAGCTGCTTTTTCATTTTCAATGAGACTAGAGTTCAGTGGATCATTGCCAAGTGCTCCTTGGGCAGCTTCCAGTGTCTGTCGAGCCTCCTCTGTTCTATGTACAATGTTAGCATAATGATCAGAGTTTAGTTTCTTCAGGTGACTTTTCATTCTCCCCAGCTGAGTCAGCAGGTGGGGTCCCTTTGCTGCTTCTGGGTGACACTTGGTCCAGTTATCACCCACCACCGCCATGAACTTGGGGGAGTCAACCCACATGTTGAAGAATTTGAAAGCTCTATGAGCTTGCGGCACAACCCTGCAGTTTTTGAGGAGGATTGGAGTGTGATCAGATATCCCTTCAGTTAGATAATGAGCCTTCACGGTCCCAAACTGTTGTATCCACTGTAGGTTCCCAAAAGCCCAATCTAATTTACTGTAAATGCGAGTGTCTTCACCTTGTTTGTTAGTCCAAGTATAGTATTGCCCTTTTCTCCTTATTTCCTCTAGCCCGCAGTCTCTTAAGCAGTCCTAAAATTCTCAACATCAGATGGCTGTACCCCTGTTCCCCCCAGTCTGTCTTCAGTTGAGAGAACACTATTGAAATCCCCCCAGATAAGCCATGGGTTATCAGATTGACTGAGGCTCCTGAGGTCAGACCACAGTTCATCTCGCAAGGTGCTGTTATTATGCCCATAAACACAGGTCATGTAGCAAGCCTCCCTCTGTTTCTCCACTCTGACATGAATTAGTTGATCAGTCTGATGTATAACTCTGGTGTTCCATTCACTATTCCATAGGATTAAGATTCTGCCATTAGGGTGGTTATTTAAATTATGTACGTAACTCCACCCTCTAAACCATCTATTCAAAACACATTGCATGTTATCCTTCTTCAATTTTGTTTCTACTAGGCATACAAGCGTAGCCTGAAGCCTCTCACACCTCAGTCTAATCTCTGCCTGCTTATTTGGGGTGTTTATACCCCTTACATTCCACATGAAGATCTTATCCATGAGGCAGGAGCAAGCCCCCCAGGTGATCCACATGTAGCTCCAGTTCCCTAGCAGCTTGTTCTAGATTGGTATTCTGTATCAGCTGATCATCCCCCTTCTCCCCACTATATTGCCTAATTACAGTGCTCTTTGGGTTGGTATGGTCTGTTAGCTTCAATTTCCTTTTACTCTGGGTGATCCACTCTCCTTCTTCACATACTTCTGTTGTAGCTGTTGGACTAGTTTTCTGGGCCGGGTCTGAGGGTGCCACACTATGAGTAGCCTGCCATTCTTTCCTCACAGCTTTCCTACAGATAGCCACTGTATGACCATACTTTCCACAGTTACTGCATTTATCAGGTTTCCACTCATAGTTAACTATCTGCTCAACTAGTTGATCATGCTCATTCAGAAATGTAACCTTGTCCTGCAGCTCCTTTATCAGATCAACCTCAATTAAGACCCGAGCATACTGAATCCTGTCCTTCCTCATAGTAACCTCATCAGCCATAATAGGAGTCCCCACGAGACTCGCAATTTTGCTAAGTCCTTTTGCCCCCAGTACTTGAGTTCAAGATGGGGAAACTGTACCCATATAGGGACCTTATCGATATCCCCTTTCTTGAACTGGGTGCTATCAGTCCAGGGAGCTAATATCACCGGTTTCTTGTCAAACTGGATCACCTCCGTTTGGATAACCATGTCCCGGATTTCCTCTGTTTCAAATTTGGCAAGGAACAAGCCAGCCCGCACTTGCATTACTTTCTGTAACCCATGCTTTTTCCAAACACGGTTCAAATACCCATTCATGACCGCAAATGGGGGATTAGCTCCCAATACATAGCAGACAACCGCCGAGCTCCAGTACTTCACCTCATCAGCAATATCTTCCACCACAATTCGCCCAACTATCTGGTCTCCCTCCTTTGCTGGTTCAATGTAATCTAGCTTCGTGCCAGCATTACGCAGCTTCGAGATGTCGAACTTAGACCAGATCGATTGAGGATTCGTCATTATCTGTTCAACCTTTTCCCCATGTGACGCGCTTTTCATTTTCTCCATTTCCTCGACAGCCTTCGCTAAAATCGCAGATTCTCTGGTATTCGCCGATTGATTGATGAAACTGTCAATGATTTGAGTAATGTCGTTCAGATTTGGGGGGTTTCTAACAGGTGGAGTATGTGTGTTGGGGGTAATTTCGCGTTCGCCATTAGGTTTCGCCACCTCAGTAGGCGTGGATACCTCTGCCTGTCGTGTCACCCTCTTCTTCTTCGCCATAGCACGGCGTCGCCGCCGAGAGAAGAAGAGAATCCGGCCGGTTGGATCAATGGAACAGTATCACCTCCAATGTGTGTAAATCGCACCTACTTCCCATGTTATTTATATAAAGATGGGCTCTCTAACTTGTTATCACAAACTCCTCATCGGCTTGGCCGAATTTTGCAATAGCCATCGACCAAAGACAATTAAAGATATTGCCCCGATATTACGTGCTCACTCGGGCAATGGCTATCGCCCCTATATACAACGACTTCTAAAACTTCAGAATCACAGCACTACGACTCGACGAAGTTATCCAGCGAACTTACTCGAAACTCGAGAGCTTTCTTGCTCTATGAACTTAGGATGCAATTCTAGCATGCTTATGAATGTTACTTGATTAGATCTATTTCCTATGTTGTGGGGGAACCTATTTATAGATGTAGGAACATTATCAAATAGTGTAAGTCCAAAGGTTGGCTTTCCTAGATGTGTCTCTTGACATGAAGCGACATGCGTTTTAGACTGTACCCTTTTTAATTGTACCTCTTTCCTAGATGTGTCTCGAATATTTTAAAGGTTAAAACCCGACTACAACATATTCTCTACCTAATAAAAATGAAGAAGGACGAATTAATTATGCTCACTATTATTTTGGAATTCTTGAAAAATTATAAAAAAAAATTTCTGTTACAAGTATTAACAATTCATATACACGTCATTATTAAGAATCATGACAATGAAGGGAATGAAGATATAACGACTTTCCCTTTAGCTCTTCCTGTCTCCAAGTATCCAAAAGCCTTAACAGCATCCTTGAAATGGAAGGGACCTGTCGGATCTATTACAGCTCTTACCTCTCCGCTTTCTAAGAAATGATTCATCATATCCAAAACCTCACTAGAAGCTGTTAAACCTGAATGGCGAGCTCTAGGATTCGACGGCGGCCAGGTTATGTCGATCACGTCGCCGTTGTCCTTGGCCAATACGTATGAATTACTCGAGTCCCCTTTTAGTGGAAACAATTCAATCCAAAGTGCAGTTAATGATCATCACAAGCTGTAATAATTATTTACTACGGTAGGAAATTTGGAAGTTAGTATTAATTGGCCACCAAAATTTATTAATTAAATGAGATAGATATTCTTCAATTTAAAAAAACTGAAATACTTAATCTACAAATAACGACATTTCCAAATTTCTACTTAATTATTATACATGTACGTATATCAATGACAGCTCGATTTGAGAAAATTAAAACATTTCAATATTCAACCTTATCATGCTTCTTGTGTGTGCGATGTATTACTTTGTGGACATTAGAAACATACTTTGTGGATAACTTTAAATCAAATTATAGCAACACGAACAATTGCTATATAAGACTTCTGTAATTGATCTCAACTAAAACAAAATACAATGAGCCATATCTTCAAGAAACCTTTTGCATCATTTAAGTAAATAATATGTATTATTTAGAGATTATTAATTTGTATTTTATATGTCGTCTATAAAATTATCAACTATAGAGTTTTAACGAATCATTAATAGTTTCCTATCTCAGAGTTGGGACCAAGCAAAAATATTATCTTAGAGTATTAAATATTATTCGAGTATTACTTTATCAAGTTTCGACCGTAATTAGACGTACCTATAGTATCGTAGACAAGATCATATTTCTCCCCAACATCCTCGTAGCCTCCTTTTGTATAATCCAATACTTTATCAGCTCCCAACCCCTTCACAAACTCCACCTTCCCGGTGCTCGTCGACGCGCCAACCAAAGACGCCTTGAAAACCCTTTTCGCCAATTGAACGACTAAACTCCCGACCCCACCCGCCCCACCAACGACGAAAATCGAGGCGTTCTCTTCGAAGCTCGAAACTTTGAACCCTTCGAACGACGTTTGAGCTGCTAAGGCCAAACAAGCCGCCTCTTCGAAAGATAGCTTTTTGGCTTCAAAGCTGCCAAATATTCCTCGACGAGGGTCAATTGCGCTAGTGTTCCTAATTGCTTCAATTTATTGCTCTTGCGATTGAAATCTTGAATGTTTGCATAGACTTCGTCGCCCGCTTTGAACTTCGTCACGCCGTGGCCGATGGAGACTACTACGCCGGCCATGTCACATCCGGGGACAACCTAGGAGAGCATCTTTCGTACTTAAACTAAATTTACTGCCTTGAGATTTCTACTTTATCCCACATCGGATAAATTAATTCACCCTATTCATTAGGGTGTGTTTGGTTTATACTATTTGGCGAGCAAAAAAAATGAAATGGAAAGGATAGTTACTTTTTGAATTTGAAGTAATATAGGAAGAAAATAAAAGAAAAGAAACTTAAACTAAGTGTAAAGCTAAAATCATGAAAAATCAATATTTTTGGGGTGGAAAAGAAAATAAAAAGTAATCAACATACAACGTAGCCAACTTCACCTACAACGAGCTGATTTTAGGTTGAAGCGCCTCATACTGTAATGAAAGAAAAGAAACTACGCATACGTCTATGTAGCCATCAATGATAAGATGCATGCTAAAATATATTCGTACTCACTGGTAGATCGATTGGGCTTAATGGATTACGTCGCAACTTGAAATCGATTGGATTCAAAGCAGCAGCGCAAACTTGAACTAGTAATTGATTTTCCCCTGGGAAAGGAACTATTATGTCCCCAAGCTTTAGCACTTCTTTCGGACCATACTCTTCATAGTACCAAGCCTTCTGCATCTTCATACTTTGGTTTATTACAATCAAGCTTATATTAAAAGTATCTTTTCAATGGAATGCTATTGTGCAGAAAAAAGAAATGTGAAGTTGGTTAGAGCAGATAAAAGCATTAATGAGCGAAGTTAGGGACAAAGAAGTGAACGAAACTGGTGACGGGAGACGGCGGATGAGTAATAGATTCTTGTATTTTTATCCTATATTTAAATGGTGGTGGTGATGTTAGTGGTGCACTGATAATTAATTATTTCCTTGATGATGTCCTGTGATTGTGACCTCAATTTGATAGTAAAATAGTTTTCGTGGATTTATATTTATCTTATACGGCTTTGTCTTTGTCATTTTGGGTAAGGTAAGCAAGTAGCTTATCCAATTCACCATGCTGATGTATGATTGGTCTTTGTGAAAGATTTTGTCACTTCATTCAAGTAGAGTCGATGTGTTAACCCCAAACTCGTCATGATATAATAAAAATTTGGCAAGTGCTCCATATACCAATTATTGGGGAATATTAGGTAATATTATAACTTTGGGTCATAAACTATATTAGTTTTTTTTTTTTTTTTTTGAGTTCCTACATTTTATAGATGAAAAAAAATTTCAATATCCTTGTAAGAGTAAATTTGGTACTTCATCTCGCAAATAAGTCAGAATGTCATATTCTTCAAGTCGAAAAAAATATATACTTCGATTCATTTCTTTCTTAAATATTTTTTCCGAAAAATGACTCTCAAATTTGTTCTATGTAAAAATTAATTACTTATTTTTGTAATTTACAGCCGAAAGTGGACATACTTGATGACTAACTTGCTGTGGGCATCTACACGAGATAATTGAAGTTAATTTTTAAAATTTAAATTGCAAAACTAGTTAACTTCGTAACACTTGTGCAAAACTAATCAACTTTTTTTTTAATTTCTTAATTATTGTTATTTTCGCTTTTCACCACAAATTGTTTAAAACTTCTAATTGTTTACCGTTATTATATTAGCATACAAATTGATAATTCAGTATATTTAACCCCAATTAGTATTTTTAAACATTTCAAAACCTCAAAATATGTAAACTTAGGTATGCGTATTCAACCGTTCCTGATCTCAGTGTGGAATTGGCAGTTTCGTTTGAACCAAAACCTCAAACTTTATCGAGTTATTGTAACCACATTTTCAATTACGATTTGGAATCGGCTGAGAGTGGTTTTGGTTTCGGTTCAAACTGTGCATTTGATTTTTTATGAATTCTATTTATTTTTCCACTTCAAATTAAAAATAAAATTGAATGTTTTTATTATTGTAAAAGCTAAATTTCGAACTTAGAAACTTGAGGGAGAGTCGAGAGAGATTGGTTATAGATCGAGGCAAAAAGTGGAAAAACCAAAATTGTCCCAGATATTGTGCTGCCAGAGGCCGAAGAGGGCGGAGAGTGATCGTCGGTGCCGGAGAGGTGCAAGGACAAAGAGCGGCTCCTGGGGCTTCTAGGTGAAGAGGTACATAAACGAACCGATCCGACACCCGAATGAGAGGGGATCCCGAGAATTGACAGCGTATGGGCGTGTTAGGCTAAGAGTCGTATAAGAGAATTGATAGTACTACTCATATCACCAAGGTTGACATACCTTTTCGGGAGTCCATCTGTAGAAACTCCAAATGTAAACGTGCTTGACTTGGGGCAACCTAGGGATAGGTGACCCCCTGGGAAGTTTGTCCAGGTTGCGTGCGAGCGAGGACGAAGCACGCTGAAAGGTTAATTGGTGGTACAGTTGGGCCAGACTATCAGTCGGAGTGTGGTGGACTCAACCCCACTGGTCTCGGTAGGGACCGATGCTATAGTGACACCTGGTATGGGACGGGATGTCAAAGGCTGTATCAGAGCACTACCTCTCGTAGTACGGTGCTGGTTCGGGGACAAACTAGGCGGAAGCTGGTGGGCATGTGACGCCCGGGGTCTATTAGGGCGGGGAGTGATCGTCGGTGCCAGATAGGTGAACGGACAAGGAGCGGCTCCTGGTAGACTTCTAGGCGAAGGGGTACATGAACGAACCGGTCCGACAGTCGAATGAGATGGGATCCTGAGACTGGCAACGTATGGGCGTGTGAGGATAAGAATCGTATCGGAGAATTGATAGAATTACTCATATCACCAAGGTCGACCTACCTTTACGGGAGTCCATCTATAGAAAATCCAAAGTTACGCGTGCTTGACATGGGGTAATCTAGATTAAGTGTAAAATATGCCTAAGAGGTGGTGTGGGGGGGGGGGGGGGGTGAATTAGGCTACAAAAAAATTGGCTTTTCTTTGAAAAATACTTTCTTCACGAAGATATTTTCAGAGTATGATATTTCCCGATACCCAGTACGAGTATCTATGTTATCTCCCTAACCCTGTTTCACAAAATATCACATTAGTTTCAGAAATCGTTTAAATGATATCACCTAGTTATTTGCCAACGTTCCGTGTTTGTCTCACAGAAAAGTAAGTAGCAGAAAGTAAAGTGAGACGGGATTTTTATACAGGTTATATCCCCAACTGGGGTTTAATCCTGTCCTTGGGGTGTGATCTCTCCAAGAGTTCCAATCAATCACTAGGTATTACTGGTTACACTATGATTGACCCGTACACAACAGAAGCACTATGGACACTAGACCTCGCTCTAGGCTGACGCATGCCAAGTTTAGATCCACGTTGGTTACCCAGGAAACCTATTCCCCGACTGGATGCAGTTTGCTATCGAAGGGCCACCGAATCCACAAAATTCGTCCCTCCACGTGCGTAAGACTCAACTCGTGCTCCTTTGTGCGCTCAACATGCTCGCAGGCACAACACGTCCGGAGACAAGGTTTTTAGGTCGGGTATTCTAAAGATACGCTCAAAGGGTACAGAATTCGCAAATGAAAGCTCATCACAAACTACGAATGAATCACAAATTTCGCTGAAGAACTATAAGGGATACGCTAGCTCGTGTGTTCGTTGTCTACCCTTCAATCGTGAAGTGTTTCCTTCTATATAGACCCAATAATCGCTTCTACACTTCACAAGGAAAGTTAAGCACAGAATATGCAAGAGAAAGCTCATTAATCACGTGCATTAACTCAAACAATCATGCCAAGAATAAACCAATTAAGCTCAACGGTCATGCTGATCACTTACCATAAATACCAAGAGATTAACATTCATTCCACCGTAATCTCATCCATTTTGTCAACATATTCCATATATATTCCACTCAGCATATTATCAACGGTAAGCTTAATCAACTGATTTCTTTCCCAAAATATGATAGCCAATTCGCACAGAGAAAGATTTGATCTACTGAGTATAATGCAAAGTATATTTTCCATGTATAGTGATCTCATCCGATTTCAGCACATTCCATAAATAGACTCAATCAACATCTTACCACATATAAGCCCAATCAATTAATCACTTTCCATAATATGAATCCTAAGTCGCACAAGGAAAGCAGGATCATGATTCACTGATTTAAGAGTAACATAATTCGCACTCAACGGATATAACATTGATATTCTTTCCTAAACTAGATCAATCACATGTAAGCACTTAATCAGAATATCCTTTCCATATATATAGCATAGTCATTTATATTCGGGTGATCACATCGATATTCTTTCCTAAAATAACTCAATCACGTTTCAGCTCAATCAGAATATCTTTTTTATACATAACATACATCATTCATATCAAGATGATCACAGCGTTATCCTTTCCTAAAATAACTTAATCTTGCAGACAGTTTGCATATCACTCAACATGATATATTTTCCATATATAGCACGCAACGAGATTCCATTCATATGAAAACGTTCATAACCAGGTGATCACATAAATATTCCAGTTAAGCATAAGATCACACAAATTTGATTTTCTTAACAGTTTAATCACATTCAAGCGCTTAATCGAACATTATCACATACTTAAACATCACATAACATGCATATCGAGTTTTCTAATTTGTACCACCAATTTACATAATTACTTGGAATAATCAAAACTCTCATAATCATTTGGACCAAAAAGGTCTACAATCTACCACTTTTTGATGATGACAAGTAATTAATGCCTATCTTAAGCAATGAAGCCATTTAAGCACGTAGCATGGTAAGTATCAAAGCATGTGATGTATGATCAGAGCAAATAAATTTATCAAATTTCATAGCATGCCCCCTGTCTAATTGCTAATATTCCTATGTAAAGTATAGAAGGAAAGATTTAGCAATTACCAGGTCATATCACATGGAATGTCACAAGTTACCACGGAATGTCGCAAGTTATCATGGAATGTCTCAAGTTATCATATCACATCAGTTTACTCCCCCTGCCTATGTGCGGAATTCCTAATCCTTAACAAGTCATCAAGCTAAAGCACAGGGGATTAAGACATAAGCATATAAAAGTAAGCAAGCCGATTATATTATCTTCCAAAATAACAAAATGAGGGCATTAATTGCCTAGACCCCCCTTCAGCATCAAAAAGGAGGGGCACAAGCACCACCAACCTACCTAAATCTGCAATCAACCTCGACCCGCAAACCCAAAAGACCAGCAAAAGAAAAGAACTTAGCACACTAGAGCTAATCCTATTAGAGCTAGGGAATGGCTTATGGAACAAGGTTCTAAGGGCTAGAATTGCTATCAGATGAGGCAGATGAGGATTCAGCGATATCAAGAGTCGTGGAGATCTCCTTCAGATACTTGTTAACTCTTTTGAAGTTCCGTGAGATCTTTTTGAAGTTTTTGCGGTTCTCATCCTTAAGGCCCTTGATACTCTTTTTCAGACCAACTATCATCCCCTGCTCGTCGTCGCTTTCATCATGTTTCTTCTTCCTGGTCGGACGTTTTGAAGGAGCCTTCAAATCCCTTCTTTTGAACCATCCTTTCCGCTCATCAAAGCGTATACCAACACGCTTGAGTGTGACCATATCTACTGCATGCTTTGCGCTATCTTCCCAAGCCTTGGGCAGAGTGATTCCCTCGTATTCAAGCATGTGCGTAAGCAGCATTCCATATGGAAGTTCCTTATCAGAGCCCTTAATGGCATGGACCATGTACTTAAGAACAAAGTAACCTAGATTGAGCGGCCTATTTTGGGCTACCAGATTGAGAGTCAGCATGCTCATGTTGTTCGTGGTGGTGGAATGGCCTCCACTGTCAACGCGGGTGCTCCAGAGGGTGAAGTGCAGAACTTTATAAAGGAAGAACAGATCAACAGGGAGTTTGTTCAGCGCTTCTCCTTCAGAGAACTAAGGCTTGTAAGGGGAATTTCATAGGGCTTTCACACAGTCACGCAGGGGCACCTCAGACGTACACCAGTGGACAAAGTCAAAGTAGCATAACCCTTCGTTCTCAACTCCCAACATCTCGTTCACCCTTGCGCTATTCCATTCAAGGTTCGTCCCAAGCACATAAGACTTCACTGTAATCTCAGTTTTGTCTTCAACGAAAGTGAGATTGGCGTAGAACAGTTTCATCGCCTCTACATACACGGATTTATCTATCCTCAGAAAGTTCTCCCAGTCGTACTCAGCCAGCCACGTCGCCACTTGGCTCTCAGCCAGTTCGTCAAAGTTGACGCTCCTTCCTCGTGCAACTCGCCGCTTCTGGAGTTTCTCATGAAGTTCCTTGGTGCTCTCAGTCAGATATTTGATTTCGTCCGTGATTTCCTCCAGATTATCAGGGTTAAACAGCTTTTGCCCTTCAGTATCATGGCTGGAATCTCGTGGAGGTGACTCGATGTGAGCAGAAACAGATTTTTCTGGAGAGGCAGACTCATCATGAGAAGAGGCAGAAGTGGAAATAGGAATTTTATCGATCTTAGCCTTCTTCTTCTTCGTTTTCATATGAGATTTCATAGATTTGGGACTGCACTTAGACTTGGAACGGGTGGTTTTTGGAGAGAGTGGGGTTTCGATTAGGGCAGCCTCTCGCTTTTTGTCAGACTTAGAACCAGTGCCTTTGGTTTTCACCGTGGTTGAGATCGAAGAATTGGAGAATGAAAGTATGAAGTGAAGAGCTTAGGGCCCGTTTGGTTGGAGGGATGTGTTTAGATGGTATTAGTTTAAGTTGGGTTTATATAATGAGAGTATGAGTTTTTTGTGGTGTTTGGTTGATAGGATTAAGTAGCGACGTCTGATATGTTTGGTAGATGTGTTTAGATAGTATTGGGGTTTAATTACATTGAATTGCGATTTTACCCTTAAACATAAAACCAAAAAAAAGATGAACAATGTCACGAAAAGATTCCAAGTGGAGCAAGAAATTGCCCTGAGACAAAGATAAAAGCACAAAATAGTCTTCAATTTCTGTCATTCCCTTCAATCATTGATCTTTTTCATGATTTATCGGCTCAATCGGTATAAAATTAGCCAATGTACTGTAGAAAAATATGAACAGAACAATGGTGGGGCGGGCGAGGATTTAGTCAGTCGAGCTTGACGTTGGAGTACAGAAGTTTGTCCTTGGTGAGAGGAGGCATGTTGCAGAGGAAGACGACCTGCAACAGAACAAAAATATACGATCTTATAATATTATGATTAGCCGAGAGTTAAGTGAAATACGTACCCAATAGCTCCATGTGAGATTGACTCATATTGTGTGTTATGATAGACAAGAAAATGAAAAAAAAAACAGATTTTTACCCCAATAAGAGTAGCGATTAGGAGAATGATTCCTGTAATCCACGCCACCTCAGCAATTTTGGCTATGTGGGGTGAGATTTCAGTTTCTTGCAACCAACGTGCAGACGTTGGGGGATTCACCGTCAAACGTAATATACTTTCTTTCTCTAATCCCATGGATTCACTAGTGGTTATGACCCCGACGATTTGTCCTAATTCCACAAAATGTCGAGCGGAAGTTTCTCAGACAAATAGAATTGTTTGGAGTTTGACGGCGGCGTGCTTGAAAAAAGATTTCATAATGAAGACGGGTTTAAGAAGAGTCAATGACATCAATGAAGAAGGGAAGCACGAGCTGTTTGGTGGAAGAGCAGAGGAAGAGAGGAAGAGCAGGCGGTTTGATGCTTGATCGTGATTTTTGAGAAGAGATGAGGATTGCGTTGATTAATTAAGTCATGTACAAGTGGGATTAGCTAATGGAACCTTGAGGGGTGGATTTAATTAATACCTCATAAGAGGTATTATAGGGGGTTTAATTAAAACCCACCTTTAAATAAAGATACTAACCAAACCCCACTTTAATTTATCCAAACCCTCCTAATCCCCCTTAAACCCCCAACCAAACAAACTCTTAGGGTTTGGATGGAATGGAGAAACAAGGAAGGGACGATTTATAAAGGTCGAGTCTATTTTGGATAAGGATGGAAAGAAGTTACAGAAAGATGTGATCTCGACAAGACATGTGTCAGATAACGAAGGGATTTCAAAATTTGAATTTAAAAGATTTCTTAGTAGGGAAGGAAACTGCCCGTTAAGTGGAATCAACTAAAGATAAAAAGAATATCTCGCGGGAATTAAGGAAGGAAATAAGTAAAGATCAGAACTAAAGGAAAAACATTGGCTGAAAATAGATTTTGACCTAAATGTCGATGAAAGTCTAAAAATAATCTCTTCATGGATGGAAAGGATTTGAAACGATAATGAAGATATTATTAATAGAATCAAGGAATGAGGTAGTAGAGATCGTAATGTATAAGATCAAGGAAATACTAAAGGCTAACATATCTAGTCACCTTTCCTATTTGAGCTCAATAATTCCTAATCGGTCACGGATATCACGGAATCTACTCTCAATAAGGGGTTTCGTGAAGATATCAGCCAACTGATCATTAGTTCCTACGAAGTTCACGCTGATATTCCCTTTCTGAACATGATCTCGAATAAAATGATGTTTCACCTCTATATGCTTAGTTCGAGAGTGGTGTACGGGATTCTTAGTGATACTAATGGCACTAGTACTATCACAAAAAATAGGAATTTGGTCGTAGCTTAAACCATAATCACTCAAGGTCTTTTTCATCAAAAGGATTTGCTAAGAACAACTTCCTAAGGCCATATATTCTGCTTCGGTTGTGGATAGGGCCACGGCGTAATCCGCTAGTACCACGAGTGCTTTTCCTATCTTCCCTAGAACCGGCGTAATTCACATCCGAGTATCCCATTAATGGGAATTCCTTGGAATTTGGATACCGCATACCATGATTGATTGTTCCCTTCAAATATCTAAGTATTCTCTTGACTGCTGTCAAGTGAGATTCCCTATGACTCGATTGATATATAGAATATAGACCAGTAGCAAACATAATATCGGGTCTGCTTGCCGTAAGGTATAGCAAACTTCCGATCATACCTCTGTACTTAGTTTGGTCAAAAGGTGTACCTTGTTCATCACTGTCAATTTTAGCGGTTTGGTGCATAGGGGTGGGAAGTAACTTGGAATCAGCCATTCCGAATTTTTCAAGTAGTTCATTCGTGTACTTCGTTTGAGATATGAATGTTCCCGTATCCAATTGCTTGATTTGCAATCCAAGGAAGTACGTGAGTTCTCCCATTAGGCTCATCTCAAATTCCTGTTGCATAGACTTAGAAAAATTCTCGCAAAGAGTGATGTCAGTGCTACCAAATATGATATCATCAACGTATATCTGCACAAATAGTATGTGATTCCCTTCGCACTTTATAAACAGAGTGTTATCTATTGTTCCTGTTGTAAAGCCCATGTCTAGTAAAAACCTACTCAATCTTTCATACCATGCCCTAGGGGCTTGTTTTAAACCATATAAAGCTTTGTTTAGTTTAAAGATGTGATTTGAAAATTCTTCTTTTTCAAAACCGGGAGGTTGTTCGACAAAGACTTCCTCATTTATAAAACAATTTAAAAATGCACTTTTCACGTCCATTTGAAAAAGCTTAAATCTTTAAAGATGCATATGCAAGTAAAATGCGTATAGACTCGAGCCTAGCTACGGGTGCAAAGGTTTCTTGAAAATCTATACCTTTTTCTTGGGAATACATTTGGCGACTAACCTGGCCTTATTTCGTGTCACGTTACCGTTCTCGTCCAGTTTGTTGCGAAACACCCACTTCGTGCCTATTATGGACTTATCGTTAGGTCTTTCCACAAGAGTCCACACTTGGCTCTTTTCGAATTGTGTCAGCTCTTCTTCCATGGCAATCACCCACGATTCATCGTCAAGCGCTTCACTTACTGTCTTAGGTTCCATGGTTGACAACAGCACGTCATGTGATTCCTCAGCAATATCGTTTCGTGCAGTTACTCTTGTTTTGATCCCTGAAGTGATATTCCCTATGACTTGCTCAGTGGGATGGCTGGAGGCATGTTTGAATTTTCTGCGCTGTTGTTCATCTGAAACTTCAGGTTCCTCTGACTCAGTATCTAGTTCCAATGGAATCGCGTTCACTTCTTTGTCAGTAACCTGTATATCTGCAGGAGACACAACTATACCTTCCTCAGTAGCATCTGCGTTAGCAAACTCATCTAATGTAATGTGCACAAATTCTTGAACAGTTTTCTTCCTATTATTAAACACTCTAAAGCTTTGGAATGAAGGCTATAACCTAGGAATATCCCTTCATCTACCTTGGAATCGAACTTTCCTCTCTTATCCCTATCATTCAAAATGAAACATTTGCAGCCAAATACATGGAAATATCCGATGTTAGGGGTTTTATCATTCCAAAGTTCATAGGGAGTTCTCTTAATAATCGGTCTAAGGAAAATTCTATTCGAAACATAACATGCCGTACTCACAGCTTCGGCCCAAAAATGTTTTGGAGTATTATATTCGCTCAACATAGTCCTAGCCATTTCTTGTAATACTTTATTTTTCCTCTCGACCACTCCGTTCTGTTGAGGCGTAATAGGGGCTGAAAAATTATGACTATAACAATTTTCATCACAAAATGATGCAAAGGATTTACTATCAAATTCTAGACCATTGTCACTCCTAATCTTACGGACCTTAATCTCTTTCTCATTTTTTAGCTTCTTAATCAATGGCGCCAGATTATCTAAAGCCTCACTTTTGTGCGCTAGAAATAAAACCCATGTGTACCTAGTCATCTACGATAATAAAGGCATATCGTTTACCTCTCAATGACATAACCTGCACCGAACCAAAAAGGTCAAGATGCAGCAGTTCCAGTGGTCTGGACGAAGAGATCACATTCTTAGGTTTAAAGGACGTCTTGGTCTGTTTCCCATTTGGCACGCTTTACAGATTCTGTCCTTGGTGGCTTTCATATCTGGAATACCTCTCACTAATTCATTGCATGATATGTGAGACATCAGTTCCATGTTAGCATGTCCCAGACGTCTATGCCATAACCATGTGATATCCTGCGTAACTGCTAGACACTTGACATTTTGGTTAGCAATATCATCAAGAGTGATGCAGTAAATGTTACCATGCCTAGATGCACTAAACACAATCTCATCATCCTTTTTAACAAAGCACTTATCTCTGGCGAAAGCTCCGGTATGTCCATCATCACATAATTGACTAATGCTAATTAAATTATGTTCTAATTTTTTAACAAACCATACATTATCTATAGTGATATTTAAATTGTTACCGACAGTACCAACTCCCACGATTTTGGCTTTTGCGTCGTTGGCGTACGAAACATATCCTTCATCAACCGCCTTCAACGACACAAAATTACCTATATCACCTGTCATGTGACGGGAGCACCCGCTGTCGAGATACCACCTACTTTTCTTACTGGAATTCTTCCTTCTACTTGTAGAAGAAGTACTCTTCTGAGATACCAAATTTCTGTTGGGTCCTAACATGTTAGCGGAGAAATAACTTCTGTTAACATATGAGATATCATTCTGCATAGACGGTGATCTCCTGTTACCAGATACAACAGTGGCATTTAGAGGTGACTTATTAGGTCTCCAGACATACTTAGCTTTATCAATTTTCTTTAAGGGACAGTTGTATGCATAATGACCATTTCTACCACAACAAAAACACTTAAACTTAGGCACAGAATGTTTAACATGCTTTTCTTCAGTGGAATAACCTATCCCTGACCTACAAATGTTTCTAGGAGTATTCAACAACATGTTTAGGTTCTGCCCACCCTCAAGGAGTCTATCAACTGTGTGTTTTTCCCTCTCTAAGGAGTTCCTATGTTCTATAATATCTCTGGATAAGTCACTGTTTTTCTTTTCTGTTTTCTCACAGTCACAGGAAATTCCCTCCTTCTTAGCAGTATCTAATTCTCCTTGCAAACGTGAGATCTCTAAATCAGCCTCATGTTTTTCCTTAGTTGGTTCATCTCGCTGCCTTATCAGTTCTCTATTCAAGGAATTTGGTGACTTAATCTTTTTCTCTGCCTTTTGAAGTAACCTACACAAATCTTCCTTACTTTCTTCTATGTCAGAAACAGATGACTCACTTTCACAATCATTGTTATATAAACTATTTAGGATGTGGAGTTTCTCAATGGAGGAAGAGCGAGATACCTGATCCTTGTCAGCCATGTAAGCGTGATCCTCGTCCTCACTTTGTTCCAGTTCAGAGTCATTTGATTCCGTCACCATAGCCTTCTGCTTCCTTGGTTTGTCATTGCTGGTTGCGGGGCATTCATGTGAATAATGGCCCGGTTTGTAGCATCGGAAACACTTCTGAACTTTCTTCCCAGACGTGGGCATTCATATTGATGAGTGAGCAGAGCCAGTCTTTCTTGCACAACTCATTTAGCTCCTTCATGAGTAACTTGGAGCATATTCCACATGGCCTTTGCCGATGAACAGGAGCTAACCCGTATGTATTCTTCCCGTGTGAGTGCACATGCGAGCATGTTTTTTGCCTTTGCGATTCGCGTGATTCCTTTCTTGTCATCAACATTATAATCTTTAGCGTCCTTTGGGGTTCCATCGGTTTTGTTAGCCGTATATGGTCCATTGATGATTGTCTCCCAAAGTTCGTAGTCGACAGCAATGAGAAATTCGATCATGCGATTCTTCCACAATGCGTAATTCGTTCCATCGAAGAGAGGTGGCCTAGAGTTGGATTAACCCTCTGCAAAAACATCACTCGAAAAAGCCATTAGATCTTAACTCAGGCGTGTTAGGCCTTTCGTTGAGTAACCTGGCTCTGATACCAAATGAAGTGTAAAATATGCCTAAGAGGGGGGGGGGGGTGAATTAGGCTATAAAAATTTGACTTCTTCTTCATTGAAAAAAACTTTTCTTTAAGAAGATATTTGCAGAGTATGCTATTTCCCAGAAATTAGTACGAGTATTAAAGTTATCTCCCTAACCCTGTTTCAAAATATCACGTTAGTTTCAGAAATGGTTTCTACAATATCACTTAGATATTACCGCGCGTTCCGGGTTTGTCTCACAGAGAAGTAAATAGCAGAAAGTAAAGTGAGACGACATTTTTATATTGGTTATATCCCCAACTGGGGTTTAATCCTGTCCTTGGGGTGCGATCTCCCCAAGAGTTCCAATCAATCACTAGGTATTACCGGTTATGGTTACAAGATGATTGACGCTTACACAACCGAAGCACTTTGGAAACTAGACCTCTACCTAGGCTTTCGCACGCCAAGTTTTGATCCACGTCGTTAACCCAGGAAACCTATTCCCCGACTGTAAGACCCGGAAATTTAATTACGGGATTTGCGGCATAATTAAGAGCAGAAGTAATTAATTAGACATAGTTGAGTAATTTCGTTAGGGAGAACTGGATTTTGGGTAAAATATCCTATTTAGGACACGCAATTAATCCATGCCCAAGGTGTAATATATAATTACATGCCCTTACATGACTTAGGTGGCTACATGATTTCATGTGATGTGATTTATAAACCCTATATGTGTTACGAATTATGCTTACGTGTCATAAGGACTTGAGTGAATTAGGACGGCCAATAAATTACGTGTATGATTTACGTAATTCCATGATAATTGTGTATATGTTGTATGTTTATGTGACGTACGAATTTTTATGTTTGTGAAATATATGAGAATTACGTGCAATCGGGTACAACTTAAAAATCATAAGATCCCGATAAATTCTAACCGACTTGAGGACTATCGAAAAATCAAAGGAATAAGGAAACTTAGAAAAATGATAAAAGCTACATAGGAATTGGGCTTGGAATTGAATTAGTAGTGGGCTACAATTTAATAATGAGCCCAAACTTGCAAGAAATCAAATTTGGAGACAAGTTCCCCAAAATAAGGGAAACCCACGTCTAACCTAAGGCTACCCCTCATAAGCCATGGAAAAATATCTCACACTTCAACACTCCATAACCCACTTGAAAACTAACGAAAGCCAAGAGAAGGAAAAGAGGAAGGAGCCGATACAAATCTCGAACCAAGGATTTCCTCAACTAGCTAGGAACTTGAAGTAATTGGTAAGTAAAATACCCTCCTCGAGCTCTTAATTCGTACCCTAGCTATAGTTGGAAGTATTAATGGCATTAAAAGCGAGGTAGTTGAAGAAAGTGTCGAGAAAACCCTAAAAGCGAGGTGTATATTTAAGTTGAGGTTTTGATTTGGGTAGAACAAGCTATGAATCTGATTTCGACGGGATGAAGATGAGAAGTTTATGATAAATGTCGAAAGATAGCTAAGATGTCGAATTACCATATCGAAATTTCCATTGTATAAATGTCGAAATGATAAGGATAAAATGTCGGGTTCAAAGAATTCGACATAAATGTCGAAACGTTATTAGGAAAATGTCGAGAGGCATGTTGAACTCATGTCGACATTTTCTGCTTTAAATATCGAAATCATGTTAAGGAGAAATGTCGAAATACAATATCGAGATTTATGCAATGTCGAGATGTACATTAAAATTAATATCGACATTTTTGTTGAAATGTCGAGATATAATGTCGAGTGAAGATGTCGAGACTCATGTTGAGTCATGTAGACATTTTCTTCAAATGTCGAAATATAAATGTCGAAGTTAGATAGTTAAAAATGTCGAGATGCATGATAAAATGTCGAATGCCAAGTAAGATGTCGACTTAGTGTACCGAGATTTTTCACTGTGTAAATATCGAGTCTCATTACAAGATATACCGAGATTTATATAATGTTGAGATGATAGTAAAATGTCGAGAAGATAGTAAAATGTCGAATGATTAGACTAGATGTCGAACTTACAATGTCGAGTGCTACCCTGAAAATGTCGAAGCTAAGGAAAATGTCGAGACCCTTTAGCTAAATGTCGAAACACAACACCAAGATTTCCCAACAATGTCGAGGTCTAATAATGTCGAGATCCATCCAAAACATAGCACGCGATTTTCTTTACAATGTCGAGTAAAATGTCGAATTGACAAAGTAAATGTCGAAACTTGAAAATGTCGAGATTTATGTGGAGTTTCATATCGACATTTTCAGATGTCAAAATTATATTAAATCTCAAGATCAAGCTTGGGATAAAATGTCGAGCTTATATGGAAATCATGTTGAAGTCCCACACAGGCAAAGTCGGGCGAAACCTAATAAAATCAAACGACTTTCGCCGAGCCTTTCACAAAAGAAATTTAAATTCTCTAACTTAGAAATTTATTAAAGGGCCGAGAACTTTACTTAAATATAATACAGATATAGAAATCGACTGACTTGGGAAATTTAATAAGGCAAATCGAGAGATGCGAGGTCTAGGGAATTTATACAAAGTCTAGATAACTAAACATGACGAAAATTATTGTTTCGACGAATTATCCAAGAAAAGCAAACGTACTAACATCATAACCCTTTTATTCAAAAAGGTCGTACGTTAGGAGCTAACGGGGAGAATATTAATTACGCTTGGACGACAGGTAAGTGAAAATCAACTACGACACATAACATATGTGCGCATGAATTATGTGACTTCGTGTTTATGTGACTACGTGAACCTTGAATGTTGATTTATTTGTTACGCATGAGATTATATGACTTAGTGCCATTATGCATGATTCCATGATATGCATATACATACGAATCACGACATGAGCATTTGCACGCATAAGTAGTACGAAAGGCATGAGGTACTAGTGTGCATAAGATCGCCTGTGAGCGATAGATATTCGCCGATATTGGCGTTTGTGTCGACTCAATGAAGAGTCACGGCTCTTCTATGCGACCATGGCGATTATGATGCCGAATATGCCTGATTCACGATAGGCAGGTGGAACCCCATTGCGGAAGATGCAACCTGGAGGATGCGACACGAGGGAACCATGACACAGAGGGATCCTCTGGTGTTGGCGACCTCGGAGTTGGCTACCAGGGGAAGCGTCCGCGTGACAGGCCTCACTGGGATTGAAAGGTGCCCTCGGGTAACCTCCCAGTGCGCGAGCCATCACATATACATGAATCCCTTGTGGATTAAGAGCTCTATGAAATGGCGCATAGTAAGATTGAAAGCCGAAGGCCCATATGATGTACGAGTCCAAAAGAGTATGAGTATTAGAAAGCATCGACGTGGATTGTCGTTGCGAGTTAGGACATGTGTGAGAATTAAAAAGCATAGACGCGGATTGTCTTTGCGAATTAGGGCACGTGCATTCATGCATATTTTCACTTACTGAGCCACGGCGGCTCACCCTTACGTTATGTGTGGTAGGTACGAGCGAACATGATATGTGATCGCCTAGCCGGCAAGGCATGCTTTTGAAGCTTCCGAGCGTCTTTTGGGGGTGGTGTGTACGTGGACGACGACCGATGAGGCCGGGCACATAGGAGATTCTTTTGCTGCAAATATATACACATCCCATGTATTTAAGACTTGAATGTAGTTAGGAATACGGAAGCACCCTTTTGACATGTAAAGAAACAATGTTCCTTCACGAAAAGGAAAAATTTATTTCGCATTTTCGTATCTTTCCAACTAAATACGTAGTTAGGAACCTAGGACAAGACTAGAAATGGTAGCGGTGGCTAGGGTCGCTACAGTTGGTATCAGAGCTTCGGTCACAGGTCCTGCAGACTATCCATGTACACACACCCAAAAGCGCGGAAGCAGCCTTGCTCGTAAGTATTACGTTTACGTGAATATTTGAATGATATGATTTATTTACCTTAGGGACGACAGGGTAGAATGAAATACGATGGTTAGAATTAGAGGCGAGGGAAGTAGGGATGCCGAACCAAATAGGGAAATGGCAGCCCCTACAGATAGTAGGGATGCGACCATCCTCCAGCTGACGGAGTTAGTCCGCCAGCAATCAGCTCAAATCCAGCAGTTAATCCAGCAGCAAAACGCTGGAGGACGGTCAAGTACCGGACCGCCTCAGGCCGAAAGGATTGAAATGATCGGGGAAAGGTTTCGTAAACTTAAACCCCCGACATTCGAGGATGCCCTTGAAGTTCGGCCGAGGACTGGCTCCGAACCATAGAAAGCATGTTCCAGCATAGTCGTACCCCCAACACTGTTAAGGGGAAGCGCCGGCCACTGGTGGGACACGATTCTAACCCTGGAAGATCCGCTAACAATGACCTGGGAACACTTCAAAGAACTCTTCCGTGGAAAGTATTACACCGCTTCCGTTCGAGCTCAAAGGATGAACGAGTTCATCAACCTCCGCCAGGGAGCTATGACGGTAGCGGAGTACATTAGGAAATTTGAGTAGCTCTCCCGGTTCGCTGCTCATATGGTGAGCACCGACTCATTGAAAATCGAGCGCTTCATGGAGGGCCTAAAGCCCGAGCTCTACCGCGACGTTAGTATGGCAGGATTCCAAGGGGCTACATATGCCCAAGTAGCGGAGCGCGCTCTGGTGGCCGAACAAGCCGAAATGAGAATTTTGCGAGCCCAGGAGAACAAGAGAAAGCTGGAACAAGGACCTAAAGGGGACGAAAACAATCCAAAGAGGCAGCTCGTCCTTAAAAACGGGAAACCCAACTTCCAAAACCGCCCCGGTCCACCCCGGCAACTTAACCAGAATCAGGGTAGGCCCCAACCGAATGTACCCGTATGCCCAAAATGTGCACGTCGCCATTTGGGCGTTTGTTTCTCCGAACACGCCAACTGCTTTAAATGTGGCAAGCCAGGCCATTACTCCGTAGCCTGCCCAGAGAACACAAATAGAGGCCAGGGAGCAAATCAGGCCAAGCCGCCGACGGCACCTTCTCGAGTATACACGCTCACAGCAGAAGAAACAGAAGAGAACCCGCATATGGCGGCAGGTACCCTATCCATTCAGTGAACCTCCACATGTCTTCTAGTGAACCTAGGACCATGCATCCTTTGCATTCACTCCTTATGTGGCGAGGCACATGATTAATCCTAGCCGATCTAATCGAGCCAACTCGATATTCAATGCGAACAGCAGCCTAACAAATAAGCTTTCAAAATAGGAACCCATATTTAAATTCCCTAGTAAAGGAACAAAGACTCCATAGGTCCAATATCAGAACGGCGCAATGGAAGCGTGGTGGATGCTAGAGATCCTGACACCTGCTGGAGTTATAATTCTAGTCACTCCCATTAGCTCCTCGAGGCGATATGCGATCGATCACCTGAGCAACCTTCCTACTTACGTTACCAGGAAATTAGCTCATTAAATCCAAGGCGATCGGAAAGATCTTATTCTAACTGTTATAGAATTCGCTTTTCTTCCTCTCACTCCGGGTCGAATAATTAATCCTCGTTGCTACGTGAAGATCATAGTTACCATTAGGAGCGGTGGGCCAAAGAGGAAGGCCGCGATAAACTGTAGGCACGAGGAAACCAAAGATGGAAACCTATTCCCTTTTTGTCTATATCTCTTATTCATTCCCTAATACTAGATCGAGATGACCTTCGGTCTAAGATTAAATTCCCCTCTCAGAAGTACAAAGTTTGGAAAAAAAAAAAATAAATTATTCCACTTTCCCGAGAATACATTAGTTCCATTCTTCCTAGTAAGGAAACATCTTTACGAGCAATACGGTGAATCCTTATCACCTAACCAAGCTAACTCAACTCCCTACCCATCTTCGCCCCGACTTATCCCAGCTAACGGAATTTCGGGGGCGAAATTCTTTTAAGGGGGGAGGATGTAAGACCCGGAAATTTAATTACGGGATTTGCGGCATAATTAAGAGCAGAAGTAATTAATTAGAGACATATTTGAGTAATTTCGTTAGGGAGAACTGGATTTTGGGTAAAATATCCTATTTAGGACACGCAATTAATCCATGCCCAAGGTGTAATATATAATTACATGCCCTTACATGACTTAGGTGGCTACATGATTTCAGGTGATGTGATTTATAAACCCTATATGTGTTACGAATTATGATTACGTGTCATAAGGACTTGAGTGAATTAGGACGGCCAATAAATTACGTGTATGATTTACGTAATTCCATGATAATTGTGTATATGTTGTATGTTTATGTGACGTACGAATTTTTATGTTTGTCAAATATATGAGAATTACGTGCAATCGGGTACAACTTAAAAATCATAAGATCCCGATAAATTCTAACCGACTTGAGGACTATCGAAAAATCAAAGGAATAAGGAAACTTAGAAAAATGATAAAAGCTACATAGGAATTGGGCTTGGAATTGAATTAGTAGTGGGCTACAATTTAATAATGAGCCCAAACTTGCAAGAAATCAAATTTGGAGACAAGTTCCCCAAAATAAGGGAAACCCACGTCTAACCTAAGGCTACCCCTCATAAGCCATGGAAAAATATCTCACATTTCAACACTCCATAACCCACTTGAAAACTAACGAAAGCCAAGAGGAGGAAAAGAGGAAGGAGCCGATACAAATCTCGAACCAAGGATTTCCTCAACTAGCTAGGAACTTGAAGTAATTGGTAAGTAAAATACCCTCATCGAGCTCTTAATTCGTACCATAGCTATAGTTGGAAGTATTAATGGCATTAAAAGCGAGGTAGTTGAAGAAAGTGTCGAGAAAACCCTAAAAGCGAGGTGTATATTTAAGTTGAGGTTTTGATTTGGGTAGAACAAGCTATGAATTTGATTTCGACGGGATGAAGATGAGAAGTTTATGATAAATGTCGAAAGATAGCTAAGATGTCGAATTACCATATCGAAATTTCCATTGTATAAATGTCGAAATGATAAGGATAAAATGTCGGGTTCAAAGAATTCGACATAAATGTCGAAACGTTATTAGGAAAATGTCGAGAGGCATGTTGAACTCATGTCGACATTTTCTGCTTTAAATATCGAAATCATGTTAAGGAGAAATGTCGAAATACAATATCGAGATTTATGCAATGTCGAGATGTACATTAAAATTCATATCGACATTTTTGTTGAAATGTCGAGATATAATGTCGAGTGAAGATGTCGAGACTCATGTTGAGTCATGTAGACATTTTCTTCAAATGTCGAAATATAAATGTCGAAGTTAGATAGTTAAAAATGTCGAGATGCATGATAAAATGTCGAATGCCAAGTAAGATGTCGACTTAGTGTACCGAGATTTTTCACTGTGTAAATATCGAGTCTCATTACAAGATATACCGAGATTTATATAATGTTGAGATGATAGTAAAATGTCGAGAAGATAGTAAAATGTCGAATGATTAGACTAGATGTCGAACTTACAATGTCGAGTGCTACCCTGAAAATGTCGAAGCTAAGGAAAATGTCGAGACCCTTTAGCTAAATGTCGAAACACAACACCAAGATTTCCCAACAATGTCGAGGTCTAATAATGTCGAGATCCATCCAAAACATAGCACGCGATTTTCTTTACAATGTCGAGTAAAATGTCGAATTGACAAAGTAAATGTCGAAACTTGAAAATGTCGAGATTTATGTGGAGTTTCATATCGACATTTTCAGATGTCAAAATTATATTAAATCTCGAGATCAAGCTTGGGATAAAATGTCGAGCTTATATGGAAATCATGTTGAAGTCCCACACAGGCAAAGTCGGGCGAAACCTAATAAAATCAAACGACTTTCGCCGAGCCTTTCACAAAAGAAATTTAAATTCTCTAACTTAGAAATTTATTAAAGGGCCGAGAACTTTACTTAAATATAATACAGATATAGAAATCGACTGACTTGGGAAATTTAATAAGGCAAATCGAGAGATGCGAGGTCTAGGGAATTTATACAAAGTCTAGATAACTAAACATGACGAAAATTATTGTTTCGACGAATTATCCAAGAAAAGCAAACGTACTAACATCATAACCCTTTTATTCAAAAAGGTCGTACGTTAGGAGCTAACGGGGAGAATATTAATTACGCTTGGACGACAGGTAAGTGAAAATCAACTACGACACATAACATATGTGCGCATGAATTATGTGACTTCGTGTTTATGTGACTACGTGAACCTTGAATGTTGATTCATTTGTTACGCATGAGATTATATGACTTAGTGCCATTATGCATGATTCCATGATATGCATATACATATGAATCACGACATGAGCATTTGCACGCATAAGTAGTACGAAAGGCATGAGGTACTAGTGTGCATAAGATCGCCTGTGAGCGATAGATATTCGCCGATATTGGCGTTGGTGTCGACTCAATGAAGAGTCACGGCTCTTCTATGCGACCATGGCGATTATGATGCCGAATATGCCTGATTCACGATAGGCAGGTGGAACCCCATGGCGGAAGATGCAACCTGGAGGATGCGACACGAGGGAACCGTGACACAGAGGGATCCTCTGGTGTTGGCGACCTCGGAGTTGGCTACCAGGGGAAGCGTCCGCATGACAGGCCTCACTGGGATTGAAAGGTGCCCTCGGGTAACCTCCCAGTGCGCGAGCCATCACATATACATGAATCCCTTGTGGATTAAGAGCTCTATGAAATGGCGCATAGTAAGATTGAAAGCCGAGGGCCCATATGATGTACGAGTCCAAAAGAGTATGAGTATTAGAAAGCATCGACGTGGATTGTCGTTGCGAGTTAGGACATGTGTGAGAATTAAAAAGCATAGACGCGGATTGTCTTTGCGAATTAGGGCACGTGCATTCATGCATATTTTCACTTACTGAGCCACGGCGGCTCACCCTTACGTTATGTGTGGTAGGTACGAGCGAACATGATATGTGATCGCCTAGCCGGCAAGGCATGCTTTTGAAGCTTCCGAGCGTCTTTTGGGGTGGTGTGTACGTGGACGACGACCGATGAGGCCGGGCACATAGGAGATTCTTTTGCTGCAAATATATACACATCCCATGTATTTAAGACTTGAATGTAGTTAGGAATACGGAAGCACCCTTTTGACACGTAAAGAAACAATGTTCCTTCACGAAAAGGAAAAATTTATTTCGCATTTTCGTATCTTTCCAACTAAATACGTAGTTAGGAACCTAGGACAAGACTAGAAATGGTAGCGGTGGCTAGGGTCGCTACACCGACTGGATACAGCTTGCTACCAAAGGGCCACCGAATCCACCAAATTCGTCCCTCCACGTGCGAAAGACTCCAACCGCGCTCCTTTGTGCGTTCAACGTGCCCGCAGACACAACACGTCCGAAGACAAGGGTTTAGGATAGGGTGTTGCTGAAGATCACTCAAAGGGTACAGAATTTGCAAATGAAAGCTCAACACAAACTACGAATGAATCGGAAATTTCGCTCAAGAACTCTAAGGGATTCGCTAGCTCGTGTGTTCGTTGTCTACCCTTCAATCGTGAAGGGTTTCCTTCTATATAGACCCAATAATCGCTTCAACACTTCACAAGGAAAGTTAAGCACAGAATATGCAAGAGAAAGCTCAATAATCACGTGCATTAACTCAAACAATCATGCCAATAATAAACCAATTAAGCTCAACGGTCATGCATGATCACTTACCATAAATACCACAAATTAACATTCATTCCACCGCAATCTCATCCATTTGTCAACATATTCCATATATATTCCACTCAGCATATTATCAACGGTAAGCTCAATCAACTGATTTCTTTCCCAAAATATGATAGCCAATTCGCATAGAGAAAGATTTGTTCTACGGAGTATAATGGAAAGTATATTTTCCATGTATAGTGATCTCATTCGATTTCAGCACATTCCATAAATAGACTCAATCAGCATCTTACCACAGATAAGCCCAATCAATTAATCACTTTCCATAATATGAATCCTAAGTCGCACAAGGAAAGCAGGATCATGATTCACTGATTTAAGAGTCACATAATTCGCACTCAACAGATATAACATTGATATTCTTTCCTAAAATAGATCAATCACATGTAAGCACTTAATCAGAATATCCTTTCCATATATACAGCATAGTCATTTATATCCGGGTGATCACATCGATAATTTTTCCTAAAATAACTCAATCTCGCAGACAGTTGCATATTACTCAATATGATATATTTTCCATATATAGCACGCAACGAGATTCCATTCATATGAAAACGTTCATAACCAGGTTATCACATAAATATTCCAGTTAAGCATAAGATCACACAAATTTGATTTTCTTAACAGTTTAATCACATTCAAGCGCTTAATCGAACATTTTCACATACTTAAACATTACATAACATGCATACCGAGTTTTCTAATTTGTACCCCTCAATTTACATAATTACTTGGAATAATCAAAACTCTCATAGCCATTTGGACAAAAAAGGTCTACATTCTTGAAATTCGAACTCTGACGGGACATCTCCATCTTGTTCATCTCGAATCTCAAATATAATTCATCTCCTTTTTGCGCCACGAGGATTTGATCTGACAACGTTGGGTTAAGTTTCAGCACTGCTAATTTCGCTTCGATCTCCCCAAAGTTGATTACCTCAACTCTGAGTTGGCACAATTCAGCACTTATGGCTTTTCGGCTGCGATCATGTTAGCTTTTCCTGGGTGATAATTTATCACGCAGTCGTAGTCTTTTACTAGTTCGAGCCATCGTCTTTGCTTCATATTCAACCCCTTCTGTGTGAAGAAGTACTTTAAGCTCTTATGATCTGTAAAGATCTCGCACATTTCTCCGTACAGGTAGTGTCGCCATATTTTGAGAGCAAACACTACTGCCGCGAGTTCCAGATCATGGGTGTGGTAATTATTTTCATACGGTTTCAACTGTCGGGAGGCATAAGCAATTACCTTTCCATTCTGCATCAAGACGCACCCCAAGCCATTCTTCGAGGTATCACTGTATACCGAGAATCCTTCGGTACTCGAAGGTATTGCTAGAACTGGAGCAGTCGTCAATCTGTTCTTGAGCTCCTGAAAACTCTGCTCATATTGTTCTGTCCACTTGAATAGGACATTCGTCTTCGTCAAATTCGTAAGTGTCGAGGCAATACTGGAAAAGTCTTTGATAAACACCTGATAGTATCTAGCAAGCCCGAGAAAACTTCGTACTTCAGTGGGAGTAGTCGATCGTGGCCATTTATCTATTGCTTCAATCTTGCCGGGGTCTACTGAAATTCCACTTCCTGAAACGATGTGCCCCAGAAAGGCCACTTGATTTAGACAAAATTCGCACTTATTGAATTTGGCGAATAACTGCTTCTCCCGAAGAATTCAAGGACAATTTTCAGATGTTCGTCGTGTTCCTCCTTCGTCTTAGAGTATACGAGGATATCGTCTATAAAGACGATAACAAATCGGTCCAGATATTCCTTAAATACCCGGTTCATCAGATCCATGAAAGCAGCAGGAGCATTCGTTAGCCCGAATGACATGACCAAGAATTCGTAGTGGTCGTACCTCGTGCTGAACGTAATTTTTGGAACATCTTTCTCACGAATCTTCAACTGATGATAACCGGAACATAAGTCGATCTTCGAGAACACCGTCGTCCATTGGAGTTGATCGAATAAATCATCTATCCATGGCAACAGGTATTAGTTCTTAATCGTGATTTTATTGAAACTGGGTTGAATAATCAATGCACATTCTCATCGACCCGTCTTTCCTCTTAACAAATAGTGCTCCCCACGGTGAGAAACTGGGTTGAATAAAACCTTTCTGTAACAAATCTTCCAATTGCTCCTTCAGTTCTCGTAACTCGTTCGGTGCTAACCGATACGGAGATTAAGAGATCGGGGCAGCTCCAGGTACAAGGTCGATTACAAATTCGATTTCTCAATCTGGAGGTAATCCCGGAAGATCCTCGGGAAACACGTCGGGATATTCGTTCACTATCGGAACTTCCTCAAGCGTCGGCTGAGAAGACTCCTCAGCTTTCACCATAAAGACTATGAATGACTCGCAACCCGCATTTATGAGTCGCCGAGTGTAACAACCCGTCCCATACTAGGTGTCATTGTAGCATCGGCCCCTATCGGGACCTGTGGGGTTGGGCTCACCACACTTTGACTGATAGTCTGGCCCCACTGTACCACCATTTAATCTTTCAGCATGCTTCATCCTCGCTCACACACACCCTAAGCAAACTTCCCAATGGGTCACCCATCCCAAGATTGCTTCAAGTCAAGCACGCTTAACTTTGAAGTTCATTCGGATGGACTCCCGAAAAGGTAGGTCGACCTTGGTTATATGAGTTGTACTATCAATTCTCTTATACGATTCTTAGAACAATTCTCGTATACGATTCTTATACGAAAAGGTAGGTCGGCTTACCATTCTTCTTTCCTGAATATTCAAATTCCTCCCCCTTGGATGATCGAAACCTAACTACCCTCTTCGAACAATCAATAATGGCGCCATATTTCGAGAGCCAATCCATCCCGAATATGATGTCATAATCATTCATTGGGATTACTATTAAATCTACTTCAACTCCCTACCCTCAATACTAACAGGGCAATTCTCTACCACTAAATTCGTCCGAGTTGGATCTCCGTGTGGTAAGGATACTACGAAATTACATAAGGAATGGGTGGGATAGATTCCGACGGGTAGCTCCAGTAGACCCATAGATCATGGAACAAATAGGGTGGGTAGGCCCAAGCACCCTAGTCACGAAATTGGCAGACACAAACGAATATGTGGCTCCAGAATCGATCTGAATTGAAGACGGTACGTGAAAGATATTCAACGTACCCATAACTACGGCTGGATTTGCCTCTGCCTCCTTGTTCGTCAGCGTGAAAATGCGTGCAGGCACAGGTGCAGATCGAATCAGGTTTTACAGCAGGTTTTGCAGTAGCGGCTGAGCTCTCGTACAATTCCGTGCGACATGTCCGGTCTCACCGCACCGAAAGCAATGTAGAGTCTGCATTGGTCGTGGTCCGTAGCAGATGCGAAAATGGTTCCGCCAACATTGCTGGCATCTGGGCGCTCACATCGGTGGTCGATTGGGGACGTTAGTTGGTCCATGATAAGTGTTTGGGCGCCACGTCTGCTGATGCTGTCGGTTCCCATTATTCTTCGGGCCCTTGTCGAAGAACTGTCGCTTCTGTCTACTTCCTCCTTGCTGGCTCTCTCATTTTCAGTTTGCCTTCTGGGCTTCCCTCACCACTCCTTCCGCTTGCTCCGCTATTAGTGCACGCTCTGTTGCTTGGCGGAATTCTAACAGTCGTACACCATCCACACTCAAGTCTCGATAAAATTCAGGTTTTAGCCCCGGAAGAAATCTCGTCACCTTCAATGTGTTGGTCGCAACGAGATGAGCGGCAAAACGAGACAATTCCTCAATCGGGGAATATATTTCGCAACTGGCAATACACCCTTGCTTCAGGTTCATGAACTCATACATCCGCTGCTCTTGGTCATGAGCAGTGAAGTACTTATCATAGAAAAGTTCCCTGAAGCGTTCCCAAGTCATGGTAGCAGGGTCTTCTAACACATTTACGGTCTTCCCTGAAGTAGGGAAACGGCACACAGCACCTTCTCATTTTCCGGCACCATAGATAACGAGATCTTCTATCGTGCTGATCCAATCCTTGGCCACTGCTGGGTTAGCAGCTTCGGAAAACGTTGGGTGGTTCAGTTTGCGGAATCTCTCCCCAATAATCTCCACACAGTCGAGATGCGGGGAGGGACGATGGTCAGATAAGCTACGATGATTGATCAGGTTGTTATTTTGTCTGATTGTCGTTGGATCAGTTCAGTCAGATAATGTATCGTATCGCGTTCACGAATCGGGGACTCAGGTTCGTTCCGCCGACTTAGTCTCTCCTACGAACTCACGTCTAGGTCTTCCTCTCGACATTTTCCGACACTATATAGTACACATAAACGAGCACATAAGAACACATAATTACATTAGTACACAACACTTACAGACGAGGCTATCTCCCGGCTTTTAAACGGTAGTACATGGACAGTCTTCAGAATCTAAAACCTAGGCTCTGATACCACCTATGGCGACCCTACTTCCTAATTAAGTTAATTGGCGGATTTCCGCAACAGAAGTCGCGGAGGACCCGATTTATCAAAAACTTTTTAAAGAAACATATATAATCTAAAGTCGGGTTTACAAAACACGTTACTATAATACAACGGGCCGAAGCACCAAAAATCTAAACCCGACTATGCTACACTATGCCTCTCCATAGGTCGCGTTCCATGTACTGCGCCGCCCTCAAAATCCCGTGGAGTCACCACCGCCAGCCAATCTACAACTAACCCTGACACACATTGGTGTCGGGCTCAGTATCACCTATAAAAATAAAACCCTGAGCAAAATTGCCCAGTATGTGGTAGTTAAAATATGCGATGCATGCGTGCACTCATCCCAACCAATCCGTAGGCTATACTTGGCACCCACACGCGCAATGGCAAAGTACTCCATAAACCATGCGGTAGCCCATGGCGGCCGTGCCAGGTTGCTCATTCCGCACTCAATCTCAACCCGACTATTTTTCCCCGAGTAGTGTACCACTAACCCGGGTAGGCAGGAATCTTACATCTGTCTGCCGTCCCAGAGCCAAATATATCCGGTGGTATACACCTCGGGTGGCTCAATCTCGAGTAGACAGGTGTCGCAAATCCTATCTCCCACCAGGTGCCCAATCGAGTCTAAACCTGACGACCAATATAGGTCACTCTACCCCACTCATCCGACAACATAAGGCGTCACCATTAAATACGGTACAACCATCTCTCACGTGCATGTCGTGAAATGCACACAGAATCGATCACATATAACACGTATCGCATAACTCGTACAACTATTAAACTAGGCCAAACGTGTTAAAATCCAAAAATAATCTTAAAATATTAACATATGGGTTGAATGGGGCGATGGTATAAGCCTCAAGAATCGGTCGATTTCAATATTTGAGCAGTGTAGAATTGCCAAACTTGAGGAAAATCAATCGATCTCATGCATATAAAATGTATAAAATCTCCGATAGAATGAAGCTACTAGGATCGGTCGATTCCCTAGCATATGGGGCGAAATCGCCGAACTCAAAAGATGTAAGACCCACAATCGGCCGATTGATACATGGAAGTGAGGAATCGATCAATACATATAAATCAAGTTTGACCAGTCGAAAATGAGATAGAGGTGACTTATGAGCAACTAAAGGTTAAATTAGAAGTTCCTTAAAATAAGGGATAGAGGTATGGTGTAGGCTTAGTCACCAACTAGTCCCGTCACTCACTATTCCCTATGCGCCAATACTTATCAAAATCATGAGTCCTTAGAAGGGAAGGATCTATAAGAAATGGAAACTAAAGAAAAACCCTCATAAACCCAAAATATAAGCAATGAAAGAGAGAAACCAAGGGAAGCTCAAAACAACAAACCCTTCAAGCTAGCTTAGGATTCGAGGTTGGTAAGTGGAAAATTATTAATTCAAGCTGTTATGATTTCCATCACAAGGGCTATTTAGATAAATTATATTTAAGATTGAGGGAACTTCAGGAATTAACATGTACCATAGACGGAAATTATCGTAATTTAGGGTATAACTTCATATTTGAGGGTTTCCATGGACATGAATTATAAAATAGAGCTCGGTTAAATCGTGTATAATAAATCTCGATGTAATATGTATACTAGGATTTGAACTTACAAATAAAGATTTCGAAGTAAATTTTGACATGAATCTCGAGCCTTATCTCAAGGTTTCACCCAACATCTCGAAGTCACTTTCAAACTTAAATCTCGACATGGAATTCGAGATGTATGTCGAGTTTCTTCACAAATTTCGTAATCATTTTCAGAACTAAATTTCAACATGGATCTCGACATGAGATGAATGTCGAGCTTTATTTCGAGATTCTACACAACATTTTAAAGTCCATCTTAATACTAGACTTCGATATAGATCTCGAGTTTGATCTCGAGATCTCATACTAAATTTCGAAGTTAATTCCAACATGAATCTCGACATGGATTTCGAGCTTGACCTCGAAATTCCATCTCGAGTTTTGGTTTTGAATTCCTTCTATTCACCTCCTTGCCCTCGAGATCTTTTCTACCAAACTAATACAGTTTCGAGGTTCATAATCTGGAGAGATCATATCACTACTCGATATACCTTAAATCATTTAAACTTTCGATCGAAAGCTTCAAGCCTTCAACTCTTCATCCTATTCTAAACCTCACTCTTATGTTGATTCCAACCCATAATTCCTAAGACCCAACACCACTTGTAATTAGAACTATTAGTTCTGTCCAAAAATCAACCTAGAAACCCTAAAACATATTTTATACTACTCGATATATAATTCAACCTAAATAAACCCTTCAATACGAGTTTATACGCCAACTTAAGGTCTTTGCCGTCTATCTTACGTTTAGGTTCCTAAGCTTCCTGATTTTTTTATGTTAGAATATTTACATAAACTTAAATTACAAAATTTGTAAAGTTTATAAGTAAAATTCTTACTTACCAAACTCGGGATCTAATGCTTGGTTGGAATTCCTCTTGTTAGAGCGTTTCTTTGCCTTTCCCTATTTACTTTGGTTGGTAAGGGTTTTCTCTTATG